>JADDOH010004002.1:0-327524 GCA_016648135.1 Agrypnia vestita | reverse complement strand
TCCACCGATCGTGCAAAATATTATATTACGTAGGTATGTATTATTATTGAAAAATTTATTCAATAGCAACAAGTCACACTCAAAATAAATTATTCACATCTGAAGATTTTTTTAAAATTTATCTTACGAGTACGTCAAATTTACAAATAACGAATGAATTAAGCTAATGCGATTTGTACGCTTTTATAGAGATAATTTTGAAAAAAATAGTGGATATTCAGAAAAAAGGGAAGAGCTTGTAAATTTTGCAATGTATGTCAAGAACATTTATTATTTATTTATTTTTATGTAGGTAGGGTTGGGTGGGGAGAATTGAGCAATTTTTTTTGCAATGGATTGAATAATTCGAGCGCATGTGCATTTAGAGAAATTGAGAGTTTAACAAATTATATAATAACATTATTGCCGCATAGTTTTTATTTAAAATAATGAAGTTACTCCTCGAGGTTAAACAAATTATCAGTTTTTAACCGCGCAAATAAATATAACACTCTAATTGAAAACAAAAAATTGATAAGCACAGTGATAAAATATGCGATCGTCATCAGAATTACAATTTTGACAAACGAAAGCAGAAGGTCTTGAGACACTCTGCACCCACTCTTTTCCGAGAAACTCTCAGAATACGATTCATAGCATGACATGCCGAAGTATTCTTCATTTTCCGAGTTCGAGGAAAGTTTTGTGGCGGTCGGGAGCCGCCGCGGGTCTAACCGCATCTGTCCTACATCCACCAAACAGGGCCCGCTCCCGCGCGTTACAGGGACAATCATTCTATCGCCGGCCACCGTAGCGTACGCAAGTGATATTTTTGTACGTAATACGACCTGTAAATTGCTACAATGTATCGCAACATTAAACAGTGGGCATTACTTATACCCTGTACTGATCTTCTCATTACTGCTTCTGCTGTACATTCCCACTACACAACGAGCGACACTCACCGAACACACGATAGGTACAAGCTGATATGAGAGGATTCTTCTTGACGGGTGGAAATTCTCTCCAATACAACCTAACCCGCTGTATTTTCTTTCTTGGAGTATTTTTTCTTCACCAGCGGAATTTACTTTTTCTGGTTCCCAAAACCTTTATATTATGTATTGACTGCTCTTGTTAGAGGGTTGCTTTTTTGGAAGTGTCGGTTAAGATAACGCTTTCTTTCTCTAGTTGTCATTTTTGGCCCAGCTTTAAATAGAGGTTTCACTCCCCCAGAAGAAAACTGATGATTTGATTGGGATGTACTATGAGTAGGGTTTGCAGTAGCCGAGGGGGGTGTAGTTTTTGGTAAGGAAGACAAAATATTAAAATTAGATGTGGATATAATGCTGGCTGTGGTGCGGTAGTTAGTATTAAGAAAGGAGTGCTGAGATGGTTTGGTTATGTAGAACGTATGAGCGAGGAAAGGATGGTTAAGAAAATATATAAGGCAAGTGTTGAAGGTAACAGGAATAGAGGGCGTCCGCGAAAGACCTGGTATGATAAGATTCTACAAGTATTGGAGGATGAGCCTGTTAAAAGCCTCAACAACCGTAGAGCGTGCATGAGATGATGTATGAACTTGGCCGAAGCAAAAGTGGTGTGCCAAGATAGAGGAATATGGCGTTCTATCCTCTCTACTTACCTCTGCGGGGAAACGGCGTGATGGTTATTCTGTGTATAGTTTTCTGGGATATTCTGCCGAGTATATGAGACCTCTCTGGCCGTCTCATATACACGGCAGAATATCCCAGAAAACTATACACAGAAGATACTGAACAGCCGTGAAAACCTAAGGACATTTTTGGCGTGATAGTTAGTTGATTAGTCTATTGTTGGATCTGGACGATCTGTCACGTATGAGGGGGCAAGCTCACTTTGATGGAAAGCATTGATGTTGAATGCAAGTATTCCAGGCTTTTCAAATTTTTTACATATAATGTTAACTGGTGATAAAACTAGAGACAATGGATATCCGCACAATTGAAGGGATGCTATATATGAAAGGTAAAAAGCAAAGGCAGCAATATCCCACTAAGGTATTTCTGAGATAAATACAAAAAAATGTCATTACTCCAGGATATTTCTGGAATCTGTAAAACCTATAACATATTGAAAATAAGTTCTTAAAAATAATTGCCTCCTTGGTTTTACTTTTATATGCGTGTATAAATAAATATTTAACTTTCATGGATATTGCTGTGTTTGCTACCAAAACGTGAAAACTGCTGCTTTTGCTATTTACATAATGGAATATTGCTATCTTTGCTGTGATACGATTTCTATATTGCTATGATTCCTTAGGGGTTGATTGGTTGAAGTGAGTATTGTTGCCTTTGCTTTAAATTGTGATTAGGAAATAAGATTTTGGAAGGAATATGATTATATTTCCTATATTCTCATATTCTATACATTCTAAATAATTTTCGGCTACTGCAGTCAAAAATTTTTTTATTAAATTTTTTTGGATATTGCTGCCTTTGCTTTTATACATCTCAAATACGATACAATGAATATGTGCAACGGATAAGTGAGATGTGTGCTAACTTGAAAGTTGTGGAAATGCTCACAGATTTTTACGGACAATATAATAAATTTTGATGCTTCATACGCGAATGGGACATCTAATAAAGTACCGACAAATTTTCCCAAGGTAGCGAAATTTTTTATTTTATTTAGGTACTCAATGTAATTAGCTGCTAAATGGTAAACATCATTAGTTGTTATGCAGACCATCTTTCCTATAGCTATGTCAACCAGATTCTTTCCTGACTGATTTGTTGCTTTCTAAATTTGGCTGCAAAGTTTCCTAGGGTAATAAATGCCCACGTGGCAAATGCGTATGTATTAAATTTATTTATATTGTATTAAATTTCCATAATGTATACAATAACTATTATATGTGTGAACTAACTATGAGATAATGCATACATTATACTAGTTAGTATTATATACTCCTACATTATCAGAATTTACACTTTGTAACATATTTAAAACAACAAAAGCCTTGTGATGGTCGACATAGAGATAGATTTAATAAATTTAGAAAATCTTAAAATAATAATATTCAAAAAAGCCAAGTATGGACATCAAAAATATATTTCTTCTGGTTTGAATCGTTTAAAAGTAAAAGCCTGATATATTTGTTCTCAAGGTTCTATGTATTACAAGAGGCTAACAAAATATTGAATATTCAGCTATACAAGTAATATTTCTCAGATCTTTATTATACCATAGATATAATTCTGTGTCAAACTAATATTGTTTATGACAATCCTAATGGACTCGACCTTGTGAGTAGGTGCGAACGAGCCTTTATTATTTCAGAATCGAACAGCAAGTCTCGCGTGTAGCGGGTGCTTTACTATTATTTTAACGAAACGGACCAATCACAGGCGCGCTTTGCCTTCGACGGGTTGAGCCGGTGGCGACCATCCTGATGACTGAATCCGGCCAATGGCGGGCTCCGGCGGTGAAGTCATCGCGCATAGGATGAGTCACTGCACTGGCGTGGATTTCGGAGGTATGGTGCAATCGTTACTATAAAAGGAGCGAACACGATATACTCAGGCCTTTCAGTTCGAGACCAGACCTGCGAGCGGAAGCGCTGCCCGAGAGACTACTGCCAGAGACTTCATTTGGAGTTCCAGAACATCATTTGCGGACGGAGTTGCTGCCCGGCCGTATGGAGGAATCTACCATTCATCAGTACCAGAGAGGATCATACCGCCACTGTGTAACAGCTAAGGAACACATTTATATTATCTATTACGGTTAATTATTTTCACTATCGAAATGTATTTATTTTGGGAATAATTGAGTTCGGAATAATTATGTGTAATTAAATATCATAATTGCTTGTGTGATATTGGTTCAAATCGTACGATAATTCCTTCCAAACGGATGTATTTTTATGCAAGCGAATTTCATACCGTTTATGCTGAAAATTGAATACACGGAGTTTTATATGGATTACTTAGTAGCATTATAATAATTACTGTATTGCGTAGGTATTGCGCAATCATTACACTCGGTCTACAACTAACTCTTTATGAATCGAGTACCTCGGTATATTCAGCTTAATAAGTGGCTTCAGAATGACGAGTAAAGGACAGAATGGGGAGATCTAACTAAAGATTGGGGATATCTGGTTTGTGTTAGCCTAGCTGGCTGAGGGGTGGATGATTGCCGGCACTTGGGCGTGGAACCCGCACAAGCCCCTGCAGGGTCCCTTAAAGGCGGGGCCCTCCTTGTTGCTCGGGGTCGTCAATAAACCGACCACCTAACCTCATCCGGCGCAAACTACTTAAACCAACAAAAAGGTTCCCTTTGTCTTTGGAAGGATTTCCATGCTTGAATGCTGTAAAACCTTGATAGAAAACGTTAACTTCTATTTCGTCCTCTGTAAGAAAGACAGGGCCAGAATAAATATAAAAATCATTCACTCATATGGAATAGCTGGGATATTATAAATATGTTACTAACACTCTAACATTTGTCCAAAGTAAATGTTGCAAGATGCAGAATCGTGGGACGCCGCTCTGAAAAGGCATAATGAGATTGCACAATATTTTGTAACATCGCTGACTATGCCCGCAAAGGAGGCTAATGTCGTCATCAATTCGTACCAAAAGAGTACATGATTCTTCAAACACCGGCCTAAAAGAAAGGCGCCTCAAGACAACACCCATCATCAGAAACTCGTACCAAAAGAGTACGTGCATCTCAATTATAAGCCTAAAAGAGAGGCGTCACAGGATCACATCTCGTAAAGAAGAGATAGAGTCTCGGGATTTAGTAAGTTCCGGAGGAACAAGGGGGGCCATTTAGTCACTTAGGAAGCTGGTCACCGTTTAAGCAGGCGCGGAGCCCTAACCCCCCTCGGCAGAGATGCTGAGGGTTTAAAAACCAAAATTTAGCATTCAAAGAAACTATTATTTCATATAAACTCACGGGCTGTTGTAGAATCCTTTCGAACAAACCATCCCCGAGACCTTATCTACTTATTTATAAAGAAGTTTCGCTTCAAAAATGTCGTATTTCGTAGATAGCAAATATATGTATTATTTTCCCCAGGAATTAATATGAACAGGTTCATGCACGTCTAAGACGACACCATTCAAGGTAAGAATATGCTAATATGAAGTGTTTAAAATTATTAATTTCAGTGTTATTTAATATGTGAATTTCTCCCCTCTATGCCGTTCGAATGATTTTATTGGGTCGTTTTCAAAACGGAAATGTTTTATTTCTAATACACGAATTCTTTATGGTGAACGTATTTTATTGTAACATAAATGTATAGATTATTAGGTTCGTTAGATGTTTATATTACGTATTATTATGCAATCGTTTCCACACTGCTCCTATAAAAGAATTTGAAGTTATTACGATACACAACGGGGTCCTTCATCCATTAGACGAATCATGTACCAATTCAACGATGTATTACGAATAGTATATATTGTATTTATCGAGATTTAGTCGCATTTATTATTTCTAGTAAGGTTTTTAGTATTGATGCCAGGCTCCATTATGAGGCGAAAATAGTTCATATTCATAGCCCGACTGTAATAGTTATTTTTGTCGCGTAAGAGGTAGCACTTTTAGTAGTATAACTGTGGTTTATGTTTCGTCCCTGACGGACAGGATGGAATAGCTGTGGTTATTTAGGTAAAACACTTAGTAAATGCAAAGGACATTAGGTATTATCAATTTCGTATGCAAACCCAAGATGTTAGTTAATATTTTTAGTTAATATTGCATTCAAAAGCACAATTTTCACAGAATAATTATTTTCAGTTAATAATATATATTTCAGTTAAATGTATAGTTAGCACGGGCAGAGCATTAATATTGTATAGAATACATTATTTATAATATTTCATAGAAGGTATAATATTTTATTCAGCGTTCATTATGAAGTTACAATGCAATTCGCAGTCGTGCCCCTCTCGCGCCATGCAGAGCGTCGCGCGCTCACATATAAGAAAAATGTTTTATTTAATATTGAGATTTATATTGTATTATACTTCGCCTTATACGTTTGGACCACCCCCTCATACATCACTCTGGTGCCGGACCAAGAGATATATTGGATTTCTATATTTAACAAAACCACACTTTTTGATGAGGACACCCTACTATCTAGTGGGGTCATCTACCCGGACTCATCACACGGTAAATGCAAAAATTTAACTTCTAAATAAATCGGAATATTTTAATTTCTAAACCCAATTTTTTACACCATTTTTTTAATATATTGAACTGACAAAATTTTTTCATTTTTGCTGCTTGATTTAAATTTTTCCATTGTTTCTACCTGTTTTCTTAAAATAATATGATATAAGATTTTTTTATACACATTGAATTTGAGTTTTTCATTACCTATGAGCGATGTTATAATAAACGCCTATGTGTCATGGTTTATACCGAGGAAAAAAGCAATCCTTATAGATACTTTAGAATTCATTTTATTGATAAATGAAATGATTAAAAATGTTCTAAAGTTTTTACGGCTTTTCAAAATCTTTAATTACCTTAATTAATTAATTGTTACCTTCAGCGACAACAACCCTAATGATGGATCCAAAATACTATCAGCGACGTCGGAAAGAAAGGCTGGGTGCATACGGCAGAATGGCCCAGAAAACTCTAAAAATAAAATATTTAAGAAATAATCTGGGCTCATTCAATAGAAACGTGTTGTTTATTGTCGACATATTTTTTAATAGGAATGCGAACACGGAATACGTGTCACATCAATATTCTAACTATTTTTCAAATAAGCTAAACGCTTGTGCTGTGAACATAGCTTGTGGAGTAACTTTATGGCCTAGAGTGAGGCTCGAACCTGAGATCTTTTACACCCCATATAGGTATGTAATTTCGTATTTGTTTTTTCACAAAATTTCGAATGTATACGTAATTTCGTATGAAATTAGAAGAATGAGTAATGTATATGTAATTTCGACATATTTCACAGGTGATATAGTTGTAGTGACATTGTTAATGAATGGAGTGCACGCCCCCGGGTAGCTACGCTCCCGCCAACAAATAGTTATTGTGTAGAATATACCTACTACTGTGCTTGTTTCCGTTTGTATTATATATTCTAGTCTTAACAACAACGTTACAACTCAACGTTAAATCGTGATAGTTATACGTTTAAATCGATTTAAGTCTAGCTGTGTAACTAAGTGGATAGAACGCCCACCCGCAAAAATATCAATTTTGTCTCGTGTTGTATTTTCATAACAAAGCTTAGTTGCGTTGGTTATGAGAAAAAGTCATATTATATAATAAATTATTTTAACGAACGTCCACGCTTTGAAATTAGCAAACCAAGGACCTATTTTTTTTTAATATCGATTTTTTTTATTATTACAGGCATCTTGCAAAACTGTTTTAGCAATTTAAATGCAAGAATATATTACAGCATATTTAACATTACATTACTTAGTTGTCCTTAAATAATAATATAATATATAGTAATACAATACTAAAATTATATACCTTTAGCTATCACCAATTTTTCACAGTTCACTATAGTATTTCTTAAAAAAAATTATATGTTTTATCCCGTATCATTTTTTATTATATACGACAATTTTGGAATTACGCACTGTTAGTTTCTGTGTCAGTAAAAATTATTTGTTTTTATTATTTCTAGTTTTTTATTCGTCATTTGTCGTGTCGTATATTCATGATGTGCTAGTGCTTTGAATCTGTTCTTCTCGTATTCTTCCAGTGTCAGTTTATAATAAAGTTGTTTTTAAATCGGTGAGCTAGCTAACCTAACCTTACGTAACTAGTTAAATTTTGCTTATATTTATTTTATCGATTAACAATGTAAGATAGATAATTAATTATTGTAAATTGAAAAAAATACGATAAATTAATAATATTAGACGACTTTTCATCAAAGTGTGCGAATACCAACGTCAACGGCAGAACCTCTCTCAAGAAGAGGATTTTGGTGGCGATGTGTACACTTGCAAAGAAAGTTGTATTGAAATCCTAACAATGGCACAAACATAGGTACTTGATTTCTGTTAAAACATACTTGGGTGTGTAAGAAGAAACAAACAAAAATCACGGATATTCTTTTTTTTTTTTTTTTTTTTTTTTTTTTTTTTTTTTTTTTTTTTTTTTTTTTTTTTTTTTTTTTTTTTTTTTTTTTTTTAAAAATAGAGATGTGAACACGGAATACGTGTCACATCAATATTCTTACTATTTTCAAACTAAGCTAAGCGCTTGTACTATGAAAATAGGACTAACTTGCTAGTCTGGAGTGAGGATCGAACCCGCAACCTTTGGATCACGAGGCCAGTGTCCTAACCACAAGACCAACAAGCTACTCAATAGTTCATTAATTACTTAATATTCAATGTAAGTAATTATTATTTCAGACAAATTATAGAAATCTTACAGAGATTAAGTTATTTATGTATTAGAAACGTGTATCCACACACGTTTCTCATATATAAATAGCATCGTTTCTGTGAGATTTCTTTAATTTATCTTAATTAATTAATCATCCCTAGGGAAAAATCCAGTAGGTAACTGTATTCTTTGTAAAAACACTTACATATAAAAATATTGTTAAAATTGTTATTTCATTTAATTTTGTAGGTAACACCTGTTTAATAATTTTGGATTAATAATGATAATAACAGTAATAATAGGTATGTTAAGTACCGGAATATTTATTTTTGCAGTTATTAACTTGTTAATAATAATATGTTAAGTATCGGATTATTTATCATATATTTTAATACGTATTTTTGATTGTCTAACTCAAACAATTTTATTTGCATATAAAATGTTAACTTATAATATAACTTATAATACAATTCTGTACAGAACCAAAAGTAAACAAAAAATATAAAATATTAGTCTTCATCTTTAGAAACGTCTCTCATTAACTCAATCCCTTGAAAAATATTCATTTCCATGCGTTAATTTAAATTTCCTAACCGGTATAAAAGAAAACAATGAATAAAATATCAACCCACTACAGGAATGAAACAATCGTTAATAATCAGAATCCACCCCGACCCCGACCTCCCCCCGCAACCCCCCGCCATCGCCCGTGTACTGCTTCTTTACCCTTTACATAACGAGCGATATTTTTTTACATTCATTAAGTGACATCATTATTTCTGCCCTTATAACATTCATTTATTCTCATTCAGTACCTGTAATAATTTATTAGGGATTTTAATTGTCTTCTCTTTTATATTCACTTGCAACTACTTTATGTCTTGTATTTTCTCTTGTTAACCGTCCATTGGTTTTATAAATTTGTTTTTTCCAGTTATATTTTAAGTAGTAACATACTTGGATTTTATTTTACTATTACCTACCTATATTACCATTTTACATTTTAGGTGTACCTACTCAGTATTAACTACTTTAAGTGACTATGGCACTAGAGAGCAAAGGCGACGTTTTTTAAACAATATGATTTTCAATAGATACAGATAACACAAGTGATTTAGACTAGGTTTTTTAAAGTTTTTAGTCAACTTCAATGGAAATATTACCTGCTGCGGGAGGTATCACCACTTATAGATTCAGCCTTGTCTTAACTACTTGGCTGAACTAAACTGTTTGGGTTAAAATAGTTAGTTTTTTGCCATTTTTTTTAATAAATTGGTCGAGTTTTATTTTTCAAAATATATAAATACTTAAAATTATAAAATAAACATTTATTAAAGAAGTGTTAAATAACGATATTGGATGTAACGACTTAAAGTCATTAATTTTCTTACGTAATAATTTACCTTGACTACTCCCTAGACGAGTGATTTTATAAAGCTAATAAGTAATTTTATATTGGTACTATAACTGTACGATAACTGTGTAAATTATGATCACACTAAAAATGCATCGAATAATGCGCATCCCGCTATAATCAAGATAAACAGTAATAAAATGGCGAAATCGTATGTAGTAGCCGCCCAGCGGCCAGCACAGCCAATAGGAAATTGCAGACACCAATGGCCGAGCAGTGGCCAGTATAGACACCCACAGGGCCTAGCAGCAATAAACGGACGACCGCCAATCGCTAGAAATAATTTATTAGTCTGGCAAGCGCAGGTGAGTCGGGCCCAAGCTGCCCTCCGACCCGAAATTATAAAACTTATAAATTGTTGAGATTAACCTAAACAAAGTTAAAAGTTAAATGGCTTCGCTAGGAAACGATTCACTTTCACAAAATTTTACCCGCATTTAAGTTAATTTGTGAAAAAATTAATTGACTAATTGTTTTGAGCAACCATTGTCGTGGCAAAGTTTTGTTTTAATTTGTTTCCTTGAGTTCATTCATTATGAAACGAGTTATTAACAAGTTTGGGCATTAGAATTTTAAAAACTTTTGTCGTCAGTCGGGAAAATTTTACAGGGGTAAAAACTTTACGATATTTATTACATCATTGAGTGCATTTAATAAACATGAATACCTTATGTCCTTGAACATTTCATTGCGTTGATACTATTATTACCTAATCTTAATGATAAAGCGGTAAATCAGTTTGTCTGAGGCAGTGAACTCTCGAACTATGTACTCTGGAGTCGTGATTATTGCTATCTGGAAATTCTAGACCAACGTAACATTTTTCAGTTCGCAATATTGTTTCCACATCATCACCTAGTGCATTTTCTAACTCCCGTTTTCCTGTCAAAAAAGACGCCATTTAATTTATATTTTTCAACTCATAAGAGTATTTCAAAATAGAGCGGATAAATCATCTGCTTTGTTTTGGCTATTTTATTTTTTGCAGGCATTAATATTTTCAGTATTTTTCAGAGACTAATAAGGGATAATGAAATCTATAAAGTACAAGAATCCAAATCCCGAGCGAAGCCGGCTAATAAATCTAGTTATATTGTAAAAACAGAATACATGACCCAATCATTCATTCAGGGTTAATTATTTTTATATTTTATAGTTTTATTATCATGGGGATGTCTTGACAATCATGCAGATATGTTGTTTTAATCATACATATATCATACATCTTACCGCCTCTTGATATTTCCGAGTGTCACCTACCGGTCTATCTTCACCTTGCCGGGCTATACATCTGTGAAACTTTACTGTTCCTCCTCTGGACATGGCGGACAGACTATTTACGATGGCGAGCTCCTGGAAAATAAACAAATTTGAACGTCTTTCTGTCCACGGAATATGCATTATGCCGTACCAGTCGATACTACATCTTAGCATCTAACAAATTCTTCTCAAAATATCTAGCTACACGTCTCTATACCGTACATGAAAATTTGCGAAAGTTAAGTCATGAGATTCTCAGCAATAAAATATCAATCTATCTAACTACATAAAATAAAAATTAACCTGACTGCTTTACCACAGACCTCGGTGTAGTTCAGAGTCAATGATAAACTTTTAAATCAATGATAAAAAGTCAATGATATACTTAACTAAAATATAATAATGAAATACACTGTAAAATTATAAAAAAAAGATATACCTATATTTTTTTTATAATTTTACAGTGTATAGAGAACAGACAGACAGACAGACATTGAGTCTGTCTGTCTGTTCTCTATACAAATCTACACCGTTTGTCCGATTCGATTCAAATTTTGCATAATTATGCCTTAGGACCCGGCAAGTAACACTGACGACATTTCCCCGCTATTATTTTACCCCTTCTCCTCCCACTGATACATTTTCAATGCAAATCTGTACCGTTTGACCGATCGGACTCAAAATTGGGAAAAATATTCTTTAGGACTCGGCATGTAACATTGTCGACATTTCCCCCTATTTTTTATCCCTTCCTCTCCCCCTGATATATTTTCGATGCAAATCTGTACCGTTTGAGCGTTCGTGCTCAAAATTTGGAAACTTATCCTTTAGAACCCTTCGGGTAACATAGATTACATTTCCCCCCTCTTCTTATAACTCTTCCCCTTTGCCTTTGCAATATACTGGAACCTTTGTTTTCTTCCACAAATTTATTTTTAACTTTATCCTTAACCCGTGCAACGCCGGGTACGAGCAGCTAGTTAAACATAAAAGTATAATACTATGTACATATACTTTTATTAATAAATAAAATAAAATAAATCAAATCTATCACAATCACACTGCGACATTATCACTGTTTAGTTTAGTACCTACTCTTATGTGATATATTTTTCTTTATTTTATAAATATTCCTTGCAAATTTTTATTATGTTTGGTATTTTCATTTATCCGAAGAAATTTATCAAAAACCTATAATATTTGATGTAATGAACAAACACCAAAAATTGTCTAAATGTATGTATCTATGTAGAAATGCTTATTAGGCATTTAATAATTTTTTTAAATATATTTTAGATCCCTTATTTTACTACTTTATGCCTGTTTTAAGAGGAAACACAATAGTTAACAATATTACATTGTATTTCTGATGTAAAATTAAAGGATTCATTATAGCGGATGTTACATTTCGAATGCACTTGTCTATACTGCAAAAGTAAGTAGAATAATCTTCCATAAATCACGAAATCGTATAATATGTATTCGATATATAAATATAAATCCTTAAAAAATATCTTACGGTAAACACTTGATTTTTTAAAATTAAACAATACTAAATAAAATTAAACGCAATTGAAAATAAAATTAATCATGCATTCATAATATTTTCTGCAAATATGTATAATTATCGTTTATGAGTTAAATACATAATGAATCATAATAAGTACCAGGTATCAATTAATAACTATTAATTTACTACGACTGAAGATATAAAATGTGCGCAAAATGAAAATCTATGAATCTCGGAATAGATATCAACAACAGAGCGCCTATTTGATGACTTGAAAAGATTTTACGCAATAAAACAGAATGAGCTTCATTCTTTATTTTATGGCGACTTCCCCAGATTATTACACGTTTTTATTAAGCTTCACTTAACTATCTGCCAAATCGGACAAATCTTTGTCAAAAACATATCCATAGTATTTGACCCACTTCCTTAGCAACAATCGCTATGAAATTTGGTAGAGAGACGTATTCTGGATGACAATACAACGCTTATTCATTAGTTTTACAAAATCAGTTTAATTATTGTTCAAAGTTCCTGTATTCTTTCCGCATATAGAATGATCTCAACTAAGTTGGCTTGGGCACATCTCGTTAATACCAGAGAAAGAGTTTTCAAGGTGTATGTATGCGGATGACGGCCGGTTGGTCAGACTGAGATGGGATAAATAACCTCAAATTCTGGATGATGACTAATTTATTTTAACCAGATTCCAAGGCAGCGCCTGTAATCTTATACCGCTGCAATCACTGAAGAAATTTAAAATCATTAAGGAATGAACATAACGACAATAAAAATAGTTCCGCAATTAAATAAGTCACCTGACGCAGAAAATATTTTACTCTCATTTTGATATTTTATAACATTCAGAAACCGCTTTGATGTACTTTGACCAATATTTCTAAAAACGAATAACTTATTGCTTAGCAAATCTACTTTGCTTTACTATTACATTTTCTCTTTAATGCATTTTTCCCAGATAAAAAACTGAGTAGATTCGCCAGATTATTTGCCATCAGTCATAAAAAGAGACAGGCTCGAGGTCGTTATTCCTCTACTAGTGTCTGTGATCCTTCGAAACCTTTCTACAAAGGGAAAATGTCATCAATGCATGTTTGTTTATTTAGTGGCAAAACGCTAGTATTCTCGTCCCTGGAAACAATAAAGGTAACCCTGTCTTCAATAGCAGAAATGCTTTTATTTACTGTAAGATTGTCGATTTGACGACACGTTTATTAAAATAACATTAACCTGAATGAAGTAACAGCTACAATTTATTAAAATATTTCCGACTGGTATAGGTTTACCTGTCTGAAAATCACAAATATATTGAGATGTTTAATATTTCGATAAGAAAATTTAAAAGAATATTTTTTAATAAACCTACTTAGTATTCTTTTTATTTTTAATACATATTTAAAGCATCCACTTTGTGACCAGACATTTTAACATGTTAGTTATGTTAGTATGTAACCACTTACGAGATGTTTAGTTTACCGATTTTGAGACTTATCTATCTCTTCGTCAGGATAACCACTACACTAGCATATAATACCACTATATACTACAACCATATTATTTATAAACTAACATAGTATTATTCATACACTAACACCTTCCCAAAATATTCCTCACATTGTTAGCCTTCGGTTAGATTGTTTTTTTTTTTTTTTTTATAAAAATAATAGAGATTGACACGCATATTTGTATATATGTGGGGAATATTTTAGGAATGTGTTAGTGTGTATAAGGGTATGGTTTGTAGTGGTATTAACATGCTAGTGTAGTGGTTGTTCTGACGAAAATACGGGTATGTCTCCAAACTAAAGCGGACCAAAAACTCGGGCAGAGGCGTGCAATGAAATGGAGCATGACCTTCACGTTAACATATATTTTAGAAAAAAAACAAAATAAAATATGTATGTAATATTTCTACCACAATTATCATCATGTAATTCAGATATCAATCTTCAGGATCTTCACTACACTAGCTACACTTTTAAAGGTACATTTAAAACTCAATGTCTGTTTGTCTGTCTGTCTGTCTGTTCTCTATACAAATCCACCCCCTTTGTCCGATTCGATTCAAATTTTGCATACTTATGCTTTGGGACCCGGCGGGTAACATAGCCATAATTTCTACCCTATTCTCATACCCCTTCCCCTCCCCCTGACAAATTTTCGATGCAAATCTGTACCGTTTAACCGATCGGACTCAAAATTTGGAAACTTATTCTTTAGGACTCGGCGGGTAAGCGATATATCCCCCTATCCTCGTACCCCTTCCCCTTCTCTGACATATTTTCGATGCAAATTTGTACCATTTGACAGATCGGACTTAAAATTTGGAAACTTATTCTTTAGGACTCAGCGGGTAACATAGGCGACATTTCCCCCTATTTTTATACCCCTTCCCCTCCCCCTGACATATTTTCTATGCAAATCTGTAACATTCGATCGATCGGACTCAAAATTTGGAACTTAATTCTTTTGGACTCGCTGGGTAACAAAGGTGATATTTCCCCCCGTATTCTCATACCCCTTCCCCTCCCCCTGACAATTTTCAATGCAAATCTGTATCGTTTGACCGATCGGACTCAAAATTTGGAAACTCATTTTTTGGGACTCAGCGGGTAACATAGCCGACATTTTCCCCTATTTTCATACCCCTTCCCCTCCCCCTGACATATTTTCGATGCAAATCTGTAACATTCGATCGATCGGACTCAAAATTTGAAACTTAATTCTTTTGGACTCGGTGGGTAACATAGGTTACAGTTTCCTTCTCCTCCTTTACCCCTTCCCCTCCTTCTGATATATTTTCGATGCAAACCTATACCGTTCGACCGATCGGACTCAAAATTTGGAAACTTATTCTTTAGGACGCGGCAGCTAACATAGGCTATATTTCCTCCCTCCATTTTTACCTTTTCTCCTCCCCCTGATATATTTTCGATGCAAATCTACACCGTTCCAATCAAACCTCTGTTTCCCTCCACAAATTTATTTTCAACTTAATCCTTAACCCGTGCAATGCCGGGTACGAACGGCTAGTATATCGTAATTTTCTGTCGGAATTTTTTTTATAGTTTGTTTTTTTTATAAACATGTTTACATAAAATCATGGTTCAACGTGCTCACTATACGAGCCTGGTAAGGGGTTATTTACTAACATAACTAGCATTTTATTGAACCTACTTTAAATGAAACAAAACATTATAAACCAAGATATTGCTGAATAAAATTTTGTGAATAATTTTCCTTCATTATTTGGTGCTCAGTTCTCGCTACTGTAGAGAGCATTCAGATGAGTATTTATGCCCAAGCACACATGCGCATGCGTAGATGTAATAATTACAATACGAGAGAGCAACAAAGCAAGATCAGGCGTCTGTAAGTTACGGAGCTATCACGTCTTCAATTGTGAAATACGGTCCACTGCATTTGAATTATGCCTTCAAGCCCGACTTTGCGTATGATTTTGCTCAATAGCGCACCAATAGCTTGTTAATAACGATGGCAGGCTTAACAATAGAATGTTATTTTGTGTTTCAACATCTACACAGAATTAAAATATTAACCTTTTTTATGTTGCAAAATATTATATATCTATGAATGAGTTTATGCATTAAATAAGAACTAGCAAAACCTCATTATGGACCGATTTTTGCTTGTGGCACTCCAAGTATGTGCTGTGTACCGATACACACAATGGTATGCGTTAGCGATATCTTTGCGAGAACGAAACAAAATTATATGAGTCGCTTCACGCTAGACGGTAATGCACACTTGACGTCAGAGACATATAGAATCGTTGTTTAAAATAAATGTAAAGTAAGAACTTACGACGGACGGACGGACGGACGGACAGACAACGAAATTATCATAATTGGGATTATTATTATTTAACCGTTTTTAAAACATTACGAAAGTTTAACATTACTAAGAAACCGTTGGCTTTGTAACATGTTGAATTTATTTCAATAAAAAAAGTGGTGTAAACAAATTTTATTTCTATAAATTATAATTAAAATGTCTTCACAAAATAATTTTGCTGCTTTTGAAGAAGAAGGCTATTCTTTATTTACGTGACTTAATATTATTTATACAATTGATAAAAATGAACTTTGTTTTTACCACTTTTGTATTGACAAATATCAACATGTTTCAGAATCCATGGCCCCTTCGTTAGTATACAATTGTATACAAATGAATTAAATTCAAAAATCGAAAAAATATGTACCTAGAAACATGAAAACAAATTTTTTAATTTAATTTGTTAGTATATAATTGAATCCTGATAAAGGAGCCAGATGCTCTGAAATATGTTGATATTTTTCAATACAAAAGTGGTAAAGACAAAGTTCATTTGTATTAATTATATTAATAATTCCACCACAAAACTATTTTTCTATTGTTTGTTTGACGTTTGAAGAAGTTTATATTATTTAAAAAAATATATTGTTTATCGTATTTGTATAAATCTACTTGTATTATTTGATAAATTTCAACTACATGTTTCGGAAATATCTTTAGTAATTAAGAACTATTTTTCAAATAATTTAGAAGAACAAAAGACATTATTCATTTTGATATTTTGACATACATATAACACCCTGACGATGGAAAGGTATTTCCGAAACGTGTAGGTGAAATTTATCAAATAATATAAGTAGATTTATACAAATACTATAAACAATATTTTTTTAAATGTCAATCTATAATGTTGCTGAATCAATTGAAAAAAAAAAAATATTATTTGTTATTATAATTACAGGTGTCAATAGATTTGTGTCTTCGACAATTAGCATGGGATCCCGCATCCGAGTCGGCTGGTGCTCCGAAATAATCCGAAATAATCGTTCTTTGACTAACAATGCATAATGGAGTTCTAGTACCAAGGTGTGGAAATAAAACCTGGAATAAACAAAGAGATATTAAAAAAAAACAACAGTGGAAACTTGGAAGCTAAGACGAAGAATCCTTACAATAAAGTGAAGTTTCACCGTGGAAAGTGGAAAGTGAACGGTGTATTTTTTGCCTAGCCCTGCATGTAAAATGGTGTAAAAGGAAGTCAATTATATATTTAAGAACATAAAAGAATTAACACAATGTCTTAAGATTGTTTAATATAAGAAAACATGAACAATGCTAAAGCTCAGTATATAAACAAATTGAGCGAATAAGAAAGCCAACAAGCATTTAAGTAAGATTATTACTTCTTTAAACTTTTAAATATGATATTATTTTACCTTCTATGCAGTGCAGGGAACCCGACCCATTAGAATATGGGGTAGAAGAAGAAGAGATTTTATCTGAACTTTGTAATACACACATAATATGAGTTATTTAAAATAAACGCAAGCTTTAAATAATATGAAGTTGTACATCAATATGTATTTAACACTGTCAATATTTAACATTGAAAATTTGATTTTGAGTTTGAACGTTTTGAGTTGAGCTCTGGTTCTTTAAAATTAAATATGATAATAAGACTTAACTAGCTCGCATTATACTGTTTATTAATAATGTTACCGAGCCTCGGACATTTGTTGGTCCGGTGAAACTTGCACGGGCTTGTTGGTGGCCAACGTAGTGCATTATCTGAGCTAAATGTGAAAACAAGCCCGCAAACCGGAGCTTGAATGATAATAATAATTATTCGTTATTAAGTAGACGTATTAGCTTCTGCATATCGAAGTAACTACAGGGGCGTATTCACAATTAATATATCAACTTTTTTATACATAAATATGTACCTATTTATTTATTTTAGAGCTTACTCTACAGCTTATTGTACTTTGATAAAAGAGCACCGCCTATGGTTTTCCTTCAAGTTCTTTTAATATTTTTTATATATAGGTATTTTTAAATAACTTTAAGATCCCATCAATTTTCAGTCTATTGGCATAATTTTTTTACTTGTATAATAAACGCATTTTTTTTAATTGAAACAAATTTTTTGCTCAGGATGTAAAAACTTTATTTATTGTAATTTTAAAATAATTTAAAGCTATATTCTTATAAATTATTCTTGATTATAATATGTTTATGTTGACGGAACTTTTTGAGTTTTAACTATGCTGCGAAAACTGCGATTTGAAGCTTGGATTCTAATGTACAAATGATTGCTTGCCGAAACACGAATAATTAAAGTAACCTTCTTACAATCAAACATTGATTATCACTGTCATAGTTATCTATTACTTGCCACCAGAAATGACTATTTATCAGCCGATCTTTTTCAAAGAATTTGTTTTAAAGATTGATTATTTTATAAAACAAAGATAGAAATTTTTTAATCAAGGGTATGAAATCAAAGGTATGAAAATTAGCACTATTTGTAATTTACACATACGGAACATGACAACATTTTATGTCATCTATTAGATTGACAATTTTCGTCTTGAAAATATCTAAATATCTCCATAGAAAGTAGGTACATACCCTTGTAAGGGTTGTTGTTAAGATTTCTATGGTGATTAGAATGTCCACCATTGGTTACCGTGATCATATATTTATTCATATAAAAGTTTTACAACTGTGCATTTAAAATCAATATAAAGCACAATAGATAGAAATGTGTGAAAAACCAAGAGGAGGGAGGATAATATTCAACACTGGAAGCAGATCGAAATTTAATTGAAAATTAAGAAGAGAAAGATTTCAAACGCAAGATATTATTGTCTGCCCTGGTGTACCTGGTGTAATCTGATCATGCATATTACGATATAAAAGCAAAGGCAGCAATATAAAAAAAAATTAAAATGTTTTGAATGCAGTCACCGGGGATTAGTAATGAAAAATGTACTGAATTCTAGATTCTAGATTTTATGTATCCCTTCTATCCCTTCCAAAATCATGCTTCCTATAAATTTATATGCTTATAATTTAATTATTATGCTGACCACATAGTAGTTGTAAGTAATAATATCAAAGATTAAGTATAATGCTAAAAGAACTACACGAAGCTTCGAGCAAAGTTGGTCTTAAGATGAATATAAAGAAAACAAAAATTTTGAGTCCAGAGAACAAAGTCATCACTATCAATGATAACAATATTGAAATAGTAGATGAATATATATACCTAGGACACAAGATAAAAATGAACAAAGAGAACCAAACAGCAGAATTGCCAAAACGAATAGGAATGAGCTGGGCTGCTTTTGGCAAACTCAAACATATCTTCGAGAACAAAGAGATCCCAATTAGCCTAAAAAGAAAAGCCTTTGAATCGTGCATACTGCCAGTGATGACGTATGGATTGGAGACTATGGCCCTTACAAAGGAAAGTGTAGAAAAACTCAAATGCACGCAACGATGGAGAGATCCATGCTTGGAGTAAGCCTAAGAGATGACGAAATTAGGCGCAGATCTAGAGTATTGGAGTGTAGCGAAGCTAAAATGGCAATCGGAAGGATATGTTGCAAGGCAGGATGCTACAAGATGGCCTCCCAGAGTTCTGAAATGGAGACCTTGGGAAAATAAAAGAGGCATCGGAAGACCTTAAAAGAGATGGGCCGATGATATTGTCGCTGTGGGGGGAAAGAAATGGCTACAATTAGCCAACAACAGGGAAGAATGGAAAAATAAGGAAGAGGCCTATATCCAGCAGTGGAAAGACGAAGGCTGAAGAAGGAGAAGAAGATAAATTTATAGGCTGCGCTGCCAATATAGACGATTGAATTGTAAAATATACACAATGTGAAAAATACATGTATCATGTGTTAATATTTTTTTCTGCGAAAACTTTGTCTATTTTTTTAAATAGAGATGCAAACACGGGATACATGTCACGTCAATATTATTAATATTTTCAAACTTATCTAAACGCTTGTGCTATGAGACAGAATCACTTGCTTGTGTCCTGGAATGGGGCTCAAACCACCGATCACTAGATCACTAGGCGAGCGTCATGGTCACTACACCAACAAGCTACTCATTGGTGTCGTGGTATTACTATTACATGAGGAAGACAAGATTTTTCTTTTCTTATTTTTATGTGCCGTGGTTGATAAATGTCCTAATATTCAAATATGTTCTCACATCGCTACATTGTCCTATTTTCTCACTGCGTCTTTTATATTATTATTTTCTATTTCATTCTCCGATTCTGGCCCTCGGTATTTGCTAATTGGACCCGAGAACACGAAGCACACGTACGGACCTCCCAGAAAGCCTTAACCTCGTGGGCGAAAATACCCCTTAGGGCGAAGGGATTAAGGCTTACATTAGAGTGGCTGCGGGGAGAACTTATGTATCGGATGTTAATTCGGAGGAACGGTATAATGAGGCTGCGGAAAGAAATGTGATTGACAAAACGATTTGTTTATTCGATTTCTGTATGTGGAACATGATGGGCGCATGCTGATGCGGACCACGAGGGCGCGCCTGGCCAGATGGTAATTTGGAAGAGTAGTGTCAAAAGAGACGATTTTGTGTCAATTAATTTCTTTCACTTTTGACTCTAATACTTTACTGAATAGTTAACATGTTTATGTTTTTTTTTTTTTAATAAAAATATAGATGCGAACACGGAATTCGCGTCACATCAATATTCTTATTATTTTCAAATTAAGCTAAACGCTTGTGCTATGAAAATAGGACTAACTTGCTTGTCTGGAGTGAGATTCGAACCTGCGACCTTTGGATCACGAGGCGAGAGTCCTAACCACAAGACCAACAAGCTACTCACATGTACATTTGTACACTCTACACACTGTACATTTGATGTTTACGACTCGAGTACTGACTGCAACGACAGACGTCAGTGGCGAAAACTATCGCATGTGAAGGCAAAGATCCTCACGTCGATTGTAGCCACGTCGGTGATGATAGCATGATAATTGTTGTTATGTAAGAAAATAAATAAGTTTTATATACTAAACAGTCCGAAACATGAAACAATCTAAGACATGACGGAAGAAAGATGGATGCATTAGCTAAGTTATCCGTTCGAATCCCACGTCTTCGTCGGTGGTCCCTCGTTGCGAGTATGGCATGGCGTCTGCAATGTTATTTTACGTGTCCCAGCATGGCTGAGGAGCTGTAATCTGGAACCGCACACCCTTCCACAAGTTGTGCACATGCGTCTGATGGGTAGCGGGGTTCTGGAAGATGGTTTTTTCTCCATTTCCTTTCTTCTTTTCTCGGAAATTTCATCGCCCCTATTCCGTTCGTTTATTTCCCCAGTGCAGTGTACTTTTTGGTCTGGTCATGAGCCGCGATTTCCTAGTTTTAAGGATCCATCCCACATCTCCTCAGGTTCGCCTTCATGGTGACTTTGTATCTTTTTTCGACCCACCCTGTCTTCTTTTGCCGTGCGATAGCTACGCAAACATATTTTTTTCTGCAAACCTATCCATCGTAGTTGGTGCTCCAGGAGCTTAGTTTCAACACTACGAATATTTGCTTCGAATTCCATGTACAGTTCACTAAACAAACGACTCCATTTTAGAGTTAAATATTGAGCAACGTCTATGTTCCACAGTACAAATGATAATACTGAAAAACTACAGACATATCACAAGACGTACGGGTAATACAGACAGAGTAGTGGTACCAACCAGTTAGTCGAGAGAAACCTCTACCGCGGAAGTTCGCCGAATAGATGGATGGATATGATGAAAACTGCAGCCAATGACTTCAGGAAGCCGTCAGGAATGCTGCAGATAAGAGCTGCTGCTGTCATGGCGACTGCTTCGTAAAGAGCATAAACAACAGAAAAGATACAATGCCAAATTTAACTTTAGAAATGCTTTTACTATTCATTGATTATTCTTTATGGTGTCCACTTGCACATAAAATTGTACATGTTACTTCACATCAAGTAGAACAAATATACCATTCTTGAACTTAAAAGCCAGATTGGTAAAAAATATATATTTTGATTAAATTAAACACAAAAATTCACTTGTGTAAACCACTATATATTCTACTATTGTATTTTGCTATTACTTTGTGGTTATTCATTATGAATATAATTAAACGAAAAACAGGTGATAGGATGAAAGAGAATTCTTTCGCACCCCCCACTATTTACCCCCATTTGAACACTTGACACTGAGATATGATTGTTCATAATTTTGTAAAGTTTAATTAGTATTAAGTATACCCTGACGAAGGGGAACCGGTTGGTTTTACCAAAAATTAAGCGGTGATAAACTAAGTTAATTCGTTTAATTACACTATATTTTCGTTAACACCAATCACCATCCCTTCTTCAGGATAAATTACTAAGGACTACAAAATATGGGCAGTTATATTTGTAGCTATTTGTTTTTTTTTTAATTTTTTAATTATTTATATTTTTAAAAATTATTTAAATTTTTTTAGTCGGTGTTACCTAAAATATAATGGATCAAACCAAATTAAAATTTGTATTTAATTTAATAAAGTAATAGCTGATTACAATAGTATAATATATTATTGATTCATCGACCGATCTACATAGTCCAAGAATAACACTTTCTACGTTGGGTATACCTCTGTAGAATTACAATAAATTATTATAATTGCAACAAATGCAATGCAGTTCATAATTTATTCCATAATAATAATTTATCTATACGAAATGAACGCATGCTAAACAGGCACAAATGCGAATGTTTTAAGGTTCCACGTCTCGCACGGAACATGTTTCAAAATTGTCTAATGCGGATGCCTTTACTCTTTATGGATATGTGATGAGGTAATTGTTATTTAAAAATTGTGTATTATGCAAGCAAAGCATAATTAACTCAGACGTGATGGCAGATGATATACCTGCAAGGGGCGGGCATCCACCAAACTGGACCACGACGGATATCAGTGGATGGATGGCGTTCTATTGTGATTGCGTTCATGGAGCTCGAGTTACATGAGATCGTTTGATCTATGTAGGATGGACTTATTGTCAATTAATGTAAATTTAAATTCGCTTTTTTTTAAATATATACTGTAAAATAGGCAATTTTTCTGATTGGATTAGCAGTCGTTTGGTTGTTTTGATGTTTTGATGTTTTCAAAAAGTTAAACATATTTTCTCTTAAAATTCCTTTTTTGTTTTAGGTGCACTTTGTAGCCGATTTTCTTTATTGATAACAATTAAAATATACTGTATACAAACAAAAAAAATATTTTAGCCTAGAAAAAAGTCCATCTATATAAGGTTCACATAAAGAAAATACAATTAAAAACATTTACACATTTAAGTGATAAATTTTCATTCTGTTAATTATTAATTTCTATTAAGTTAATTTTTTTAGATAACCAAGTTATACAACCCAAGATAGAGAACTAGAATTAAATAAGGTGAAAAATATTTTGTTACACAACTTTGTTACCTTTACATGAGTTTAATAATAATTTAATAAAGTTTCGAGAGTAAAAGAATCTCTCATCGACAGGTGAAGTGAGTACTTTTAAATATAGTATTTATAACTTTATTTTATTTTTATTTTATTTATTTTTTTATTTTATTAATTACACGGCTTAATAGCCTTTTACAACAGGTTTATACATAATTAAAATACAACAAATGATTAAATGTAAAAGAAAAATAAAGGGTATAAATGTAAAAAAGTATATATTAGGTCCTTACATATGAAATTGGCGTTTTGCCGTACTGGCAAATTTGATCTCAAATATCTTCTCTTTGGTTAGGAATTCCAAATCCAAATTTATACAGCTATTTACTCATGTATTTGTATTCTGAAATTTATAATTCATTTGTTTTTTCCTCAATTGTTTTTTTCTTTGCGTCACTCAGTTTACAAAATGAAAAACTTGAAATATCGCGTTATTTTCGAGTGCGAGTTCCACCGTGGCACCAGTGCTGCAGAAACGGCTCGAAGGATTAATGATGTGTATGGTGACGGTGCCGCAAAAGAAAACACAGTGCGTTTTTGGTTCCAACGTTTTCGTTCTGGATATTTCATTGATTCCCGTCCGAATGGTTTTTTGAGTAAAGGGATCGATGAACTACCTATGAGATGGCAAAAGTGCAAAGATAGCAATGGTACATACTTTGATTAAATAAATATATTATAATTAAAAAAAATCGGCTTTATGTTCCTCCCATACTAAACGCCAATTTCATATGTAAGGACCTAATATACATAGTTTAAACATAATGAGGTTAGACATATATGTAAAAAGTATATATGCAAAAAAGTGTAAAGTAGTGATCTCAGAAATTTTTACTCACCGATAATATAGCAATATTAAATTTGAATAGCCAGGTATATATAAAAAATTTAAGACATTATATAAAAATTTAATATTTTGAAAAGAAATGATCATATAATGATTTTTTAAATTTTGAGAGAGATAGATTTAAAATGTCGACATATGTAGGTAGTTCATTGCCCAGTTTGTGCATCCGAGGTATGCTAGAATTTGAACGATAGTTTGTGTCCGAATTGTCACAATAAAACAGCATGTTTTGGCGGGTCCTACGGTTAGGTACTTTAAAATTAATACTATTCAGGAGTTTGCAACAGTCGAAATTTGAGTGTAATATTTTAAAAAGGAATATTAAATCTGTTAATTTTCTTCGATCTTCCAAGGCTAGGAGATTTATATTTATATAGTACTTTTAAATATAGTATTTGTAACTGAGTATTTTTAAATATAGTATTTTTACGTTATATAGGTTCAGATACAATTGATTAACTGATTGGGTACTGAAAAAATGAGCTAAAGCTAGTGTAAGAGTGGTTGTAACGGGAATATTGAGAAAAGAGGAGGTGAGTTAGTAAAAATAATATTGTTAAGCAAATTAATACCCGTTTTGATTTATAAAGTTCATTTTCAATGTGAAGTACGCCATCAGCAGTAACTCGGATAAACTGCGCGAGAGATCTAGGACTTTGTTATATATATTATGTTATATAAGTTTAAGAATTCGTGTGGACAAAACATAGACAATATGGTCAAAAAATGTATATTTTGTAGGATGCATTGTTTTTTTTATTTTTATTCTATTTATTTATTTATTTAAGGAAACAGATAAATTCAATACATAATATGACTATACATATAATCTTTATGTGACCAGTAAAGTTTCTTGGGGTAAAAGTAATGTAATAAAAAATAAAATTTAACGTAATAAAAATTAGCCATATGTGAAGAAAGTAACAAAAAGAAAAAATCTAATAAAATTAGAAAATAAATAAACAATGTGCCAATGTGTACAAAATGTGCCAAAAAGAAAAGAAAGTAAAAACGAATGTTAAATTAAACTAGAAGATAAACTAACAATACATAAAGTAGCAAAAAAGAAAATGAATTGTGAATGAATTGTGAATGGTCTACGTACGTAGATTATAAAGCGGTTCGGTAATACTCAAGTTATAATAACTTTTAACGAATGTCCGCAGTACGCTAGATAACAGTAACGTAATCTGGTCACTCAACTGTGAAAGCTACAGTAAAAGAGTAGAAATCATCTAGTGAAAGTTTTACGTATTTTGTCACACTGCCATGGGCCAGACTAGACTTACAAATGCAGGACCTTTTTTCGTGTTTTTATTGATAATATTTATAACGAATTTGAAAGTACTTGATGGCCCCAGATTAAAAAATTGCCATTTCTATATAAACATACGTACAACCAAATATAACGAAAGTATCTATGTATGTAAAAGTAAGGTACGTAAGGTGATATATAAAGCATATTAATCTCCAATATAAACAAACAATATTTATAATCTAACCTATTTCCATCTATCTAAAATTTTATTTTAAATTTAGATATATTTTGTTCCTTTATCATTTCCTCTGCCATTTGATTAAAAATCTTCATTGCACTGTAGATCATAGATTTTTCGATTTCGACTATTTCCTAAATGTTCTATTTTTACCTTTTGTATCACGTTCGTGTGCATATTGATTTGCATCAATTTTTCTATTAAATTTTTCAATTCAGGATTTCTCTGTTTTTGTAGTGATTCATGTGATATTTTTGAAATGTTCTTGTATTTTTTTTGTGTTTTGTCATGCGTATCGTGTAATTTTCCTCGCCTCGTATCCTCACCAGTCGCAATATTGCATATAAGTGCGTTATTGTTAATTATTTATTTCATTCTTACGGGCAATTATCGCTCTTCACAATCAACGGCACCGATAATAATTTAAATTTGCCTTCATACCGAAGAGTACGCGCGCCAAACGGTAGAAACTTATTGGTTGCAAGGGCAGTAACTCCTGCCAATCTGCCGGCTACCGACCAATCATAAATCGACGTGAAGTTATGCCCTACAAGTGGAAAGTTTAACAATAAGTACTCTCCACTGCATCGCGCGTCGGGTTGTATTGATGCGGCGCGCGTGGCGCGGGGAACACGGGACAAAGGGATTGAAGGTTCATTATACTTTATGATATTCACCAAATGTCTTCTTCTTCTACTATTATTGTTTAAGATAATCTACTATTGGAGAGATATTTATGACATAAATAGATAATTTTATTCACCTTAACATGTTGTTTTGTTCCTAATTTCTAAATTACAATTTTCCTAATTCTCATCAAATTTTTCTACGTTTTACTCACTTGGATTATCTATCAGAATCATTAATGTTGATAATTGATAAGTTAAGAAATAAAAATAAAGAGTAACGTTTGAGTTGTGTTAATAATATATCAGATTGAATCAACGGTTAGTGTTATTTTTGTATAAAAAATTATATTATGAATATCAGAGTGGGGGAATACAAGGCGGCGAGTTTGAATATGATTATCTTACAGAGAATGCCAATTTCACAATTGATCACAATTGATTGAAAGCATTTTTGTGTATTTTAGAAGTATTTTATCAAAAGCATAATATTGTGATGGAGAGTTACATCAACTTTTTTTTTGTTACACAAGTTTTGGTTACTGAAAGTTACATCTGGCTGACGGGTAACAAGCCATCCAGTCAGAAGCCCAGAATTGGCAGTGCGGCTCTATGCCGCCTGCGCCTTCTATCTTCGACTCATTCCATGATTGATCGTTGAACTAGTAACAAGCAATAATCGTGTAAGCCATTTCGCCTGTAAAACTATCAAATAAACCTCAGTATATTATTGTATTATTTAACTGTGATTTTACTCTGTCATTTTATTTGCTTTGTCATACAATACATCGAATACCAGAGATCTGAAATAAATACTCGTATTCGAATTGACTGATGACTTTGTTTTTTAATTGCTACCATTAAAACTCTAGATGTATATTATAGATGTCTCACAGAGATAAGTTATTTTTTATTAGGGAAAGTTAAATTCTTTTTTAATCGGACTTACGACGTATTGTACAGCTGGCTTAAGGGATCACTTTATACAATATAACGTTCACAATTCCACCCATAATATACTACCACGTCTATAATTTTTTTGGAAGTTGTATATACACATGTTTAACTTGCACACCTTGTTTCATATGTGACTTGCATTTTTTTGCCATAAATTTATCATTTCCATAAACCAGTACAGATGTCGCCGTTGGTAAATGAGATATCTATATTTTTGATGGAAGTTTTTAAAACAATCTAATTTTTGTGTGCACATGACATTCTTCCGAATTATTAACGTTATACTAGAGTATTTCAATTTTTAACTCCTTTTTAGAGTTAAAAATTGAAACAATTTTGTTTGTGAAAATACACACGTTTTTTGAAAAGGAACAACTTCACAATAAATAAACTATATTGAATTCTTTTCAGCTGTCAGATTCTGTTTACATGCGAGTTTGTGGATGTTTTGATCGTTTTTTATGAAAGTTTTTGTGTACCATAATTATTTTAAATATTCGAGGTTACATTTCTGTAAGTATTATAGGTAATTCATAAACATTTTTGTTTGTGTCGTTTATTTTAAATATACGTATTTAAAATATACAGAACCAAGTAAATAAATGTTGATTTCATACCATTCGATTCAATTGAGACGTGGGCGATCACAAAAGCCCTCGAAAATGAACGAACCGATTCAAGATATACGAGACTGATAAAATACATACATGAAAATGCAACCATGAGCATGACAATAGATGAAGACACGAAGACAGAAAGCTTCAAAATCAGAAAAGATGTGCGACAGGGTGATACTATCTCACCAAAGCTCTTTACACTTGCCTTGGAAGACATTTTCAAAAACCTAAATTGGGAAAATAAAGGAGTAAAGACAAACGGCACCTCTCTGAGCCACCTCAGGTTTGCAGACGATATAGTGATTGTTAGCAATAATGTAAGAGAATCTGTGACCAGAGAACCGCAAGAAGCATCGCATTCGATGCTGTGTTTGGATGTGGTAAAAAAAATTGTTTTTTGTATTTTCATTTCCAAACTTTTCGCTGTCGAAAGTTTTGGAAATGAAAGTCCAAAAAACAAAATTTTTAAACACATCCAAACACAAATTCATAATAAACAATTGGGAAATAGAAACAGTTGACGAGTATGTGAACCTTAAAGAAAACTAAACAGCAGATCTACCAAGAAGAATAGGTCTGGGCTGGGCAGAATTTGGTAAATTGAAACATTTGTTTGAAAATAAAGAAATCCCAGTATGCCTGAAAAGAAAAATGTTCGATACATGTATTCTACCGATGTTGAAATATGGCCTAGAAACAGCAACACTAATAGAAAAAAGCATACACAAATTAAATGTACATAGCGGGCCATGGAAAGGAAAATACTCAGCGTGAGCCTTCGAGATAAAATCATAAATGAAGAAATAAGACGCCGAACAAAAGTTGCCGATATTATGGACCGTATTGCGAAACTAAAATGTTTTGGGCTGGATATATGGCTCGACAGGAGGATACTAGATGGGCACCCAGAATCCTACAGTGGAGGCCCTGGACGAAAAATAGAAGCGTCGAAAGACCTCCCAAAAGGTGGTCTGACGACATTGTCCAGCAAGCAGGAAGAACGAACCTGGATGCGAAGGGGGAGAAATAGAGATAAGTGGAAGAAAATGGAAGAGGCCTATATCCAACACTGGAGGGAAAAAGGCTAAGGAAGAAGAAGAAGAAGAATATCTGTAATTATATCATCTTGTAATTAATGTACTTATGTAATCTCCGGATTTCTATGGAATATTAACTTTTATATATCCTCAAATGTATAACTTTCTCAAGTTTTATAGTAATTAATTTAAAATTTACGTGCAGTTGTGTCCCTTTATTAACAAAAAATTAATTATAGGTCAACCGCAGAGGGTTTCACGCGAATAAGTATATTTCAAGTACATTTGCGTCACCATTGGCTCCATATAAAAAAAGAAGTCGGGCGATAATAGAATATTCCAAAATCAATCCTGGTTATACATACTGTACGCCTCCTCCTTCTCCTCCATCCTCGATCCTTCTCTCCTCTAGTCACTTGGTGAGGTCTTGTCACCAGACCGAACAAGCATGTCCGCATTTACAAACAATGTCACAAATAAAACTGATATTGTTACCAATTATACATATCTACAAATAATGAGAATGATTCGCGGAACTTTCACAAATCTACCGGTGCCCTGCGCGGGATGGGGCTAAGATGTGTTCCTGAAGAGAAACGTTCCAGAATAATTTACATATTTTAATGAGCGGATCGGTTGCAGTGCTCCCTGAGAATCAGAGATGTTCAAATGGCCATTCGCAACTCTTTCCTAATTCCGTGAGTGGCAGTCACCGATGTTTATTTCAGAATTAATTTTTGTAGTTTTATCTTCTATATCGATTGAGTTATTGCTGTACAGTTTATCGAAAAAAAAATTATATTATATATATATATATGCATCATTCATGCTAACATTCCACTTGATACTCTGTAGATACATAATAACTACCTTATGAAAATAAATACTACTGACGAACTCGAAAAAATATTATAATTGTGTTCTATAACGCCACTCTGGGACAGGCGTAGCCTAGTAGAGTGGCATAATCCACAAATTAAACAAAACAAAAAAAATGTGTAATTTATTTTATGTTTTATCTTATGTTTTATTGTTAAATTAGTATTAAGTATCTTATTTGTAAACAAGGATTTTTTAAATAAATAAATAAAAATAAAAAATCAGTTTAATGTTAATTTCCTGCATCCCCTATGACGACAAGGGTCGCTACTATAAAATCTACTAAAAGGGCATTTATACCGCGCATACATAGCATTAACACCCTTAAGACGATCCTCTGGCAATGCGAGCGAAATTCTTCACTTTTTCTCATAGCTCTAAAATTTTGTATCATATTTTTTTGTGAAAAGATATGAAATTAAATTTAATTTACTTGGTATCGTATATTTTAAATATGTATATCTTCCTAAAACAACACAAACAAAATTATTTATTAATTACGATTAATAAATTACAAAGCTAACAATGTTTAAAAAAATGCAGTACTCCGTACAAAACACAGTAGAAAGGAAAGTGCTTCGCACTCCACGCCAGTTTTTTTGTTACCACTTGTTTACTTCAGTTTGAAGAGTTTGGGTGCGGGTACACCCACTACAATACCCTAATACCCACCCCACCCACCCGAAATATCCGCTTACCGCCCACCACTTCTGATTGGATCATTATTATTATAATTATTATTATTCACTATAAAAAGATAAGCCTAGAAATTCTTTTAATGTGCCCTTAGAACCATTCAGGCATCGCATACATTGCAAACAGACGAAGGTTATCCTAAAATATTATATGATTAAGATTTAAAATTTATGTTTATTATTAATAATGTAATATTTGCGAATTACTTTTTTTCATTAGATACTTGTTTATTTGTATTTCGTACATAAAAAAAAATTGTGTATTAATATATTTGTTTAAAAACGTCATTTTTTAAATGATATTTCAAAATAGTTGACAACGTGTGGCTGCTGACAAATCTATAACAAATTCACCACACAAGCAACATTAGGTCTGCAATGTCGAGCTATTAGCGTGAGATGCAAATTTAAGGCAGCCGGCAAAGTAAGATTCCGAGGATAAAGATACTGAGACACCATTCAAGATATTAAAAATAATGCCGTACCGAAAAAATATTGTTACTTATTCCAAGTATTTGCTCAGGGTTAGAAATTTAGAAATGCGGATACGTCTAATGCAAAATTAAGCTTTTGTTGACGAACCTTGCAGATTGATGGGGAACGATGGATTGCACGATAAATTTGAATTATTGCAATAACTGGTACATCGAACTTGTAAGCTAATGCCCTGACTTGCGCAATATTTTAAAATATTAATGGACTGTTGTACCATATCGAGTTAGCAGCACGTATAAAATTTTGAGGCGTATCTTCGGACCGGTTCTAGAAAATGGACTTTGGCGCAGACGTTACAACAATGAGCTCTATACTGTTTAAGGAGCTAAATGTCACAAAATTTATAAAACTGAGAACACTTCGGTGGCTGGGTCATGTGGAGAAAATGACCGAGCATCAAGCACCAAAGTCCCTGCTGAACTCAAGGCCGATAGGGCGAAGGAGCTTAGGAAGGCCAAAATTAAGATGGGGCGACAACGTCCTCAAAGACATTTCTGCCTTGGAGCTTCTGAACTGAAAAGAGCTGGCACTAAACCGAGATGAGTTGAGGAAGACTCTTGAGGAGGCCAAGACCCACCAGGGGTTGTAGAGCTAAGAGTGATGATGATGATGATAAAATTATATATAAACCGTACACAATGGAAATAAAATAAATGGAAATTAAAATTTATGTCATGTTGAGTAAAAATTCATTTAGATATTTTAAAATTCAATATGTTAGCTGCGTTGCATCGTTAATTCTTATAAAGAAATTAAATATTTTAATGATCCGTCAACCAGAACTAATCCTAGAACTAATTAGGGCTAAGACTAGACCTAGTAGCAAGAACAAATTCAAAAGATCTATCAAAAACCTACATCACCACATCACGATGGAAAAATAACTGTAGAAACGCCGATTTAATATTTTCAAGTTTCTTTTTTTTAATATATATTGTTAAATATAAATTGTTAAATATACATGTTGAATGTTAATATTCTGAAGTAGTATGTCACACGGATTACAAAAGTTGAAGAAAACAGTAGTTGTGCGCAAGAGTAGTTGTGTGATAAATATATCGTGATAAAAACGTGTGATAAAAAAATCGCACTCGTGAATATGAATAGTTGAAAATCAAACCTCCCTAACGCCATGAACTTTTTTGGCAAATTAGAAAAAATTGTTTTACATCTTATTTATGACATGAATAATAATATGAAATAAAATCTAATGGAAAAGGTAATAAAAAATAAACATTCAAATAACATAACCTATATAATTTTTTTAGTTATTTTAACTTTTAAAATAGACATAAGAATATTTCGAAACCAGAAAATGGATTTATGTTGCTTTTGAAATGCAAGCATTTGCATTAAGGTTTATGAAGAAAATAAATATATTTGTTGCATTTTCAGGTATGTTGTGAGGTAAAGTTGTTAATAAAAGTGTAAAATTAAAGTTATAAATAAGAGTTTAAAGTATTATTAAATGAAGGCTTCCCTATAAAAAGGTTCTATATAGTATATCATGACATAAAGTTATTTTATTGGTTTAATGATTTAATGTAAATATTGACAATGATCTTATTGAAAAGGTGAATGAGATTAAATATTTAGATACCTAGGTATTACTTTAAATTCAAAATTAACTTTGGCAGCAAACTTTGAATGTTTTAAAAAAAATATCAAAAAAAAAATTCTTGGAAGATTGAGAAAAAAAAATAAGTAAAAATAGTGCAGAGTTAATATACAAAACTATAAGTACTTCTCACATAAACTATTGCGCTACAGAATTGTATTTGAAGGAAACATCAAGAAACTACGAGTGATGCAAAACAGGGCAATGAACATCATATTGAAAAAAATAAATACACCAGAATTGAAGAAATGAGAAGAGCACTTAATTAGATGGGAATTTAAAAAAATTCATATATATAACGTTCCCATATTTGTACAAAAATTATCAGTAAAAAGTACCAAAATATTTTTGAACAAAATTATCGTAAATAGTGATGTAGGTACATAACTATAATACCAGAAATAGAAATAGAATAAGATTACCATGTAAGAAAAAAGTATTTACACAGAATTGTCTAATGTACAGAGGTGTAAAAATATATGATGAGATGCCAGAAAATTTGAAATGTAAATAAGATGAATGATTTTAAATACAAATACTATAAATATTGTAAAAATAGTACCTTTAGATTTGTAGAGCCTAAGATGTATTAGAGTATTAGAGAATGTATGATATTATAGCATATATAAATGTAAATATGTAGATAGTATATTAGTAGTAGATTGTAGAATGTAAAGTGTAAAATACTAGTAAATATACAGGAGTGTTATATTACCTACCTTAAAAAATAAATAAAATATAAAAAAACTGGTATATACGAGGGCGGTCCAATAAGTACCTAGCCTCACCGCCCGTTGGTGCTACTATCGCAAGAGAAATTTACTATCGTATAGTACATTCTCGTAGACGACTACTGTCAAAATTTCAGTCGAATCGGACTAGTAGTTTTGTTTTGACCGCGTGTGGAAGTGGGCGTGTCCGCGGATTTTAGAAAAATGGAAAAAGAGCAATATCGGTCGGTGATTCGATCTTGTTTTTGGAAAAGAAATCGCGCAGCGAAATCAAAGAGCGCTTGGATGCTGTGTATGGTGACTCTTCTCCTTCGATGGCGACTGTCAAAAAATGGTTTAATGAGTTTCAACGTGGTCGCACATCGGTTTTTGATGAGCCACGCCCAGGTGCCCCGAAAACGGCTACCACGGAGGAAAACATAACAAAAATCCACGACCTCGTATTAGCAGACCGCCGATTGAAGGTGCGCGAGATAGCTGAGACAGTAGGCATCTCAAAAGGCCGCGTGGGTCATATCCTGCATGAAATTTTGGGCATGAGAAAACTGTCGGCGCGATGGGTGCCGCGTTTGCTCACTCCGGACAACAAGCGAAACCGCGAGACTACTTCAGAGCAGTGTTTGACGCTGTTTAAGCACAATCCGAAGGAGTTTCTACGTCGTTTCGTGACCGTCGACGAAACATGGATCTACTGGTACACACCAGAGACCAAGAAACAGTCGAAACAGTGGACTTCACCCGGTGAACATGCTCCGAAGAAGGCGAAGACTGTCCTATCGGCCGGAAAGGTGATGGCCACCGTTTTCTGGGATTCACAAGGTGTGATCTACATCGACTACCTGGAGAAAGGCAAAAAGATCACAGGGCTGTACTATGCCGAATTATTGGGCCGATTCGATGCCGAATTGCAGAAAAAACGGCCACATTTGGCGAAGAAAAAAGTGCTCTTCCACCACGACAACGCACCGGCTCACACCTCCGCCCTCGCCACGGCCAAATTGGTCAAATTGGGCAACGAACTCTTGCCCCATCCACCGTATTCTCCAGATTTGCCCCCGTGCGACTTCTTTTTGTTTCCAAACTTGAAAAAGTCACTCGCCGGTCAGAAATTTGAGTCGAATGAGGAGGTCATCACCGCCACGGAGGCCTACATTGCAGACCTCGAGAAAACGTATTTTTCAGACGGGTTAAAGAAATTGGAGCTTCGCTGGATCAAGTATATCGAGTTAAAAGGAGATTACGTTGAGAAATAAATTGCCACTTTTCCAAAATTTTCGTTTTTCTTTTGTAGGCTAGGTACTTATTGGACCGCCCTCGTATATAACATTATGTACCATGTGCGGCATTTTATTTTTCATAATTTCAACTCAATTTTGCCGAAACTCGACCTCTAAAATTCTCTGACATGGAAAAGGGTGTATATTCAACTACATTCATCTGATAGTAACAAATATGACGGATTCCGACAGTTCGACGGTATCACTGGGATTTCTTAACAACATGAATAAACAAAAAAAACGTAAAATTAATGTCCATAACTGGCATGTGAATATTAGAAAATACCAAAAAACTTAGAACGTGGTTATATACTTCTCTAAGTATTATTCTCTCTTTTAAAATTTTGTTTCTACATATAGATCTTTTTATAAGGACGCCTTCAAATGTTTTTGAAATTTCTACTAAAAATGAAGATATTCATATATTATTCTAGTGAATTTGGATATAGGAATATTTTGAAACTTAAACTTATTTTTAACAAGCCTTAATACTTGTTTTGATAGTTAACTAATATTTAAATGTAGGAATGAGCATAGATAATGTATTGGCATTCAAATCAAAAAAAAATTTTGGTGGTGATATATTTTTAAAACTCAACGACCCATGTATTCATTTATATATGTATATAGATATATGTGTACAACAACGTTTTTCATTTTCGTTGGTTCAAAAATACGTGTATTTTTATATTTTGAATTTATTAGGCGCGACCTCAAAGTGCGCGCTGTACTTCGTTTTTAAACATTCGTCGAGTGCCGCCCCGCAGCTGGCCCGCTCCTGACCGCTGAGGCTAAATGAATCAAAACGTCACAATCCGATGATGCTCGGAAAAATAGCGGAAATAAATGTTGACAAAACACCAAAAAATTTTCAAGGGAAGTGGCGGACAAATTAATACCCAATTAATAATGCACCACTTTACATCCTATTAATTCAAGTGGTTCAGCAGCAGGATTTATTTTCGCGATAAAGTGGATTGTTCTGTGAATGTTCATCGCTCGCCGGTCTGTTGGTATCGAACAGAATTAATCCGGCAGAACTTAATATCACATCTCCATAAGCGCTTCCAAAATAATGTTCTAAATAATGAGTGCAAATGGGCCTACTGGTCAGCTGTTATTGTAATGATTTCTGTATCTCTATTAGTCTGTCTGTCTGTCCCCGTAACTTCCTGCAATGTGCGTAATTTCTTTAAATTAATTTATCATACCAACATATCAACTTATACAGTAGCCGGCAAACATCTTGAAATTTTACGGCGTAGTAGGGGGAAGTTTGCGCATGTACCATTCCACCAACGAGACCCAAATTTTGTCTTCTACGCCTTCCCCCACTACGCCAAAGAATTTCAAGAAGTTCGCCGGCAACTGTACTAACAATAGGAAATCCTCTCCCATTCCACGCATATGCTCAGATTATAATTACCTTTTTAATTCAATAGATATTTTTAATACTAAATATGAAAAGTATCGTCATATGGTGAGGCAGATACTAGAAACTCGTCCCCCTCCCTGACCATGTATATTAGGTATATACATTGCGAACCCTTTAATGTTTATGTTAAAGTTAAATTACGAACAATCGGTTAACTGAAACTGTAAAATTGTATTATGTCATTATCAAATTGACTTATCTATAATTATGTCCGATCTGTGTCATCCTTTAATTGTGGGAGACATTTAACTATCTTTATGTATTTTGTCCTACGAAGCAATTATGTCTCCCTGTTGGATGATTTAAATATAAAAAAATCTTCTTTACCTACAGTAAATTTATTTTCCTATTTTAAATTTCGTTTATAGTAAAGTAAGTTGAATATATTTTTATATAAATAAATAAATTCCTTAGGAACCGACATATAAATGTACCGTCATTTTTGACAGGTTACAGCTAGTAATTTAATAATTGAGGGGCAAACTGGATGATGATTTTCCAATAAACATCGTATTAGCAGCTTTCCAAGAAAACTTATTTGTGTTAAGAATGTAATATTTTGTATATACTTACATAGTTTTACTAGATAGAAAAGGTACGAAACAGATAAACGGAATAGGGCCCACGAGAAAAGAAGAAAGAGAAAGGAAAAGAAGCAAAACCCATCGCTCAGAACCCCACTAACCACCAGATGCATGGTCACAACTTGAGGAAGAGTGCGCGGTTCCAGAATAGGACTCCTCAACCATGCTCAGATACATAATTAATAACATAGCAGACGTCATCCTCGCAACGAGGAATACATTTGTCTCCATTATTGTTTAGAAATTAAAACTGATACATTTGAATACTTATACATTTTTCTTTAGTTGCAGTTGTGTGGAGAGGGTATGAATACTTAACCTGGTTACGCCGGAATAAAGTTATTATTATTGTTATTATTATTATTAGCGAGTGTGTGGGATATAAAAGGAAAAGCAACAATATCTAAAAAAATTAATGCATTCATAGAGGATTACTAATTTATAATGTACTTAATGTATTCGAGATTTTATAGCAAATGTAGCCAATAAATTTATAGAAAAAATGATTTTGAAAGGGATAGATAGATAAAATATTGAATTCTGTACATTTTAAATTAGCAATCCTCGGTAACTGCATTTAAACATTTTTAAAAAAATTTTTAATATTGCTTTTATACCCCACATATCATCTAAATATTGTTACGTTGTTTATTACGTAAATCTGCCATCATGCCAGAGAAAGGTTGAAAATAAAATGGTTGATTTCCTCTCATTCATCACATTTGTCACCGTATAGTATTAGATTCTAGTTTATAAGAAACTATATTACATGTACCTATACAACAATTTTTCCTAATAGTGCAGTTTTCTGACACACTGAAAATGATTTTAAGTGATGCAATCATTCTAATAATGCATTTACCATAGTAACTATGACAAATTATATCCTGTTTATTTGGTTTTAATGTTTTCGATGTTGCTACCTTTGCTTTTATAGCCCGCGTGTACTAGTATATCTAATCAGTCAATAAATGGCGTATTATAATAATATATAAAATGTTTGTTTATTTACATGTTTTTTTATATTTTTTTAATGTTTATAATATTTACAATGTCATTTTATCTTTCAAGAGTCTTATGTATTTTAAAAATTTGCATATTAATATAATTATAGTCATGTTTTATATCATCGGATTATTGCATATCTCTATTATTTTTTAAAAACACATCAAAATATCTATTTACAAATATCGCATTGCATACATACAACTTTCACGACTATTAGAATTCAAATCAAAATAAAAAATCTTTCAATACGTTTTAAACTACTACGACTTGACTAAAATATGCGTCTCTACGGTAAATTATTTAAAATCCTTACTGGGATCTAATATAAAGTATTCTATGAGATCGAATTAATAGGAATTCTAAATCTGCTGCAGAATTTTTGGGGATGAAACTGAACAGGAGCAAACCGCCAATCACGAGTATTATATTTGCTGCGGCAACATTATATTGGCGGGGGGAAATATGATTTAGTCTACAACACCGAAAGGCTTTCACAACCAATTGGACTAATTATCTGCCTAAATTCTGAATAAGTCATGGATGTACCTATATTTGGATACCACTATCCGCCTCAACTAAGGACGATGAAATATCAATCAACTCGTTGAATATATAATAACTGGTGACGGATGTCTCAAATAAAAATTATTTCGAAATAAATTAAGATAAATCGCTAGTCATCAAAGGAAGTACTCTGATAATTCAGAGAGCGACTGTCGATTTCAAGACATATAAAGTACATATATGAGATGTTTTTATAACATTTTTGATATCAGGCATAAGTTTACTTTTTATTAAGAATAAATAAATAAATTACAGTAATGTGGTGGACAAAGTTTTATACATAAGTTCTAATAAACGTCACGTAATAAGAAAGCCGCTGTATTATTTTAATTTAAATTTAATTTCAAAAAACGTGGCTCACCTTTTTTCCACTCAATTTTATAACAGGATCGAATCAAAAATAATCTTTCCAATATTTTTTGTGATTTCTTTACCTTATTAGTATCGGAGCATTCTCACTATTGATCTCTGATCACTCCAAGACATGAAGGCAGCCTAAAATATTATATAACACATGAATCTACAAATATTTTCAACAGATGCAATCTAATACAGAGAAAACTGGGCGGGAGGTACGAATATATTTATATATATATATATCTATATATATATCTATATATATATATATATATTAGGTCCTTACATATGAAATTGGCGTTTAGTATGGGAGGAACACAAAGCCGATTTTTCTTTATTATAATATATTTATTTAATCAAAGGGAACTATGCCTATAGGTAGCGACAAGGCTAGCCACCTGTCATGCCGCAGTCCCCACGGTGGCGCAAAGAGGAGGATAGAATGCCGGATTGGTGTGTGGAATATTAGAGGAGGAATGGAAAGGAAGATGAATGAAATGTGTGAGAGCATGAGGAGTAAATGTTTAGATGTACTATGTATAAGTGAGAGTATGAAGAAAGGAAGTGGAGAGATGGAACACAATGGTCTGCTCGTACTGTGGTCGGGAGTCCCAGAGGCAGACCGAGCATGCCAGGGTGTTGCAACGCTGCTTTCTGAGCGAATGGTCGAATGTATGAAAGAATATGGGTTCATTAGTGCCAGGCTCATGTGGATCCGTTTCAAAATTGGGATCACTGGGGTATTTCTTATTGTAGGTTATGCCCCTGTAAACTCAGATAAAGACGAAGTGAAAGATGAGTTTTGGACGAGTGTAAGAGATGTCATAGACATGAAAAGCGACAGCGAAAGATTGATTTTGGCTGGAGATTTGAATGGGTGGGTTGGAACTCGAAGAGATGGCTTCGAGTCTGCGCTTGGTATATTTGGGGATGGAAGGACGAATGGAAATGGCGATAGTTTGCTTGAAGTATGTTTGGAGTGGAACCTTTTTGTATCCAATACTTTTTTTGAACACAAAGGAATCCACCAATATACGTGGGAAAGAGGAAATGAAAGGTCAATGATTGATTTCGTTGTAATTGACTCTAGATTGAGGTCCGCCACTGTTGACACCAGGGTGTTTCGAGGCGCTGAAATTGAAACGGATCACTTTCTTGTAGTATCAAGAGTGAATCTGTTTCATGGGTGGCGATCTAAGAAGAAAACAGTGGTAGCCCCGACTAGGGTCAAAATCGAAAGATTGCAAGAGAAGGATACCAGGGAAAAGTTTGAAAGGAAAACCGCTGAAAGGTTAAATGAGAAATGTATGGAAGAGCTCAATATTGATAGTGCATGGGAACACATCAAAAAGAGCCTGTATGAGTCAGCCAAGGAAGTGTGCGGTGTGACCGTCCAAGGAAGGAAGAAAGGAGATGCATGGTGGGATGACGAGATTAGAGATCTTATAAATGAGAAGAAAAAAGCGTGGTGTAACCTCTTGGCATCAAAGAATGGAGATGTGAATGGATATACGCTAGCAAAGGATTTATATATTGTATGTAAGAAAAAGGTAAAGCACGGAGTGAAAGAAAGAAAGGAGCGTTTGAGGAAGGACGAGGGTCTTAAATTGACTCAGAACTTCCAAGAGAATATCAAGATCTTTTGGAAGGAAGTTAAAAAGTCTCGAAGTGGTACGAAAAGAGGTTGTGTGAATGCTATTATGTCAAGAATGGAAAGATGCTTAGAAACGAAAATGAAATAAAAGATAGATGGAAGGAATTTTTTGAAGAAATGTATGAGAGTAATGGGAATGTGAGTGAGGACTCCTTTGAGGCGTCCAACGGATTTATGAATAGTGACGACAGTGTGAATGAAATAACTGTGGAAGAAATTAAAAGAGCATTGAAGCACATGAAGAATGGCAAGGCTGTGGGTTATGACAATGTTGCTGCCGAGTACATTAAGGGTGGTGGTCCAGTAATACTCACGTGGCTTCATAGACTCTTCAACCAATGTTTAGAGGGCAGCTACACTCCTAAGGATTGGAGAAGAGCTGTTATCATGCCTCTATACAAAGGAAAAGGGTCGCGAATGGACTGCGCGAATTATCGGGCCATTAGCCTATTGAGCTCTGTTGGCAAACTGTATGCGAGAATTTTGATAGAAAGAGTGAGGTTGACAACGAAAGAAAAAGTGTGGGATGTACAAGGAGCCTTCATGAGTGGAAGAGGATGCATGGACCAGATTTTCTCACTGCGCCAGATGACCGAAAAGTTTTTGGCAAAGAACCAAAAACTTTTTTGTGCCTTTGTGGATCTCCAAAAAGCGTATGACAGAGTGATAAGACGAAAGTTATGGAAGGTTTTGTCTGAATATGGGGTGGAGAGTAAACTCATACAGGCAATTGCATCCCTGTACGTAGGAAGTAGTGCTTGCGTGAGAATTAATGGGACATTCACATCATGGTTTGATATTACAAAAGGTGTCAAACAGGGATGCGTAATGTCACCATGGCTTTTCAACCTGTATATGGATAATTGTATGAAAGAACTGAAGGAACTAGAAGTTGGAGCGAAAATGGACGGACTCACCATATCCTGTCTGCTATACGCAGACGATGCAGTATTAGTGGCTAACAGTGAAGCTGATCTGCAGTGCTTGGTATCCAGGATGTCCGATGTATGCATGCAGAGTGAACTTCTGATGAATGTCAGCAAATCGAAAGTGATGGTATTCGAGAGAGACGAAAGAGTGACTAAGTGTGATGTAATTATAAACAACGAATGCTTAGAACAAGTGAACGAGTTTGTGTATTTGGGAAGTATGTTTAGTAGAGACGGCAAGGCTGAGAATGATATCGAAAGGAGAGTAACTGCGGGAAACAAAGTTAATGGTGCACTAAATGCAATTATGGCCAATAAGAATCTGTCAAAAGAAGCAAGACTAGCGGTACATAATGGCGTTCTAGTGCCAACCCTTATGTATGGAAGTGAAGCCTGGAATTGGCAAAAAAGGAATGAAAGTAGACTGAATGCGGTGGAAATGCGGTCACTAAGACGCTTGTGTGGAAGATCTTCGGTCGATAGAGTGAGGAATGAACAAATTAGAAGTGAATGCAATGCTAGCTGTAGTGTGGTAGATAGAATAAAGAAAGGAGTGCTGAGATGGTTTGGTCATGTGGAACGTATGAACGAGGAAAGGATGGTTAAGAAAATATATGAGGCGAATGTTGAAGGCAACAGGAATAGAGGGCGTCCGCGAAAGACCTGGCACGATCAGGTACTACAAGTATTTGAGGATGGCCCTGTTAAAAGCCGCAACAATCGTAGAACGTGTATGAGAAGATGTATGAATGTGGCCGAAGCAAAAGTGGTGTGCCAGGATAGAAGAGTGTGGCGTTCAATCCTCTCTGCCTACCCCTGCAAGGAAACGGCGTGATGGTTAGTTAGTTAGTTAGTTAGTTAGCTTTTACTTATATCTTTTTGGGTCATTTCTTACGATTGAACACAGATTTTTCATGATAACCAAACTATGAACCATATTATAAATTTTAATTAAACCACTTTGTATTAACCACTTAACTAGTAACTCTACGTCTACTGGTTTCGATGCCACCGTATCTTCATCAGTATGGACGCAAACTAACTATCCATTATCTATTCTAGCAAACAAATCAATTTTTGAACGGGGGAGTGGCAACAGCTATGGTGGGGGTAATTGAGAAGTGGACGCCGAAATGGGGAATACGTCAAGTAACGGGCTATTCATAACGTTACTTGACATATTCCGCATTTCGGCGACCACTTTTCAACTACCCCCACCATAGTTGTAGCCACGCCCTCGTTCAAAAATTGATTAGATAATGGATAATAAGTTTGCGTCCGTCCTGATGAAGATACGGTGGTATCGAAACCGGTAGATGTAGAGTTACTAGTTAAGTAGTTAAGTTGTTTAATTAAAATTAATAGTAATGTCCAACCACAAAGTTAACGCTATAAACATCGAAAATATTATCACGCCTTATTTAGAGTTATTAGGTTATTCTATAAATTACATTACAGTGTATATAACCTCATTCTATGTTTTACGTTTTTTAGGAATATCGAATCCATTATATACAATATATTAAGATATCGATAGTTTATGTTATCAGGTAAAGATTCAAATATATTCGCAATCATTAAGTGATATTAGATATACTAGTATGTAAAATATATATCGGTTATATCTGTATAATGAATTTTAGTTATGTGACTCTAAGGGGTATCTATTAAATAATCATTTTAATATTTAAAAAATTCAATTAGTGTTACTTCTAGATACTGAAAATGTTAGGAAACACTTTCAAAATACTTAACTACATTACGGACAGATGAAATGAGAGAGATGGAAACTACATTTATCTGTTTACAGAATTTTATAATAAAACATAAGCAGTACGTAGCGTCTTCATTTACTAAAATAACAAATCCCTTGCGGCAATTTCCATAAGAATCACGTAGATTTCGTCTGTGTATGTCAGTGTATTTTTTTACTTATTCTATAAAACGCGAATTTTTAGGGTTTAGTAATACTGCCATTTTGAAACAAGATGAATGTCTGTAGTGATCGGTGTAGCTCTATGTACTCTGTAGCCCTCTAGCAGAGTGCCAGCTACAGTTACTACTAGATCAAACAAGAAACTGGATAACCGAGTATAAAATTGCACAGCTGTGCGTAGCTGGTGTTGCCAGTCGTCAGCAAACTTTTGCGTGCTCTGTTGTAAAAATATGCGCGCGCACAGGCGCACAATTTATTCATTTATTTATTTATTAACTCCCTTCAAGGCTTTTACAAAAAAATAAGTTAAAGTGTACATGAAATGAATGAATACTTCTAACAAAATATCTAGAAATTGTTACCTAGTGAATTTCCAAGAAATACAAACAAGAAACAAACAGAGAGAACATTGCCCAGGAGGCCTATGAAAAAAAACATTTACCCAAAAGATCTCGGAACTGTTTTTTAAACTTTTACTTAAACTGTTACTTCTGTGTTCGTCTGCGTATGTTTATCATTTCTGTTTTAAATATGTTGTTTGTTAAGTAATCATATAATTTTAATCTGCCGTTGCGTAATGGGTTGTTGAGTGCCATGTTTTTGTTCAAGCTAGATTGACGTGTTTTGAGATGTTATTTTGTAGCGCTGATAGATCAAAAATTTTCTTATTGTAATTTAACGTCCCTGCCTTTTATGGTGCCATTAGCAAGCTTTTGTGTAAGTTTTAGAGTTTGAATCTTTGATACATTATTGACATTAAGTTGCTATGTTATTTGGTAAAGTGCTTCAGTCGGTGTCATTTTAGTATTCACATGTAATATGAGTAAATACACATAGCATATCATAGGAATACTCTTATGTATATATTTTACTTTATATCGAAGGGTAGTTAAAATTGCATTGAAATTTTCTTTAAGAATTTGTTTGAACTTGTTTGAACTTTTTTTTATTTTTTTTTCTGACGACACAGTTAAAATCTCTTTACTAAAACTAATGGAACATTAAAGTACGATATTCGAAAAATATTGCGTAAAATTTTCACGAAGAAATATTAAAAAATACTGCAATGGCAGCAATTATTCGGACGTGTCTCGGAAAAAAGTAGAATTGCGGTGCCCCTCATAACTTGGTGCTGGATCATTTGAAATCAAAAAATCAAAGTTCATTCGTAAGATAATAGATTTCCCCAGATAAAGCTGGGAGGGTTTTTCGAAATTTCAAATTTTCACTTTTTTGGATACACAAAAAATCGGCTAATTTGTTATTAAAAAATAAATATTATCAACAAATTTGAAAAAAATTTCCAGCATTACCTCTTAAATTATGTACAGAAATAGTGTTCAAAATGTCAAGAGGATCGGTGCAGTAGTTTTGAGGTTATGAGGGGCAACAATTTGAAAACGTGAGTTGTGGGGAAAACGCTTTAGGTTTTGAACACTAAAAAATGTGGTATAAAACGTTCATAAGCGAATTTTATCAGCTTACCTCACACTGAATCATCAATGCCAGGTCCATAAAGGATAGGCTTGATGGCATCCAAAAAATCCTCGGGAAGAGCACTGTACGTGTGTTTAAACGAATCCAATGCATTAGGGTCGGGTAGGTATATAAAATCGACAGGTATAAAAATACTCATAACTTCGTCAATTTTGTTCCAATCGACTTGAAATTTTGACACAATACTCTTGAGGTATTATGCATTTATTTAAAAATACCTTACCCCCCCCCCTCAAATGACGTCATAAGACTTTTCTCCTATACGTATTTTTATTAAAATTTACATACTAATAAAAATCAAGCGTCATTCTCGAGAGCATTAAAAAGTGTCATTTTTCCTAACAAAATGGTACAGTGATCCATCTTCTAACCGCGCCGCCCCTTTGAAACTATTTTCAATTAAAATTATCAAATTCCGAGAATGTAATTAAATTCGTCCCCCTCCCTCCCGCCGAGCATTTTGGAAAAGGATTTGGGGGAGGGTTCCCATTTCTGGGCCGATTCGCAAAATTAATTGACTCGCGCAAATTTCCGGGAAAGTATTAAAGTTGACTAATTGATCGGTCATCAATTAAGTGTTTTCTGGAAAATTCACCTGAGAAATTTTTAGATTAAGCACACTTTGATGCTCTGACAATTTATACAAATTACGTACTAATTGTCATGAAATGTCTTAAGAAACAGCCAGATAAATACAGTTCTTTGAATTTAATTTTTTTGATAGAATATAAATATAATAATAATGATAGTTGGATCATTTGTCAAAAACAATCACAATAATGCAATGAATTAAAACTTTTCAAAAACAATCAATATATACATACTTTTAAATGTTATTACAATACCTTCTTAATTTTTAATTTTTATAACTTAATTTAACGTTTCCTTGTGTATATCTAATCTACTAAATCTAACGTCTTACACTTTTGTATTCTTGTATTGTTTATATCTTACTTACTTAATTTAATGTCTTAATTTTTATAACTTAATCAAATGTTTCTTTGTCTATATCTTACTTATTTAATCTAATGTCTAACACTAACGATTACATTAACAATAGATATATACATATAATATGACAATGACTCCAATCTAAAACATGAGAATAAATTACCATTTAAAAGTGGGTAAACGTGTAATATAAATGTGTATTAATTATATTATATTGAATACAGTCGCTCTTAAGTTTTGTACATTTACCAAATAAATTTGATAATAGAAATATAAAATTTTAAATAGTGCCGTTTTCGTGAGTACTCACCTCAAGAGCACTTCAACTTACGTGCTTTTCAAGTATTCAACACTTGATTACTATTTTCATTTATTCTCATCATAGAGACCATCACATCAATAGAGATATTTAGTCCAATATACATATATTATTGTCATATCAATATTCATATTATTTTCAATGTGTTTGTGTGAATAAATATATGACCGAATATTTTATTTATAAAAATTCCGTAAAATCAATTGTAGATTTTCTCATTAGTGACATTAACGACAACTGTGGGGATTTAGGAGAATGAAAATGGCTCTGTACAGGCCGCATTGAAAGGTTGTTATAATGCATATATGAAGTGTGGCTACATGCCAGGCATGGTATATTCTATTCATGGGTGGAAATGGCGAATGTTAAAGTGTAAAGTGATCACTTAAGCCAACCATACGGCAGGTCATAAGTCTTATGTACACTCAAAAGACTTCTATACCTACTTTCCCATAAAAAAAACTACAGTTTCGTCTCTGTGAGACATCTATAATATACATTAAATATATGACTGAACTGACTGACTGGTTTTAGAGACAAAATGATTCCATGAAAGATAACTAGGCTCTCGTCTTACCGCTAGTCTAGTAAACTATTATTTTCATCGTGTACTTTATCAAAAACTTAGTTAAATATAAACTTTTTTGGTCTCTCTGGACAAGACTCGAACTTATGACCTCTTAGTTACGGAGCAAACACCTCACTGATGAATCAAACCGAGAATCGGCCCGACATATTGGTTCTCATAAGGGTGATCATCTGTATTGGTGTCGTGCTTTTGATTCTCTTCAATATTATTTATTTCAGAAGCGTTTCACTTTATGAGGGCATTCTCAATTTAAACAATAATTAAGAATTATAAATCAATCATTTATATGAACAAATTGTATTACAATATTTTGTTTATATAAAAACTTACATAAATGTTTATTTTTATAAATTATTTAAAAAACTAACCCATAAAAACCAAGTTTTTACAATACTCCCTTTCGCTTTGAATCAGGTTTCGTGTGTATACACGCGTCGGGCTAATTACTCATAAAGAATGATTCGAATTTGAAAAAAACATTGAAATTTTAAAAATCCAAAATTATACTATAATTATTAATTTTTTAAAACGAAAATTTGTTAGATCATTTTTATCGTCGTCACGAGTCTACCTGCAAAGTTTCACCTCGATTTGATCACGGGAAAAGAGTTAAAAATAGATCCAAATTTTTTCGTCACACAAACAAGCAAGCAGACGCTACGAGTTAAAAGAAAGGGAGTAAATACAGAAAAATTTCTGACGCTTTCGACAAAACTTAAGACGGTTTGTAAGTATGATGTTTGCGACATCATAAGAAAACTACTCTACTACATTAGCACAGTTATCCAAAATTATTTGGAAATTTCTAATCATCTTTTACAGCTCACACATTTACAAAAGAAAACGGAATTAAAATTTCATATATTAACAATATATGTCTTAAGAACAAAACATCCTTTATAATCACATTTATCTCCAATTTGATTTAACGAATAAACTTTATTCAATATACTCCCCAAGACAATGCCTCTTTGTGAATATCTTCCAGCACTCCAAATAAAACTGAAGCTACGCCGCCACCTAATAATTGATTTATTTTATTTTATGGATCAGTTACTGTGTGTCTGATTTTTTAAAATTAATTTTCCATTCCTTTTTATTCCATTACTGATTAACCCCAGGAAACTTCACTGGTCACATTAAGAAAATCTGTTCAGACACATTACCTATTTTTTTAACTGCACTTTTTAATTTCTTACATTAAAAAAATACGGATAAGTTAGTTAGTATGCGTCTGTACCGCAGATACCTTTCTATTAAAGCCGGTTAACATAACATTAACCTTTAGATGTGTGGTTAATACAAAGTTTGTTTGTTTTTTTTAAATTAATAACTAAATCCAACAGGAGTATAAATGCTATAAACATGAAAAATACATCGATAAATTATATGAATTTTGTATAATGTTCAATTTTCTCGGCTGAAAAAACCAGAAAAGTCTGCGCAGGGGTTTCCGAACGGCCATAAATTCTGAGATTTGTTCTCGTGGGAAAATTTCTAGATTTTTCTGCGTGTGCTCAAAAGATAGCTGAAAAAGTAAACGGATGAGAAATGCACTAACGCGGAAGGTTAGTTTATTACTCACTTTGAATGCGATTAATGTTACCAAAGAGTCTACATACTGATATAAGGTTTAAAGTGAAGTGCACGGAAGTGAATCGAGTTGAATATTGCTCGTGATTAAAATGAAAACTGCAAATTCTATCATTAGAAAAGTGGTGCTTTAATAAATGTCGAGTTTTTCCCGCGCACACATTTACAGAGAGACATGCTATGGCTACATAAAGCCATTTAATTAAAACTATATTTAACATACACATCATGAAAAGATCCTACCCTCCCTCTCCACTCGCTGTTAAAATAATATTAAAAAATTATTTTACTACGTCACTTGTTCTAATACATTACCATATTCTAATAATCTTTGTTCTAATAAATTACTATATTCAATCGAAAATTTGTAATTGGCATAATTTTAATATCCATTATTTTATATTTTTTAATATTTTAATATGCTGTTAATTTTCCCTAAAATAAATATATAAATAAATAATAAATAATATATAAATAAATAATATAATAATATAAAATAAATATATAAATAATAAATATATAAATAAGTAATGTTTATTCAATTCAATGTTTAAAAATGTTTACAGTGTTTACAAAATTAGATAAGCTTTTTTCATTGTTGCTGATGATAATTTGACGCCCTGCCTACTACACTAGTAATTTACTGTATTAATTTAATGACCCTAGTATAAGCGCAACATTCTATGATTATTAGATGATTTCACAATTTCACATACATTATTTCATAAATGAATAAGTTATACGAGATAAAATCACCGCACAGCTATACTGTGCTTGGGTTCCAAGATCAATGAAATCAGGTTTAAGTATCAACTTATCTCTTCGACGAGAGATGCAGAATATGAGGATGAGGGTGGGTTTTTCTCGATGGTTAATGGAAATATGGATAGTAGTGGTGAAGTGTCAGGGAATATGATTTTATTCAATATTGTTTTTGCGAATTAATATTTATACGGTTTCTTAGCAGTTCATTGTAGGCCCCTTTATAAGAAAAGCTATAATTTATGACTATCGAGAGAATAATTTGCATACCTACGAATCATTCTTTCGAAACTATAGTAGTGATAAAATATCTCAACATCTATGTAGCGCAAATTTTAATTTAATGAAATATTAGCATTGTTAATGAAGTCTATCATGTGACAGGCAAAAGTCCAGGGAATAAGCGAGTTTTTCTAATGGTTTATAATAAGCATACAATAAAAGTTTGAACGAATAATTTAAATGAAGTACAAGAACATTGTCTCGCTTGTATAGAATAAAGTATTTATAAAGTTTTTTATTATAAATACGTTTTGAAAGCGCGTAAAGGACAGTGCTAAGTTGAGCGAGTAATAAACTGTGGATTATTGCCGGATCTGTTTTATTATCCTTTACAGGCTTTGATTCCCACTAGCGAACAAACACAGTTCAAAAATAAACGGTAATCAAATAATAAACGATATTTTAATTACATTTTTATTACAAAAATGAATTTTGTGCAAAACAAATCGTTTTATTTTTTAAATTAGTTTCGTATGAAATTCGTGAATTGGCTTCAGAATAAATTTATTTTTCATATGTACAAAATATTCGGTCCACTTTGCCTCACTAAATTAACAAATTAACACAACCAACTCCCTCCAATTAACACGTGTTTAAATAGTATGAAGTAATACGTTAATTCCTTCATACAAAAAAGATTGGGCTTTGAATTTATAGTGTGCAAAGTCAATATTTCATATTTACTCTAAATCATCATTAGCATTATCTTTTCAATATGGGTAGAAAAAACACTGAAAAGAAATTAATGGAAATTATAAAATAAAACTCTTTAGTAAAATGAGTATTATCATTATGTATTTTTTTTTCTCTTCTTCTTCGTTTTAAATATTTATAAATTGCTAATCTTATTTGTAAAACTACTGTTAGACTAATGTATTAATTTATATAATGTATTTATCTAATTTAACTTTTTATTGTATTAAATTAATTCAAATATTTGTATTGTATTAATCTAATTAAAAAATTTATATTGTACTTATTTACTTCAACTCTAAATTATTTATTTATTGTATATACTAATGAGTACCTATAATCGAATATAGTGTTTTAAAATGAAATATATAACTTGCCCTAAAACAGGCCAGCCTAGTTGGGTAGTTACATATTTTATTATATGATTGTATGATAAATTATAATTGTATAATTATATTTGTAATTTAATGTAATGTTATGTTAAAAAAATAAATAAAATAAATAAAAATTATATATTTCATAGATGCATTTTCAAATATCGATCTCTGATAGTGTGCAACTGTCTCATCTCATCCAAACGGGGAGGATATTAGCTACAACTTTTATCCAAGCTCTCTATCTATTGGTGTGTAGTAAGGCTCTACTCTTCTAGGTCTTGGCTGTCTCATTAGCCCTGTCTGCTGTTCTCGAGCTGCCCCAGTCTCACGACCCTTACATACACTCTGTACTCTGTACTGTGTAGCCACTATTTTACATTTTACGTTATACAATACATTTTGCATTTTAAAAATTTATGGAAACAGACAGCAAAGAATCTTCAAGTTTGTGTTTACTGGGGGGGGGGGGGGTGTGCCTGACTTAAACAGCAAAGAATTTTATTATTATTAATATTTAAAGCATTAATTTTGTGGTTAGACATAATAACAGAATGTTAGTAAACTTAGTAAAAACCACTACCAGACTTACGGTCTACCGGTTTCGAGACGTACCCGTCTCTTCGTCAGGGCCAACACTACACTACTACATTCACAACACTATACACCCCAGCCATAGTATTGTAAAACTATCACCACTATTGTTCACATGCGTGTTAATCTTGTCAGAGACAAGCATGCACTGATTATAGCCTACTAAACAATTCAGGAATCTAACGAGAGAGAGTGAGAGGGGGCGGGGTCAACAACATTTAAAAACACCCGAAAATAAAATAATTTATTCTTTCTTTATCACCGTGTGATGTCTTCTTACGTAGATTATATTGTATCATTGTTCTTTAATTCGTATAGTTCGTATATTTTTTTTGTAAAATCGTGTATGTTTTGGTAAAACATTCGAAATATATTAAATATTTAAAACGATATTTATTACATTCAAAAAGAAATCATACGCGGTAAGGCGGTCTAGGGACGCATCTGGGTAATTTGGTTAAACGAAATTGTACATTTACGCAAATATATAAAATGGGATTCTAGGATGATTTTATGTTTAAAAATTTGTAATCCGATTTTCACAAAAAATTACAAAATTTGTTAGGGCGTTATATTTTATAATACTACTAAACGAAGCTCAAAAACACAACCACGTCCTACATACTGCCTGGCTTAGAAAAAATTAGAGATTTTAATCATCTCTGATCAACGATACTAATGCCGACAGTGGATAATGCAAGCCAGAACATGAAAAGAGAATAACATAGAGAAATATGCAACGTGTTAACTAGATCAAAAGCGATAGAAAAAATAAGGCTGTTAATGTTGTTCACAACATGGCCCCTCAATACATTACCGACTTCTGCATTCCATTTTCCGAAAATAACACACAACTATCTCTTCGTTTAGCATCAACATCTAATACAAATAGGTTAGTTGAAGTAAATCGCGTCCACAAACCCAATTTTGGTGACCGTGCTTTCGCGGTGGCTGGACCAAATTTGTGGAAAAAACTACCTAATAAACTGAGACAAACAGCTTACCACAGTTCAAAAAACAACTAAAGACGAATTTGTTTAGACAATCATACAAAAATCTATAGAATCAGACCGTTACATCACTTCGTAATGTTTCCCACCCCTAGTATGCGAAAATACCTGATTCTTTCTAGCACTCCCAACTATTATAGTTTTAAATATCAGCCCCATTTTTCGCATGCCATCTAGTAAATAAGTATGTAATAGTATATAAGTGTTTTTAGTCAGTAAGATGTTTTATGTGAAGCGCCCTTGAGGTGAGTACTCATGAAAACGGCGCTATACAAATGATCCAAATACTATTACTATTAAAGTGAATCTTCGTTTGTGAGTTCATTTTTCAATAAGAGAAAAAAAAGACATTGGCTTTTTCAAAACAGAAGAATTACTCAATCTCATAGATAAAGGCAAAAAAGCATGCAATACAGAAGAAAAGAGCCCTAGAAACTCCATCCTTCTTTTATTTTATTTTTAGAAATAAGCTAAATTGACCCATTTAAGGTAAACCAGATGTAAAAGGTAACACGACTTAGGCGTGTTTTCATAATATTTCTTTTTCGTATAATATAACTTAATGTTTTCTTTACACACTACTGTATTTCGAATTCATTTTTACAATATTACTAATTACGTATCTCACTCTATTCAGTCAATTTAGAAACTTCCGTTAATTTCACTATTCAAACAACTCATTAACAACTTTAACTTTATAATGCAACATCATTACTGAGCAGCCACTCCAACCTGCACCGAAACGAACTGAAACAATGAATTACATAATTATTTTGTTCGGTTTCGAATCGATTGTGTAAGCGTTGAAGCGTTGCAAATTTAGTTTTAATAAGTAAATATTCACTTGGGGGTGCGGAATAATGATGACGTATTATTTGTTTAAGGGTACATCAAACAAACGAGGCATTGTAATTTGTTTGATTCTTGTTCTTTAGTAACAAGTAGGATTTAACTAGTGTCCGAAAAAAGTGAACATCTTTATCTTATGTGCCATTAAATGTAATACCAATACTACTATAGGCTTATGCTTATAAACTCTCTAGCGTGGAAGTCAAAATTTTGAAACGGTACCAAGATTTACATACCTAGGATCCCTGATAAGCATCAATAATACTACAGAGGAGATCCAGAAGCGCATAGTTAGCGCAAATCGCTATTTTTTCCGTCTACAATAGCAGATAAAATCCAGACTGCTGCCCAGAAACATCAAGATATTAGTGTACAAAACGTTTATTAGGCCAGTGCTCACGTACGCAGCTGAGACGTGGGTATTAACTAAGGGGAATGAGCGAGCACTGGACGTTTTTGAAAGGAAAATTTTGGGGCGTATCTTCGGACCGTTTCTAGAAAATGGACTTTGGCGCAGACGTTACAGCAATGAGCTCTATACTCTATTTAAGGAGCAACGTCACAAAATATATAAAACTGGGAAGACTTCGATGGCTGGGTCATGTGGAGAGAACGTCCGAGTATCAAGCACCAAAGTCCCTGCTGAACTCAAGGCCAATATGGCGAAGGATCTTAGGAAGGCCAAAATTTAGATGGAGTGACAACGTCCTCAAAGATATCTCTGCCTTAGAGCTTCGAAACTGCAGAGAGCTGGCACTAGACCGAGATGAGTGGAGGAAAATTATTGAGAAGGCCAAGACCCACCAAGGGTTGTAGTGCCAAGAATGATGATGATGATGCTTATAAAACTGCGGGTCTGTCTGCATGTTCTACGCGCAATTTTACAATAACATTTAACTTATCATAGCCAAATTTTGAATAATTTCTCTTTAGAACCCTGCGCAAACGAAAGCATAATCCATCCTGCTCTTAGTAATCCCCTCCCACAGAGGTGAATGAGCATTAAATGTCATTGGAAGTTATCAGTTTACAAATTTGGGGTACGTTCCCTTTGGGAGCCTACGCAAATACATAGCCACCATTGCCAACATAGGCCAATACGCAAATACAATTTTAATACTTACCAATAATGATCCAATTATACAGATATCATCATTTTGAATAGACTCACCTGCAACAAAGAAAAATTTCTTGTTAATTATTTTGAATAACTACAAACGCAGACTGCTTTGTTTGCAGACTGATGGAAGTGATATCCAAATGTCTTTGGTGTCCATTCTGCCATAGTCAGTATGGACACCCTACTCTTATCTTACTACACAACACTATTGGAGAAGACATAATTGTCACCTGCATTTGCACAAATACCCAACTGCCGAAATCAGGTCATAATTTATTACTCATTAAACTCCATTTCTTATCACTATTTAATACACACAAACTTTCGTTTAATTTTCTTATTCAGGTATATTCCTAAATATATTTTTTAACTATGCTATTATTTATATATTTTGTTACTATCCATGCATATGATTTTTTATATATAACTTTACTTTACTTTCTTTATTGCTTTTGTATTATACAATGTATACTGTTCTTATTATCCTCATTTTATATTTATATACTCAGTTAATTAATTAATTAATCTTATAGTTATATAGTGTTTTGTTGTATATCTTTATTATTTTTTGTTCTCAATATATTGTTCAGCTGCTCATCTCGGCCCAGGTTCTTCCTAGTGAGATGAGCGGCTCCATCTCCTGTCATGTAACAAGATGAAGATAAATAAATAAATAAAAATGTAGAACTTTTTTTTTTGAACACGAAACAAATACAGATGCAACACACTATAAAAAATTAATAAAAAAATAATTTATATTTTCATAGAGCCGACCAATTTTATTGCACAGAGAGAAAAAAACATCAAATGTAACACAAAATTAGCACACTAAAAATGAAATAATATTTTCATGAAACGGAGAGTAGAATATGCTGCATAGGAAAAAAGAACATACAAGGGTGATACAAAATCCAATATTTATAAACATTACGTTTTCCATTGTAAAGTAATATTTGCTAATTTTTAAAAAGGTTGCCCGTAGCTCCATTTGAGTTTGTATTTTTAATTTTAGTCATTCAGTATATAAACCTACAAATTGTACGCACCTGCATATAATCGAAATATTATTTACTATACAACTAGACACATGCCTGTACTGCAGATATCGATCTGGATAGTAACTTAGCCACAAGAATTAATGTACATATTAAAAAACTAACCCATAAAAACCAAGTTTTTACAACACTCCCTTTCTCAATTTCGGGTTTCGTATCTACCATATGCGTCAGAATCTCCATACAACTTACTAAGTTGTATGAAAAAAACATTAAAAATTTGAAAAATCCAAAATTATGCTATAATTATTTATTTTTTTAACGATAATTTGATAGATCTTCTTGATCGTCGCCACGCGTCTTCTTGCAAAGTTTCAGCTCGATTGGATCACGGAAAAAGGGTTAAAAATCGATCCAAAGTTTTTTCCTCAGACAAGCAGACGCCACGAGTTAAAAGAAAGGAAGTAAAAATAGAAAACTGTGACCTTAGAACAGTTAGGTTGGTGTTTTTAAATTGAAAATATAAGAATAACTTTTTCTTTAAAACATTGTTACAAATATGTCAAATTTACATAAAGTTAGGGCTATAATTAGAAAACAAGGTTACATTAAAGTATCACTTTTAACATAATATATAATATACATATAAAAAAGGTTTAACTTGAGAATAAGTAAAATATTTAAAAATCCGTATACTCTTGAAGTACTTTATTTATAATTAGTCAGGAGGAGTTTATTGAAAGTATACTGTGCCAGCTCGCAGAGCTGCGCGCTACTCGAGTATATATTCCGATGCCAATTATACGTATCACTTACGGAAACTATACCTTAACCCCAAATCCATCAATCATCACATGCTATACCTATATATTTTATAAATATATTTATACAGGGTATACCAGAGCTAGCAGCAGAAACTTTGCCGGTAGATTTCTGACTATGTTATGAATCTAAAATGTTCAAGTAACCATGACCTAATATCAACAGTTATGGAGGTATACAATATCAAAGTTTGCACTGTTTTTCGATATTTCTGACTTATTTTTTGCCAAAAGTTGAACTATTATTACAGTATCTTATGTCAATAATGAAAAATTCATTTTCTTTTATACAAATCGAATAAAATGATAAAAACCTTGCAAAAATTGAAAAAAGTCATTTTTTACAAGGTTTTTGTCATTTAATTTAAGTTGTATTGGGGCAAATGAATTTTTCGTTATCCATATAAGTTACTGTAAGATTACTTCAACTTTTTGCAAAAAATAAGTCAGAAATATTGAAAAAAAAATGCTTGCGTATCTCCACAACTATTGATATAAGGCCATGGTTCATTAAACATTTTAGACTCATAACATAGTCAGGAATCTATCTGCCAAGTTTCTGCTGCTAACTCTGGTACACCCTGTATATAATACATATGAATTTATACGTATATATTTTTAGTAGAGAGAGATAGAGGGGAGATTAAATGTGTGTAACCAAAGTAAGCTTTACATCTATACTAATGTCGTGCTTCGTGTGACTGAATTCCATTGGCTCGCAGTCATCTTCTAGATATCCCTCTCAGTCTTGTCTTATCTATGACTGGATATAAATACTTAGCACTAATACCCCAGAAAGGTACTTGAACGACAGATTAAAATGGCCCGCATTAATTAACCTTTTGTCAGTCGGTGACAATTTTTTATCAAATTTTTTTTTCCCATTTTGTCTTGCGTTTGTAGCCCTGGATACTAGGAATGTTTTAATGTTGTTCCTTGGACCCTTTCGCAAGTCTTGGAGGATTCTTCTACCAAACAGCGCATTGAATTTAACCCTAGATCACTAACATTAGTCTCACAGGCAACACGACTCTGACGCATTCGCTGTCCAGGTATGTTCCCGTTACCCTCCCCGGCCGCTCAGTACCTTCCTGATTCGGCCAATAAGTGACCCGTGCATACGCTTTCTGGTTCCGGAGATTTTACGAAATATAAGTCTCTCGGGCTTATTATGACATTAAATTTTTTTCAAAAATATTTTAAAAATTGTAGATGCTTCTCCTAGTACCTCTCAAGCACAACAAAACAACAAAAGCATAGGATGACCAAGTATGCTTGCCGCCGCTACAAGACGGCGATTTGCGGGGAACATCTTCTTCTTCTTCTTCATCAGCCTTCGTCTTTCCACTGCTAAATAAAAATATTCTTCCTTATTTTTCCATTCTTCCCTGTTGTTGGCAAATTGTAGCCATTTCTTTCCCCCCACAGCGACAATATCAACGGCCCATCTCTTTTGAGGTCTTCCGATGCCTCTTTTATTTTTCCAAGATCTCCATTTCAGAACTCTGGGAGGCCATCTTGTAGTATCCTGTCTTGTAACGTGTCCTGCTCATTGCCATTTTAGCTTCGCTACACTATCCATGATATCCGCTACTCTAGTTCTGCGCCTAATTTCGTCGTTTCTAATTCTATCTCTTAGGCTTATTCCAAGCATGGATCTCTCCATGGATCGTTGCGTGCATTTCAGCTTTTCTATACTTTTCTTTGTAAGGGCCATAGTCTCCAATCCATATGTCATCACTGGCAGTATGCACGATTCAAAGGCTTTTCTTTTTAGGCTTATTGGGATCTATTTGTTCTCGAAGATATGTTTGAGTTTGCCAAAAGCAGCTCAGCTCATTCCTATTCGTCTTGGCAACATACGGTTCCAGTATGTGCCGACTGCCAAGAATATTTTTTTTTAACTTTTTGTTTAGTTATGTGTTAATTTAGTGGACATTCCATACTTTATGTAGATTTTTTCTAAATAAATTCTTTGATTTCGAAAAATACTGAGGTTTCAATTTGTTAGTTTGTAGGACTAATATTAAGTGCAACGAAGCCATCTAACCACCGCAGGTGTTTGGTCTTCCGAGACTTCTTCTACCCATTGGATCATTAAACAATACTTTATTATTTAGTATAGTCATATTTAACTGTAATTTCGGATATTTTATACGCACCGTATGTATTACCGAGAAGCGAATCTCGACGTTTCGTTGGATGCTTATCCACCTTTTCCCGCGGAGGTGGAGGTTGGACTGATTATAGGTGCTGCTTTCTAGGGCGTAAATTGTAAGCACTTTGTTGTGGAGTGTTCTCTTCTTCTACAATAGAGGTCGCCAGTGTGCAATATGTACTAATTACGTCGGCGGATTTTACTGCGACTTCTTTCAAGGGTTGAATCAGTGTCATTAGAACAGGGCGCCAAATACTTGAAGTCTGTAACTGTCATCTCTATTGAAATTGGGAAGTTTGTATATTTCAATGGATTCCCTAACTAATCTGGGTATAAGGTACGGTTCTGTTGATAAGATTTTTGCCTTGCCTTACAAGCATCCAACGAAACGTCGAGATTCGCTTCTCGGTAATACATACGGTGCGCATAAAATATCCGAAATTACAGTTAAATATGTCTATCGACCGTAATAACAACCTTAACTCTTTAATTAAGTGATAGTGTTACTCAAAAATATGTTTAGTGATCTAGGGTTAAAACTCTCACAGGACCTCGAGCTCAAATGAAAAATGTTTCAGGTGTCCTAAGAGCACTCGTCCAGGGTAGAATTCTTTCTCACCCGTTTGCGACTCTTTTAGGATAATTGCACGAGAAACGACTTGCCTGGTTCTCACATGCCTTGCAAAGTCCTGACAATCGAGACGATAAATCTCCACGTACTACACTTCTACATCATCCCTTTCTAGGGACCCTCTCCTCTCTAAGATTCCTGCCTAAAGATTTTCGAGATTTTTAACTTTTTTGTTGGTTTTGACAAAAGTTAATTTGAAAAACTATTTTCTTTTTAAATGTTACTGGTTGCGGATATTTTATACGAACCGTATGTTTTTCCGAGAAACGATTTTCGACGTTTCGTTGAATTCATATTCAGCGTCATCAACAGGACGACCTTTACCCGCGGAGGTAGAGGGCGGACTGATTACTGTTCTTACGACATTGATTCAAACCTTGAGAGACGTCGCAGTAAAGTCCGCCGACGTAACTAGTACATATTGCACACTGGCGACCTCTATCGTAGAAGAAGTGAACACTCCACAACAAATGTACATATAATTTACGCCCTCGGAAGCAGTAATCAGTCCGCCCTCTACCTCCGCGGGTAAAGGTCGTCCTCCTGATGACGTTGAACGAAACGTCGAGAATCGTCTCTCGGAAAAACATACGGTTCGTATAAAATATCCGCAACCAGTTGCATTTAAATATGTCTAACCACCGTAATAACAACCTTAACTCTTTAATATCTTATTTTTTTAAAGTTAAGTATCTCTAGAACATGGTTAGAAAATTCTGAATAGTTATTATCACGGACGCAACTTTAATGTTATTTCCTTTTCCCATTCCCATCACACAAACGCCACGCCCTTTGTCCGACAGTTGATATCTTTGCATATTTTATTTTATAGATCAGGTATTATTTCCTTATGGATATATATATTCAGTAGTATGAAAAGCGATCGACATTAGATTAATCCGAGTTGTTTAAACAAAATGCATGAGGAATCTATTGCACCCTCGTTAAGCGAGTTATTTTTCTACAATTTGTTTTGTTCGTTATGCGAATCACTACTCGATTCTACTGTATATAAATTTATTCAATATTAAATTTTATCTCATTTCTTTATTAAGGATACTCGGAATATTTAATATTTATATGAATAGTTTACTTTTTATAAAATCTAGTTTACGTAACGTCCACAATGTTAAAATCGCTCAATAAATTAATTCATATAAAAACAAAATAATATTTCAAAAATATATATTTATCGATTATAAATGTATACTAAATTTTTAGACAATATAATCCTTGATGGATTTCATATGGGAAAAACGTGTAGAAATTTCGAAGTTAGAGTTAAGGAACACTTAGGGTGTTTAAATGGAAATAATTATTCTGAATTTTTTAACCATCTTCTGGCTATGGATCATTATTTTGATATTAATAAGGGTTTAGAAATTTTGCATACAAATTATACAGAATGACAGTTAGATAAATTAGAAATTTTGTAAATAAGAAAAAGTGTTTATAGTAAATTTAATATTATAAATAACCTGGTCCTTTTTACAAATAATTATCTTTTAAATTAATTTTCATGTTAAGTAAGAACTTTATTATTGTAAATTTTCCATATATAACTTTTTAATAATTTTATTGTCTATACTTCGATTTCTGAATTCAATTTTATTAGTAGATATATAATTATATCCTGACGCAGGGGCCATGGGCTCTGAAACATGTTGATATTTTCAATACAAAAATTGTGAATACTAAGTTTATTACTCCCTTTATTTTAACTTGTGGCGTCTAACTGATTGATTGGTTGACGAAAAAACTTTGGATCAATTTTTAACCCTTTTCCCGTGATCCAATCCAGCTGAAACATTGCAAGCAGACTCGTGGTGACGATCAAAGAGATCTGTCAAATTTAAGTTAAAAAAAAAATAATTATAGTATAATTTTTGATTTTTCAAATTTTTAATGGTTTTTCATACAACTCTGTAAGTTGTATGGAGATTCCGAAGCATCTGGTAGACACGGAACCTGATTTTAGTCTAATTTTGGATTTTTGGAAATCTTTTATTACTCCCTTTCGTAGCGTCGCCTGACCTAACGCGTAGGTTAAGCGCCAAACCAGTTTCCACTAGTAAATGAGAAAGGGAGTATAATAAAAACTTGGTTTTTGTGGGATTTTTTTTAATTAAATCGAGCTGAAAAACTTTGCAAGCAGACTCATGGCCACGATCAAAAAGATCTATCAAATTTTCGTTAAAAAAAATAATAATTACAGTATAATTTTGAATTTTGAATTTTTTTTTTTTTTTTCATAGATGATATATAGATATTTCAACGCATAGGAGAAAGGGAGTATTGTGAAAACTTGGTTTTTATGGGTTACTTTTTTATTCTATTATTCGCTCTTCGCACGCGAAAAACGAACATCCATCAAAACGCCGTGAGAGTAATTATTACATATTTTTAAAATTTACGGCCGCTGAAGGAGCGATGACAAATAAAATGATAATCCGCGCCGCCAACCCTCGCGGACCCATTTTTCATCCCTTAGGGGAGTTTTTGAAAAGCCGAATAATATAACGCGTACCCCTGCCTGGCGAGAGACCGCTTATCGTACTTGCACCCTTATACTCCCGCACAGCGTTTATTCGAGCATCGGCCATTCATAATCCTACAAAATAGGCGAATACTTTTAAGTTATTAACTCCTGTGTGTCGGTGATGTAACGTAGGTCTACCTGTCATACAAAATATGAAATATCTACCTTATTTACGAAAACTAAAACGTCACATTTTTTGTAATCATCGAATAGACATTTTCACACCAAAATTACTAAATTAAACTGTTAGGAATGATTTTTTAATTAAAAAATATTTATTCATTACTCTCGTATTTTCGGCCAGTGTGTAAGAGAGAGCAGTATATTGTGCATCGCAGTTAAATCGAGCAAAAAAGAGCACGACAATACCATACATTTCATGTAGGACAGAGATGGCGGTTGCTTGGGTTTCGGCGAAAGAAAAAACAATATAGAAAGAGTACGATAGAGTCGGGTAACATGTGCATGCGACTGAAGCGAGCAGGCCACCGCGTCGTTGTATTCAGTTGCTGTTGAAACGTCGGCGGAAGCGCACGCAAATTCGATTTGCCATGATTTAATAATAATTTACTAAAATAATGCAAATATGTATATTTACCTTACATAATTATATAAAGGGACTTTTAAAAAGTCTTATCTGTATTGTATATATGTATATTTCATCACATATTATAAACTATGCCGATTTTTAATCAGGTAACGCTGTGTTACTCCACCGTCCCCAAAGTTTTTTTTTAGCACAGTCTTTTAAGAGTTAATATGTATTGCGTGAAATATTTTTCTGGTACATTTTCGTAATTAAGAATGATTTGGTGAATAAAGGTGACGGAAAAACTACAACGGAAAACTGTTAAAATAAATTAATTTAAATTATAATAAGACGTTTTTTTCCCTCTTAGTTAGTTTCTTTGTTTCGAAAGGAAGTTTTATGTGTACTTTTTAATTAAAACAATAGATATTCTTTAATATTATTTTAATTATATCCATCATAAAAAGTTCCCTTAATGAATCTAAGAAAAAGTACCTCAAACAAATCCTTGATATTTAGTGTAAAATGCTATACAATAATTGCGCTACATCTGGGGTACAATAATTTCCTTTTTTGCGTTTCGATACTATTTTATATGTAGAAATATTGTATGCATATATATTTTTTTACATTCAAGTCCCTTTAAAGCGAAATACTTCGAAATTTTAATTTTCATCATCATCACCATCAATTTTATTTTTCCAACAAAATTTTTGACGTCTGTTTTTAGGTGAGAACATACGTTTGTTTCTTTTGAATATTTATGCATGTTCAGAGGCGTTGGGAATCCTATGAAGTTTTTTTTTAACGGATCTACGTAACCTTTATGGTACGATCCAGCAATTTCCGCCTTTGTCATCCTTTCCCATAATCCATTTATTTGTGATTTGGTTAGTCCCAGAACGTCAAAAATATATAAACTAACTTGGCTGGCAGATTTGTGATGTTGCCTCATAAAGTATTTGAATGATATTTTAACTATAAATAAAATAAAATTTAACATATTCTCGCCGGTAAGCTTTTCATTGACGTCACGTATTAATATTTAACGTGAATATCAGTAGGTCTCCTGGAGCGAAACGGCTGGAGAACCTGTATGAAAAGCAACCTGACCTACAATAGGCTGCAGTCACTGAAGCAGTGGAGATCTCGGACACCCCCGAGGTGATGATTCTCCAACTCTCCTAGTACAAAAAAAGGATGATTTAAAATTATATTTATATAAACTAACACAACAAAATATCCCATCAAATATTTCGGAACCTTCTATATAGTTGAAAAGGATCTTGAATTGTCTGGAGTACTCCGAAACATTCCCGATCAATCTAGCATTATCGAGAAGTATCTGGAAACACCCAGAAGAGCCGAGATAGTTGGTAGACAGTAGAGCAGCAGTTTTCTCTTTTGAGAACACGCCATCTCCGAACACGATGTTTGTGAGCGACAGAATCAAATGATTTTTCCCGTGATTATTCGAGCAAGTAGCGAAAATTATTAAGTATCCATCCATCCATCCTCAGCGTCACAACCCTTGGTGGGTCCTAGCTGTCTCCAAGAAAGTCCTCCATGCTGCTCTGTCGCTGGCTGCCATTTTCCAGTTTTGCTGCCCCAGGGCCCGGCAGTCCCCAACGAAGCCATCTAACCACCGCAGGTGTTTGGTCTTCCGACACTTCTTCTGCCCACTGGATCATTAAACAACACTTTATTATTTAGTATAGTCATATTTAACTGTAATTTCGGATATTTTATACGCACTGTATGTATTACCGAGAAGCGAATCTCGACGTTTCGTTGGATACTTATCCAACGTCATCAGGAGGACGACCTTTACCCGCGGAGATGGAGGTCGGACTGATTAAAGGTGCTGCTTTCTAGGGCGTAAATTGTATGCACTTTGTTGTGGAGTGTTCTCTTCTTCTACAATAGAGATCGCCAGTGTGCAATATGTACTAGTTACGTCGGCGGATTTTACTGCGACTTCTCTCAAGGGTTGAATCAGTGTCGTTAGAACAGGGCGCCAAATACTTGATAGTTTGTAACTGTCATCTCTATTGAAATTGGGATGCTTGTATATTTCAATGGACTCCCTCACTAATCTGGGTATAAGGTACGGTTCTGTTGATAAGATTTTTGCCTTGTCAAATCTGATGAAGTGACAGAGATTCCTTTTGGATGCATGTTCGCAGATTGCCGATGTATTTGAGTTGTTGTTTTCAATTGCTCCAATGTGTTCCTTTAATCGAGTAGCGATATTTGTTCTCTACAATCGCATGGCACTCTGTGTACACCTAGAGACTAGAACAGTCCTCCGCGGGTAAAGGTCGTCCTCCTGATGACGTTGGACAAGTATCCAACGAAACGTCGAGATTCGCTTCTCGGTAATATATACGGTGCGTATAAAATATCCAAAATTACAGTTAAATATGTCTAACGACCGTAATAACTCTTTAGTATAATATTTCGAAATTTTCGTGATTAACTTTGTGGAAGTTCATTGTAAATAACTATGAATAGAACACAACGTTGTTTACAAATGACAGTTTAATTAAATAAATTAATTAAAACGTCTTCGATGCTTACTGCATCATCTTCAGTAATATACTAACTTAAGACTAGAAGACATTTTATCTACTACATGGGGCGGGAGTTGTCAGGATTGGGGGAGGGGCAGGCGGAAAGTGAAAGTGGTTGCTGGGAGGGGCTAGTATGGTAAGAAGGGGGGACGTAATAAGTGGTGTTTGTATGTTTAAGACCTTATCATTATTTCGATGAATTTCTATATTTCCCAAAATATCCAATTTCTTTTCTTTTTTGCATACATGCAACACCTCCACGTTATCATACTTGAAGTGATGTCCCTCTATAGTATAGTCTAGTATAGTCAGTGTAAAATATTCCTTCTGTCAGAAGAAATCGCTAATTCACCCTTGAGCGAAATAAAATGTTGAAGGTACCTTGCCGCTACTGTTTCCCACCTCCAGGGAGATTCGGCTCCACCCTCTCTCTCCCTTTGAATTATTTATTTTATAAACCCCGGTGGCTGATGGTAATGCGCTGATTTTATCTGCGGAGTTGTATATTGTGATCCTCTGTCTCTTCCTCTTCGCACACCGGAGACAGGTATCTGCTGACTTATTGAGGATACCTCTCGTTATAAACACTGGGTTATTTTTGTACATTTAAAAAAAGTGTGTTTTTTATACGCTAAATACATTTTGCGCTGATTGGCTTTAAATATACTGCTTCTTCATCATAATAAATATTTTTTCCTGTATAATATTATTAGCAGAAACCCTTAGTCGTATCCACATTTTTTTTGCATAGTATGTTTTTGTTGAACGATTAAATATACATTTGGTTGGAATCCCTGTAGCAGTTAAAATATTTTTTCGTTTATTTGATTTTTCTATGTGTCTTTTCTAATTGATTAAAAAAAATTGTTTAATAATTCACAGTACTTCGTTGTGAATTTGCAACTTCACGATTATAATGTGTTTTCTTTAATATATCTCAAAATTATGTATCTGAGTAGCGAAAAAAGTTATAAAAGTTAAAAAATTGTCCAATAATTTACAGAACTTCGTTCTGAATTTGCATCTTTACAATAATAATGTGTTTTCTTTAATATATCTCATAATTATGTATCTGAGTAGCGAAAAAAGTTATGAAATCTTAAAGTAAAAAAATATTGATTATTTTATTTGTATATATCTACTTTTATGTGAGTTGTTTTTTTCACCAACACGTTTCAGAAATTACCATTCCATCATCAGGGTGATGTATAACCGTCAAAAAATTCGAATGAAATGTATGTTTTTCCCTGTTTTTACAAACTATTTGAAAAAATATTTAAAAAAAATATTATTACAAGGAACAAAAGACATTTCATTCGAATTTTTTGACGGTTATACATCACCCTGATGATGGAATGGTAATTTCTGAAACATGTTGGTGAAAAAAAAACTCACATAAAAGTATTTGTATACTAATAAAATAATCAATATTTTTTTAAAATGTCAATCTTCAATGTTGCTCAATCAATTGAAAAAAAAAATCTAAAAGTATTTAAAAATCCAAGTCAACTTTGTAGAGTTTTATAGTGATCTTCATTGAGGATAATATTATAATTCTAGTTGAGTTTATAAACTCCACCAATATGTGGGTGGAGATAGTTAATTGTTTATTAATTTCTCTACATATAAGATTTTTTCGTACATGAATTTGATATTTAAAGCCAATATTAATGAAGCCTCTTGAAGCGTCTCTTACGCAAAAACAGCGCTATATAAATTAACATAAGCATAAACATAGTGATACCCGCAATAAAAACTGTCAGTGTCAGGACGCAGTCTGCTTATGTTTAAAATTAATTATTGAAATAATTTTATTACATACTAATATATTGTAATATTTCGAAATATCTGCCAGATTACACAATACAAAACACAGAACAGTTCTGCTTACCTTTTAATGAGTTTCGACTCGTTAGTGACTTTCGGTCGTTTTTCCTTTATATTTGCTATTCCGCATTAATCTTTTTTTATAGAAGGCAACAATAAATAGATAATTATTTTGATTTATACAGACAATTAAGTAACACAGGATATAAACTATTACAAAATATACTTTTTTCTTAAACTACATAATGTCTTTGGTGTCCATTCTGTCATAGTCAGTGTGGACACCCTACTCTTAACTTCTTACACAACACTTTTGGAGAGGACATTGTTGTCACCTGCATTTGCACAAATACCCAATTGCCGAAAACAGGTCATAATTTATTGCTCATTAAACTTGATTTCTTATCACTATTTAATATACACAAACATTCATTTAATTCTCTTATATAGGTACATACCTAAATATACTTTTAACTGTGCTATTATATATACATTTTGTTACTATCCATGCATATGATTTATATATATATTACTCTACTTTCACTATTGCTTTTGTATTTTACAGTATATTCTGTTCTTATTATCCACATTTTATATTTATATACTCAATTAATTAATTAATTAATTTTATAGTTATATAGTATTTTGTTGTATATCTTTATTATTTTTTGTTCTAACTATATTGTTCAGCTGCTCATCTCGGCACAGGTTCTCCCTAGTGAGATGAGCGGCTCCATCTCCTGTCATGTAACAAGATGAAGATAAATAAATAAATAAAAAAATAAAATAAATAAAAATATACTTTCTAATGGAAAGCTTCCATCTACAATAGTTTGAACAAAGAGGACAATTTGATTAAAATCTCTTCTATGCACTGGACGTCCGCAGATTGCAAGCAGGACCACTTAGGGGTCACATCTCTTGGGAAATTATTAAACAGAACAAACGATCAAATTGTATAGATTCAGCAATACACTTCCGTGTGTGGTAGTCGCGTGTATTGAAAATGTCGTGGAGTGAAGATTTAGACGTACCTACTTAGGGACCGGTAGTCATCAAACATAATAATTTCGTTGTCTGTCTGCGTGTCCTCGTAACTTCGTGTATCGTCCGTAATTTCGTTTCAATTCACGGTTAAAAAAAGGAAATTAAACGGACGGAGAAAGGGCTTGAATGCCGGGCCACCAAACCCAAACCGGCCGTTCAACGCATATTGCTGTGGCCGCCTCTCCGCGGATCGCCAAAAATTTGGTATAAATATTATCTGTCCTCTGACAGTAATCTGTTCTTCATCACCGCAGCATTTTTCATAGTTTAATTTAGTTTATAGCAACTATTTTCGGTTCCCGCGAGGTCCCTTTTAGGTTAAGAAGGTAATTGCGGGGTAAGATGGCCGGCTTCCACCCTCTATCGGGGGCGTCGTAAATTAATGAAACCGCTAATAGCCCCCTCCACTAAAGCCTGCGCCCGGGGTGATAATGGATGTCGACTGAGAATCCGGATATCAGGATTAAAGGCGACGACGGAAAACACCAAATTAGAACACGCGGTACATATTTAAATATTTCTAAAATATCAACACCTGTAAACAAAATTGTTCCACATGATGGCGTCTGCGAAAATTTAAGACTCCACGAATGTTTTATTACAAGCAATGTATAATATTTTCATGTGTCATGGCTGCAGAAGGAGTTAATGAAACGCTGGAATGTGATAACGGATTTATTGAATACCGATTACTTATTTAAACTAACGTACAAGGTCACCTATCGCTATTAAATGTAACGCTATTTCTTAAATTAAACTGTTTCGCAATTTATCACTCGTAAATAGACACTTTATATTCGCTTTAATACTTTATTCACTGTTCACTAGAATATTCCATCAATTCCCGCACTTCTATTCTATTCGCTTCTAGTATCGCTTCTTGCCGCTACCGCTCGCTTGGCCGGACTGTCCCGCTCCCCTCGGCTACCTTTGTTTCTGTTATCGTCTGTCAACGCGTACGGAAAATAAACTCTCCGGCTAATCTCGCGTGTCGTATTTATACTGGCCAACGCTGTTATCGAAATTTCGAGAAGTTCCTCGCGTTTTCCAGACTTTACTAGCAAGTACTCGTACATTCCAGATTTTGCTGGAAAGTTGCAGACGTCACTCGAAAGCTGGAGGTGATTCCAGAACCTTCCGTAGTATTGTCCAACTTCAAACAACTGTCATTTTAACAGAAGTGCGCGACTCATTTTAGCCTCGTTCCAATATATATACAACAAAGAGGTCCCAATTAGCTTGAAAAAAAAGCCTTTTAATCGTGCCTACTGCCAGTGATAACGTATGGAGTGGAGATGGTGGCCCTCACAAAGAAAAGTGTAAAATAGCTCAAAAGCACGCAACGATCCATGGAGAGATTCTTGTTTGGAGTAAGGCGCAGAACTAGGGTATTGGATATCATGGATCGTATAGCGAAGCTAAAATAGCAACGGGCAGAGCATCTCGAAAGGAAGGATGCTACAAGATAGACTCCCAGATTTTTGAAGTGGAGACCTTAGGAGAATAAAAGAAGCATTGGAAAACCTCAAATGAGATTGACCGACGATATAGGAGGGGGGGGGGGGAATAAATGGCTACAACTAGCAAATAACAAGGAAGAATGGAAGGGAATGGGAAAATCTTGTATCCAGCAGTAGAGAGATGAAGGTTGAAGAAGAAGAATAAATAAAATGCACTATTTTTACAAGATTAAAAGGATTTAGTAGAATTACAATTATAATTAAATAAATAAATAAACATTCATATTGACTCACATTATTTACGATCTGTCACTGAGCCATGGAATAATTATAGTCAAATAATTTTAAAACATTGTTTATTTTCATTCAAAATTATAGAAAAAAATCAACGAAGTAGTTGTCACCGTACAAATGTTGAAAAATGTCATTATAAGAAAATATATATTTATAGTTCAGAAATTTGCGTACTTTCTATGACATGAAAAATATTTCAATTTTAACGAAATTATTTTCCAAATAGTTGAAATAACACGATTCACTTATTTCATAAAAAAGCCTAAACGTATTGAAATTGTCCCACTGGCCATAGGTGGTTGACTCATAGACAATTTTTTTAATTCTGTACATTCAAAAAATGTAAGCTAGGTACTAAAGTGATTAAACTTTTATTTAATCATTATTTACTGTCTGAGATATATAAGACCTGTGTCCGCCCAATCATGACGTACGGTATCGATACAAGGGCTGACACTACCAGAACAAAAAATCTCCTAAGAACAACTGAGATGAAGACCCTCCGACCCATTGCGGGACTGACAATCCGAGACCGAGTGAGGAATTCCGAAATACGAAGGACTTGTGACGTCGAGGATATTGTCCGATGGGAAAGATCTAGAAGACGTTACTGGAGAGATCATGTGGAGAGAGCTTGTTCTGAGAGAGTAGTGAGCATAGCAGCGAACAAGCTGCCGTCTGGTACCAGACTCCCAGGAAGATCGCATAAAAGATGACGAGATAGCTGGACATCTGTATCCCAGGAACAGGCTCCGAGCAATGACAGGAGACAGTCCTAGATGAAGCAGAAGAAGAAGAAGAAGATTACTTACGGTGTAGCTTGTATTTAATCATTATTTACTGTGTAGCTTGTATTTAATCATTTTTTACTGTGGATTCTGTATTTAATCAAAACTCAATAGTCCGCTCCAACTAGGTACATTAATATATTGAATAAAATATAAGATTCGCATTTGTCGAGGGTACTCGTAAATAAGTTTACTGTAAGAGTATCCCACTCAGCCAAAAGGGATTTTCCACTTTATATTATTTTAATTATAGGCCTTATCAAAAATAAATGACGCCCGCGCCACCTGACGACGATGAACAAAATTAAATATTTTTATTTATTTCACCTCCTGCTTAGAGCCCCTCCTATAAATGCGAACTAGAAGAAAGGACAGAACGATTAGAAAAATGTTGATCACTTTTACTCCACCCTGTTATGTATACCTTCCATGCACAGATGGTGAAAGGCTTAATTAAAAACCCCACTACTGCCTATCTTTAATCAATACTAATTAATATCTTTAGTCTTCATATACTCCGAATAGTCTTCATTCCAAAATTCATTAAAATATTTTATTATATTTAACCTTAGTAAGGTCCTCGGGTCAATTTTGACCTATTTTGGGATGAATGAGCATTTTTCTCGAAAAATAACGGTTTTTAAATATTGATATTTTATTACTTTTATTTGATCAACATCTTAAGCTTATTTTAAAATTAATCTTTTTTTTAAAACTTATGTAATTGTGTGTATGATTTTTTTTACTCTAACGGCTTTCGGGTCAAGTTTGACCCACAGGTAATAACAAGTATAAATACATAAGATAGACGTGATTAAAAATAAAAGGCAAAACTAAGAAGTTTTGATCCATTTTTCCCTATAATTATACTATTCGGTAAAATCTGACCCGAGGGACGGTACCGTTAGTTCTTTTGAAGCCCCTATGAAGGTTAACATCGTATTTTTTTCTCTTTAGTATATAAAATTCAGTTAAAACATTGTTTTAAAATAACAAAGATTGAAGTTATTTTAAAAGAATGTTAAGTGAAGTAGTAAAGTTTAGCAAATAGCTTTGATAAACAGCGAGCCAAGTTGGCAGAATACAAGTCAGTTTTCAAGCCAACCCTAAAGAACCCGCTCAAGGCTACAGACCGCCGAAATTGGATTTTTACGAGAAATAGCAGGAGTTACCAGAAGGGACAGAATCAGAAATACTCAAAAGAATGCCTCGAACTAAAACCCTAATGATGTTTATTGAGAGATCACAGATACGGTGGCTGGGACATATTTCACAGATGCCGACAGATAGACTGCCAAAGCGGATATTCCAGGCAAGACCGGAAGGCAGAAGACCAAGGTGCCGTCCTAGGAGGAGCTGGCGGAAATAGTTGAAGGACTGCTGCGAAGCGAGCTGCAACTGTTTGATTGCAACGTAACTGGGCTGACGTGGAGACCGAAGCCCAAGATGAAGCGGAAAAAGCTAGAGGCACTTCTCTGGTGACAGCGCTAAGATCTGCAGGATGCCGGGAAGGATAGACGAGAATAGTTGAGAGGGCCGGAGGTCATGAAGATCACAATCCTCAATCATGAGGGACAGACTTGGATAATATTTGTGCATGTCAAAATGTATATCGAACATTTTAAATTATCTTACAAAGAATTTTATTTTAATTATTAATATTTAAAGCATTTTATTTAAGCATAAAGAGACTTTGTCATCAGACATTCTAACAAAATGTTAATTATATATTAGTATTTAACCACCTACTAAGATTTTAAGTCTACCGGTTTCGAGACGTAGGTACCCGTCTCTGCGTCTGGTATTTACATGGCAGTGTAGTATTCAGTTTTTTTTACTCCCTTTATATTTAACTCGTGGCGTCTGCTTGTCTTCTGGTCTGACGAAAAAAAATTGGATCCATATTAAACCACTTTCCCGTAATCCAATCGAGCTGAAACTTTGCAAGCAGACTCGTGGCGATGATCAAGAAGATCTATCATAACCTGATTATAGTATAATTATGGATTTTTGAAAAAATTTTATTACTCCCTTTCGTAGCGTCGCCCTATCGAAGCCCAACGCGTAGGTTAGGCTAAAAAAATGTTTCAACTAGTTAATAAGAAAGGGAGTAAAATAAAAACTTCGTTTTTATGGGTTACTTTTTTTCTTTAATTTTTTCAGCTTTTTTCTTGTAAGCATCAATTTTCCTCAGCATTTTTTCAGCAGGAGGCCCAATTACAGGAGCGAAATACTTCACAAAACACCCAGTATGCGTGTAATATAGTCCTGACTAAGAGACGGGTGCGTTTCGAAACCGATAGACTAAAAATCTCAGTAAGTGATTATATACTAACATTTTGTTATTATTATTTTTTAATGTGGATCCCAAATTGATCACCCAGATTTATTTCAATTAAAACGAAAGCCTTTTGATCCAGCGTGTGCGCAAACGTCCCAAACCTTGTGCATTCCCATACATCCCTACACGGCAGTGTCCACCGGCCATCGAGGGGCTGAAGGGAATCATGAAGGGAGTCCCGGCCCGGGAAGTTCTCCCGAGGGAGGGCGGAGCACTTAACAACCCCGACCACAATCAGAAAAGGTTGTGTGAGAATAAACAGCTTTGTGACTTTATGACAGGGATGTTTTAAATATTTATTTATTTATTTATTTAACATAACATAACATTACATTACATTACAAATATAATTATACATACAATAATAATTTATCATACAATCATATGATAAAATATGCAACTACCCAACTAGGCTGGCCTGTTTTAGGGCAAGTTATATATTTCATTTTAAAACACAAAATTCGAATATAGGTACTCATTAGTATATATGATTAATTAATGATTTAAAGTTCAAATAAATTAGTACATTATAAAAATTTAAATTAGATTGATACAATACAAATATTTTAATTAAATTAATACAATAAAAAGTTAAATTAGATAAATACATTATATAAATTAATATATTAGTCTAGCAGTAGTTTTCCAAATAAGATAATTACATAAATATAGGAATATAGGAATGTAATCTACATAATTTGCCTGGAATTGGCAAAAGAGGAATGAAAGTAGACTGAATGCGGTGGAAATGCGGTCACTAAGACGCTTGTGTGGAAAATCTTTGGTCGATAGAGTGAGGAATGAACAAATTAGACGTGAATGCAATGCTGGCTGTAGTGTAGTAGATAGAAAAAAGAAAGGATGGGATGGTTTGGTCATGTGGAACGAATGAACGAGGAAAGGGTGGTTAAAAAAAACATATGAGGCGAGTGTTGAAGGCAACAGATTAAAGGGCGTCCGCGAAAGACCTGGCATGATCAGATACCACAAGTACTCGAGGATGGCCCTGGTAAAAGCCGCAACAACCGTAGAACTTGTATGAGAAGATGTATAAATGTGACCTTAGCAAAAGTGGTGTGTCAGGATGAAGAGTGTGGCGTTCAATCCTCTCTACCTATCCCTGCGGGGAAACGGCGTGATGGTTAGTTAGTTATCTGCATAATTATTTCAAGTTAAAATTGATCACAATAACATTACAATTGAAACCAATAATCATGTAGAGAGACACCTACTTTTTAAAAATTGAAACCAAACAACACAAGACACAGACACCTGCTAGATAACTTAAATAATCATGAGACTGTTTGAGAATGTAAGATCACATCAAATCTCTACCTCCCACCTCACCGTTATCATTAAATAAAAACAGAATTTCAAAGGTATTATTGCTTATAGTAATTATTATATATATTTATTTTCATTATTTCACTTTTATATCGAATTTTATTTAGTATTAAGGCTTTCTACCCGCAAATTTATATAATTTAGCTCCCTTTAACATGAATTCACACCTATACTCCTTCCTTGTACAGACACGCAGAGATAGTAAAAATATTTTTTATTTTAATTTTATTTTGTACCACTTTATGCAAAAATAACAAATAAAATTCAAAAACGTTATTTTTTGAATTTCTATTTCCGTAAATATTTTTAAATCAGCGAATATCACACCACTATTTTTTTATAAGTTGACACCTGATTATCTATCGATGATCGATGAGGTATTAACTTAGAAGCGATAAAATGATAGAATACGTTTACGAATATCACATTTAAATCAAGTTATAAATCTATCCTCATCCTTATATATATTACTTCTCATTAATGTTTGAACCTAATTGTTTCTTAGAATCATGCAAAAATCCAAAAACCTTAATTAATTCATAAAATTATATAGCATCTTTTTCTAATACTTTTAATATAAATACATGTTGTTGAATGTAATATATTTAGATTGATAATGCCCTCATAAGCCAAAATGCGTCTCAGAAAATTAAAAAGGCAGAACTTAAAAAACAATTATTTTTATTTCCATTTAGTTCTAAAAACATTCCTCTGGAACGATAAATCCCATTTATTAATTTTTTGTTTTTGTTATTATCTATACTCCCAATTTTAATTTTTTGTATGCGTTGAATCCTAATGATAGGATCATTGGCCCTGAAACATGTTGATAATTCAATTAATAGTGGTTTTCTACAAAGTTTATTCTTTTTATTAATTCTAATAATCATTTTGTACCACAATCTAACTGCCAAATCAATTAAGAAAGAAGGAAGAAGAACAATGATGAAAAAGAAGAATGTAGATGTCAGTGGCGTGCAGCGCATACAAGAAAAAAGCTGTGTATTAGTAAAGATTCTGAGAAACAAATATTAATTAAATAATCCTTATCTTAAGAAAAATTTGATTAAAAATTCTAGCCGTATTTCGTCCTACGGCTAGAAGTTTTATTTCTGACGTTTCCATTTAACGTGACGTATCTGTTTTTTTCGATTTAAAATTATAGCCGTAATTCGTTCCTACGGCTAGAAGTTTTATTTCCGACTTTTCTGCGCTTAACTTCATGTCAATTCTTCATTTATTTCGCCTACCAATTTGTTCCACAGATATAGTCAAGTCGAGAAAAAAAACGTGTATTTTTAATGCTGCGAGTTTTGTGTGGTAGCGTCCTTCTTCGAAAGGTTCTATGCCAGGCGCACCTCATGCAGAAATGTTATTTTTTACAAATACCACCCAAAACTCTCGGTGTAAATTTTATGTCTTTTCTGTGGTAAATTTAAATACGAATACGTCAAATATCATCTGTCATCTGTCATATAATGATATCATAAAATGTTTGATTTATTTTAGTGAAAAGAAACGTATATCTGAAATTAGTATTGTTCCCGATTTAATTATATATAAATCGTCTTCGAAATATGTTGGAATTTTTCGCCGTATTAGCTATACCTATATAAAATATTTATTTATTTAGAAAATATTGTTTACAATACTTCCTTTATAGTAGATTGAAGCTACTCAAAATAGTTCATTACATATAGTTAAAATAAAAATTAAAATGTATATACCCTTAAAGGTATATGCTAATATATATATATATATATATATATATATAGTTCTAATATAGGTAATAGGTATATAGTTGATCACAGCATAACCTAAGTTTATACCCACTGCACGCCACTGGTCGATGTAGACCTTCAAGCTTTCATAATGTTGAATAATTCGGAATGAACCACCATGTCATTCATTACTAAATTCGAAAACAGCAAATTTAATAAAAGCTATCAAACGAGACCCCACGTTAAACGATATGTAATATAAAAGCTATCAAACAAGATTGCTAAGAAACCGCAAACGGCTGGCGGTATTTGAGAGACGGCATGATAATCTCATCAGTAAACATGAAATTAGCTGGTGCTTTTGGCCGAATAATCCTGAACAAACGGACCCAAACTCTTTGTAGGTAAGTAATTATTTTCGGATCAAATATCATTAGACGAAATACATTAGCCCAAATAATGTTTTGGACCCAAAAACATTCTACGGGCGAAGTTTTCTCATAAAATTAAATCAAATATCCTAGATGCTCTTAACTCCTGTGTGTCGGTGATGTAACGTAGGTCTACCTGTCATACAAAATATGAAATATCTACCTTATTTACGAAAACTAAAACGTCACATTTTTCGTAATCATCGAATAGACATTTTCACACCAAAATTACTAAATTAAACTGTTAGGAATGTACGGATTTTTTAATTAAAAAATATTTATTCATTACTCTCGTATTTTCGGCCAGTGTGCAAGAGAGAGCAGAATATTGTTCATCGCAGTTAAATCGAGCAAGAAAGAGCACGACAATACTATACATTTCATGTAGGACAGAGATGGCGGTTGCTTGGGTTTCGGCGAAAGCAAAACAATATAGAAAGAGTACGGTAAAGTCGGGTAACATGTGTTAGACAAAGACGGAGTGCAGGCAACTAAAGCGAGCTGGCGACCGCTTCATTGTAGCGAAGGGAAAAACTTCATTTCAAAATGAAGACTACAACACACACACGTTCACCAGTTTGAAGACTACAAAGTGTACACTACAATTGTAGTAAAAACTACTTGAAGTGAAGCAATTGTAGTACTACGAAATGAAGTAATGAAATGAAGTAATAGTGAAGTAAATTTTTAAATGAAGTGAAGCAATGAAATGAAGTATTTTTTTCAGATTTCTTCGTTCGATTCCAAAAAATTTTCAAACCATGGGGGGGGGGTTGTTACAGTTTCCAAAGATTTCTCCGTTTAGCTACATCAACTTCCCAAAAATTTCTTCATAGCTCCCAAAATTTTTCAAACCGCGGGGGGGGGGGGGGGGGTTGTTACAGATTCCAGAAATTTCTTCATATATCTACATCAACTTTCCAAAAATTTCGCGTAAAAAATACACTATTTAAAATGTGTTTCTCATACTTTCGATAACTTTGAAGTGTATGTACTTTGTAGTGTTCGCTTTGAAATGAAGTGTACTATTTGAAGTTTATACTTTCAATAACTTTGGTGTTTGTAGTTTGTAGTGTGTACTACACATCAAAATGTGCGAAGTGTGCACTTCAATGTAGTGTAGTACTACATTGTATTAGTGAGTACAGAGCGGACCCATCACTACTATTTTGGACCCAAATTACTTAATTGCATGCTTGACGAATTAAAACAATCCGGACTAACCACAATTTACAACCCTAACATAAAATACCAAACAATGGATCCGAAACAAGGGGAGAGATAAAATAGGCACACTTACACAAACACACTAATACAATATTACCTCATATATATGATATATTTTTTATTATGTTACTTTAAACACTTTATTATCTATTTACTATGTTTTGAACCTACACAATATGCGGTCACTAAGACGCTTGTGTGGAAAATCTTTGGTCGATAGAGTGAGGAATGAACAAATTAGAAGTGAATGCAATGCTGGCTGTAGTGTGGTAGATAGAATAAAGAAAGGAGTGCTGAGATGGTTTGGTCATGTGGAACGTATGAACGAGGAAAGGATGGTTAAGAAAATATATGAGGCGAATGTTGAAGGCAACAGGAATAGAGGGCGTCCGCGAAAGACCTGGCACGATCAGGTACTACAAGTATTTGAGGATGGCCCTGTTAAAAGCCGCAACAATCGTAGAACGTGTATGAGAAGATGTATGAATGTGGCCGAAGCAAAAGTGGTGTGCCAGAATAGAAGAGTGTGGCGTTCAATCCTCTCTGCCTACCCCTGCAGGGAAACGGCGTGATGGTTAGTTAGTTAGTTAGTTAGTTACAATATTATAAACTATGCCTGTCTCAACACAGATATTTCTAGTGAGACAGGTACAGTCCAAACAAAATTTTATACTTAAAATTAAATAGAAATAAATAAATGAATAAAATTAATGGCTTGCAGCTTTTCCAGTCAACAAAATAGTTATAACCATCAGCCAGTCTACTACGGTGTAAGAAGAAGAAAAAATTACCTTTACCATAAATAAATAAATCTTTAAAGCATTACTTGCAATAAAAAATTAATTTCACAAAATCAACCGCATCGGTCACATTACACATCATTGGTTACTTCTTTCTCAACACCTGTAGAAAGTGGAACAAGACAGTACTCCTAAAAAAATTGGAAACAAAAACATTTCCATGTCAATGTAAAGTACGTAATACTCCAAGAATTAGACGCCGCTCGTGCATGTCTGCAATTCTGACCATAAAACAGATCTCTAGGTATAAATTACTGCAAATGGCTGGCTTGCCTTGTTGTTGCAGTACAGAGAAATGCAGTGAGTAGCACGACAGTTTTGCATTTTCTATTGTTTCTGATTTCTCCTCTGCGACTGAGAAGTCTGGCTTATGAATTTATTTACGACACTTTTACTATGTCACTCCTTTTGTGTTTCACGAGCTTTGTAACATCGGCTTATTACAGATTATAATGTAATGTAGGGTATTGGGTCCCATTCAGTTTATTGTAATGACCAAGCCTTTAAAGACCTGACGATGGCCTGATTTACTGACTGTTTAGATTCATCGGCCATTAGAATGACATATTCTCCAGTTTTTCAAAAATGAGATCGGGTTCTTGTTCTCTTCAAATGACCCCATCCTCATTTTTCTGGGTCTGCCCTCATTGTCTTACTTCTCCTTTATTGTTTATCTGCATTTTTCCATGTTATGTCATATGTTACATTTAATTTTTGTTCATATTCATCATAATATGCTACATTCTCTCGAAAGTTGACGACACGAAAGACGGCCTCTTTCTGATAACTTTTTTCTATTGCCTTTTAATATATACCACATTTCTCATTGCAGAGAATGTATCCGAAATATTGAGTCTTTTACATGACAGTTGTTATTATTTCTAATGACTTGTTTATGTATCTTTGTAACTCTTATTTCACAATGTGGTCAGTTTGATTATTTTTCGTTGAAAGCTTTTATTCTGACTTAACTAAAATGAAAACTTAACAGAAATCTTACCAGTTCGAGTATCTTTAATCCAAGTGACCAGTTTTTCTTGATGAAAGAGACTCCAGACGACCCTTCTGGAACCCCGTTCTCCGCCTTCTTCGCCTCTAAGGTCTCCGCCCTCTCAGCTTCTGCAGACATGTTCCAGTGGATAGATTTAGCTGGCTTCTCAGTTTCCGCCACCTGTGAAATGTAAGACATAACTATTTTATAGTCTAACTGAAACCGAGGAGGAAGTCATCTTAAGAAATAAACACTTATTAGATTATTAAGTATTTCTTGAATTGATTAGAGTACTCAAGAGAAAATCAAATGTTTTAATATACTATATATATATATAATATGCAAAGGGTGCAATGTGTGAAAATATGTTTAAGAAATTTAAAAAAAATTATCATTACAGATAATAAACAAATATTGACAAATGTATGAAAAGATTTTTAGACATATGAAATACATGAATGAAGATAATGCAAGTGTCGTATGGTAAACAAATGTGAATCTCTACTTAATCTCGTAGAGTAGTGTTTCCCACTGGTGGGTCGCGAGCGTATATTAGGTGGGTCGCAGTCACAACACCGCGCAACACGTCTCGTCCGGGTCGTGTCGTGTTTATTATAGATAACGAAGTGCATCCAGATATCAATGTAGTGTCTGCAATTTTCACTCATTTAACAGAGTTGAAAAATAACTTTAACGCCAACTTCGAAAAAGAGATGAAAAAGTTCAAAGGATAAACTGGATTTAAAATTCATTTCAAGACTACATACCGACTAAAATGTCAACAAAAGCAAGTGAAGAGCTTATTGATTTATCAGAAGATACATCGCTGAAAAATACTTTTAATCGCAAACAATTAGCAAAATTCTGGCTTTCAGTTGCTGGCACTTATCCTTGCTTGTCTGACGAAGCCATGAAAGTCCTCCTCCCCCTCACTACCTCATGTGAAGTGGAACTTTCTGCCATGGTTTCTATTATGACAGAGTACAGAAATAAATTGAACGTGTCGAATTTACTGCGATTAAAAGTGACTATAATTGAAGTCACCGCTAATGCTGTTATGACAAAAAATTCGTCCTTCCCATTAAAACATCACATATTAACATTTTTCGTAATTAAAAATTTCGATTATATTTGGAGGTTTTTCTTTTTTTCTTACTTGAACAGTCTTTCGTGTGGTTACAATATTAATTGGGAAAATGTGAGGCAGGAGGTGGGTTCCGAAAATTAGTTTTTTTTTGGTGGGTCGCGGTCCTGTCAACTTTGGGAACCAATGTCGTAGAGGATCAACGTGAAGGTTTCGAAATTACACTGCCAATGGTTTTTATTAATAAAATCATTCATTTATCTCATAATTTATTGTTCCATCCCTGAAACAGATCCTTGAGTAACACCTTATAGTATCGTTTGCTCGACAAATCTACAGAATCAGCTTAAAAAGTAAATCGGTAATTTAGAACTCTCTCAAATATCGACTCGCATTCTTGAGCAGTCATTTGTTATCGAGTTTCATTTCCAGGTATTGTTCTTTATGAGTCAGACCCTTAGACTTGTACCGGAGAGCCGTGAACTTACGTCTTGAACCTTGTTTCGTTTCGTCGGCAACGGTTGACCGGGTGATTTACCACTGAACTAAAATTACTCCAATGGTCCGAGACCATGCCTCGCTGCGAGCTATTCCAACCACAATGTGTTCCTTCTATTGTTTGGAACTTTATGATCATTCTGGTTTCCATTAAAATATGGAGCATGAAGTATAGAGTTACCTCGTTTCTTGAAATAGTTATGTCACGAAGAACGTATGAAAATTTTCGGCTCGCGATTTTTTGTAATTTATTGTGAACGATACTCGCTTCCATAATAATGCTTTGTTTTCGGGTAAATTATATTGTTCTCCAGTGAGTGGTGGTTGTGTGTGACATGGTTGTTCTCTGTCTGTAAAAAAAAAAAAAAAAAAAAAAAAAAAAAAAAAAAAAAAAAAAAAAAAAAAAAAAAAAAAAAAAAAAAAAAAAAAAAAAAAAAAAAAAAAAAAAAAAAAAAGATAAAACCTACCCAATTAACATATTCTTAGCACCGAAATTATACAACCCATTCACCGAAAAACATTTGTAACACGTCACATGCTACAATTGGGTAGGGTTCAGATGGAAATGTTTGACCAATATCTATAACTAATTATTGTTCTCATTAATTTGTGTAAATATATTTCATGTTTCTATTTCGAATTCGTTTTATATTTATTGGTAAACGAAGATTATATATATTGTCCGAAAAGGTATTTTGTTTTTATATATTATTTATAGAGGATTATTTGGAAAACATTAATAACCTCGCAGGATTATACTCCTGCCTTGATTATGAGTCGAAAATGTTCAAGCTATCCTGACCTAATATCGATAGTTATGGAGATATGCGACATCAAATTTTGCATTTTTTTTTCAATATTTCTGACTAATTTTCTTGTAAAACGTTGGACTATCATTGTAGTAACTAATATCAATTACGAAAAATTCATTCGTTTCAATACAAGTTAAATAAAATGAATAAAACCCTGAAAAAATTCCAATTGGAATGTTTTCGAATTGGAATTGGAAGGTTTTTATTTTTTTATTTGACTTGTATTAAAGGAAATGAATTTTTCATACTCGATATAAGTTACTGTAATGATAGTCCAACGTTTTACAAAAAATAAGTCAGAAATATTGAAAAAAAATGCAAAATTTGATGTCGCATATCTCCTTAACTATTGATATTAGGTCGTCATAATAGCTTGAGCATTTTCGACTCATAATCAAGGCAGGAGTACAGTCCTGCCAGGTTATTAATGTTTTCTAAATAACTCCAATTTTTTAACCAATTTTGTGAATATCGTTCCTGTTAAAATTCCATTGTTGGATACAACGAATGAATATGACTACTTTACGGACGATCTCCATCTAGCTAAGGGGACAATGAATATCTTTTTAATTACACTAAAAATAATAATATAAATCACTGAACAATTAAACAATTTAAATTTAAAAGTATATAATTCTGTATTCACTGTGTATGCTTAAATAAATGTTTTGCTGTTGGTTATTTTTTCGGACAGCATCTGATGCAGTAGTAGTAATCGCACGTCTGTGATCGCACTTATTCGCCATCGAAAGCCCGGCAGGTACTCGCTTAATTTATTTCTCTGGTCGATATAACGCACACCGGATCGACGTTGGTTTCAATTCTGTGGTCGTGCTTTGCTGTCGAAATATAATAATATTATGTCGCAATGGCGTTGTCGATATTTCCATCGTTTATTCTAGACCCTTCTGGTAATTTACAATTTGTTGTAAACTTTCAGAATGTTGGGAAATCCTTGTTTATGTGTGATTCTTCCCGCCTTTAAGTCTGATTGCAAACCTGTTTATTATGGTCAAAGTGTACAATGTGTACGCTACTTGTAGGGTTGCCAACTTTTGTCAACTTTTATTAGAAGAAATAGAGTATGTCTGATTTCAAAGGAGGTAAATAAAGAGTACGGAGAGTATTTATTTCAAAATTTTGAAAAGGTATTTTTTGGTACTTTTTGCAGCACATAACAATTTTTCATTATTTTTAAAAGAACTCCAAACATTCTAACTCTCCAGAATATTTTGAGTTTGTTCAAATCTTTCAGAACAGTGCTGGATTTATGTCACAGAGACATTATTAATCAATTAGTGTATATTATAGATATCTCACAGAGACGAAACTGTATTACACACAATAAAGTATATTGCTCTCAAAATTCCGTAAAAAAAATCAATGTAGATTTTCTCATTAGCGACATCTGTGGGGATTTAGGGGAATGAAAATGGCTTTGTACAGGCCGCATGAAAAAGGCGCTTACAACTCATATATGAAAGATTTCCACGCAATTTGAACATATATACAACTTCCAAAAAATGAATAAGCATGGTATATTCTATCATGGGTGGAAATGGCGAATGTTACAATTGTGTAAAGTGATCACTTAAGCCAACCATAAAAAGACAGGTCATAAGTCCTGTGTACACCCAAATGACTTTTATACCTACTTTCCCATAATTAATACAGTTTCGTCTCTGTGAGATATCTATAATATACACTAATTCTAACTCTAAGTTAACATAGGTCAGGAGCTCATTTTTAATCAATTTCAATGAAGCCCTCTTCCTCTCTTCCCGCCACTTCACATTCATGACCGAAAAGAATCTCTCAGTAAATGCTGAAGTGGTGAGAGCGGAAAGTACATAGCTAACAATTTTTTTTTAAATAAAAAAATTCGTCAGGACATTTTTTAAATATGAATTGCCATTTTGTGGTGGATTTTTGCATAAAATCTGCGTTATTTAACATTTCTCCTTGGAGTTCTTTTAAAATTATAACTTCTGTGCATCATATATGCGTGACTGACACTATTGCTTGCCCAACGTAACTTGGTGTGCGGCGAATTTGGAACTAAAACCCGCCCCGCCCGCACCCGGCGGTAACCCCCCGCCCTGTCATTTAGTTCAATTTTGTATTTGCTCGGGAGCTGTGACATCTCGATTACCAATATACACTGAATTATTATGTCCAAAAACATCCTAAACAGTCCGGGATGGTGCAAGAACAATTGTCAATGAAGTGTTAAAGTTTTGCGAAGCTGAAAAAGCGAATGATGGGCCGATATTACCGTCTGACAGTTTGACAGATAGAACGGCCGCCATTACTGCATGGTTTCTTTAGTGCTGCCCGACCAAATTTCTGTATTTAATACGACACCGGTCACCGGACATTCTGTACATTATGTATTGTGTAGTAAATTTACACACTGACAACTTCTGTTACGCGACAGGGACGTCCTCCCTCGCACGCCAAGTTATAGTGGTACGTCTATAGTATAGTAAACGTTGTATAAAAAAAAGTGTTTTAGCGTCCTCTATTAGTGTTATAGATTATAGAGTACGCCTACATGATATAGAGTACAATACTCTATTTTAGAGTACGGTTGGCAACCCTAGCTACTTGACTGAATGCACATCGCCCGCATATGAATGGAATATTGAACACGGCGCCATGGCCACAACTTCTTATCTATACGTAAACTTGAGAACTCTCCCTATCAGCGAACTGGAATTCTTCAATAGTTTCGTTCATGTTAAAGTATGCCCGTAACTTTCTTCCGAATAACGCAACATGACGTTTCAAAATGTTTGGGAGAAAGTGAAAACGCGCACTGCCTTTTGCACTTATCGAAGATTTGGTTTTTTACATATTTTTTTACATTTTTACATATTATTTTTACATTTTACATATAGGTATGTAGGTTAGATAAAGATTTGGTGAATAGAAATGAGTGTGATCATGTGGAACAAATAAACGACTAGGAGGTGATCGAGGTCGGCATACAACGCGAGTGATGATGGCACCTGAAATGGAAGACTTCCGTGGAAGCTCTGGCGTGTCCATAGTCCATATATAAAAATATTCTATTCGAGTCCTGTATTTGGGAAGTATGTTTAGTAGAGACGGCAAGGCTGAGAATGATATCGAAAGGAGAGTGACTGCGGGAAACAAAGCTAATGGTGCTCTAAATGCAATTATGGCCAATGAGAATCTGTCAAAGGAAGCATGACTAGCGGTACATAACGGCGTTCTAGTGCCAGCCCTGATGTATGGAAGTGAAGCCTGGAATTGGCAAAAGAGGAATGAAAGTAGACTGAATGCGGTAGAAATGCGGTCACTAAGACGCTTGTGTGAAAAATCTTTGGTCGACAGAGTGAGAAATGAACAAATTAGGCATGAATGCAATGCTGGCTGTAGTGCGGTAGATAGAATAAAGAAAGGAGTGCTGAGATGGTTTGGTCATGTAGAACGTACGAACGAGGAAAGGATGGTTAAGAAAATATATGAGGCGAGTGTTGAAGGCAACATGAATAGAGGGCGTCCGCGAAAGACCTGGCATGATCAGATACTACAAGTATTTGAAGATGGCCCTGTTAAAAGCCGCAATAACCGTAGAACTTTTATGAGAAGATGTATGAATTTGGCCGAAGCAAAAGTGTTGTGCCAGGATAGAAGAGTGTGGCGTCCAATCCTCTCTGCATACCCGTGCGGGGAAACGGCGTGATGGTTAGTTAGTTAGAGTCCTCGACAATCTAGGAGCACACTTGGGAAAACTTGTAATTTAATGTGAACTAGGGGTATTTTTGTTTTTTCTGTATTTCATTATTTTGTCATCTTAGAAAGGTGTTGTTTGAACTGGTCAACTGCTGGTCAGGTCAGGTTTTGAAAGTGTTAAGAAGGTCACTAAGGAAGGGTTAAGGAGGAAAAATAAAGAATCTTGAAATCAGGAGCCCAAAAAATATTAAAATTATATTAATTTTAAGTCAGTTCAATAGTCCGTTATTTTTAAATGGAGATGCGTGAACGTCAATCATATTATGGTGCGCAGATAACATGCGTGTTACATAATTTGATCATTTTATGAGTATAGGACTGATTTGCTGCGAACCCCACAAGAATCTCCTAATCTAACCGTCAAGCATGTCGAATTAAACATCAACAGTGATTTCAGTCTAAAAAGTCCTAAAAAGTCCCTAAAAGGCAGCCCATGTTGAAAAAATGTCAGACTTTGAAAAGGCACCAAGTGAGTTTCCAAGCAGAAACAACCTAGATAAAAGAAAAGGACGTGAGAAAAGGTGGACTGCCTGCGTTGAAAGGTGTGAGAAAAATAGGAATCGGCGGGGAATAGCAGTCAGTGGAGAGGAATTGTGAAAGAGACCAAACTCTAATTTAAAAATATGTTTTACTTTAAAAATGTCCTTAGGTTCTCACGGCCGTTCAGAATCTTCTGTGTATAGTTTTCTGGGATATTCTGCCGTGTATATGTGACCTCTCTGGCCAATGTTTAGACCATCATCAGCCTTGATGACGGACCCTGCAATGGGATCCGAAAACGATGGCCAGAGAGGTTACATATACACAGAAGATGTTTTACTTTACTTTGTAATACACACACACAATAGAATTCTAGAAACACACTAATAAATAATATCACATTTCAGTCCACTTCACCACTCCTAGAGCTGTTCGGGGAAAAAAATTCCCTTCCCTGCCTCGCGCCCCCCTGACCCCTGACCTAACCAATTAGATTGATAAATTTTGTATTTAAGTTAGTTATTATCTATACATGACGATGAGAAGACTGCTCCTCTCGAAACTATAATTGTAATTTAATAACTCATATTGTGTGTGTGTATTACAAAGTAAAGTAAAACATATTTTTAAATTATAATGTTGCACCACGAAGAGACCAAAAGAGACCAAACTCACTTAAAATATACTGTCGAAGAAAGCCTTAAAAACTACGATAGGAAGCCTCAATGGTTGAAACATTGACACTTGTATAGTTGAATGTATGACGCACTGATTGGACAGTGTTTACTTGTGCCGTGACTCAGTTCTGATTTGCTGGCATAATTACACGTAATGGCGATCGTGCAGGAATGACTTAATGCGTAGTGAATTCCTAGGTGCCAATAATGCATGATATAATAATTACGCAGTTAAACCAAATACAAACATCCTTTGTTTGTGTCTCTTCTCTGGGCAACTGATGTATTGTGTGTGCCTGTAATACATAGTATATGTCTCTCCTGACCTTCCTGGCTTCCTTGTCAACTTCATCACTTCACCATCCGCCTGAGACTCGAGATAACACACGAAACATTCTGCCATCTTGAATTAGGGACATTCACGCTTAAACCACTTTGATAATATCACAAACAAGGCATATACTATGTTGGGATTTATCACCAGAATTACTCAAGACTTTAAAAATCCTCAAAGTCTAAAATTTCTCTGTACATCACTAGTACGAAGTATATTGGAATATTCGTCAGTTATTTGGTCACCTTATTACACAACACATATTACGAGAATCGAGAGAGTGCAGAAAAAGTTTCTACGTATTTTGTCATACAAAGCTGGCCAACACAATAACCTTCACAACTACGAAGATCGACTTGCCTTTTTCAAGATGCACAAACTTGAGTCCCGACGAAAAATATCCGATCTCATTGTGCTACACAAGATTCTCAGCGGAGCTATTGATTCTCTCTGTCTATCTGATATAAATTTGCATGTTAAACCCCGTATAAGAAACCCGGAGTTCTTCAGAATAAGTCAGCACACTAATAATGTCGGTTACTTTTCTCCCATTACAAGGTTGTGTCGCACATATAATTTGTATTGTGCTGACCCTAACATTGATGCTGTATTCTTGCATACACGTTATCTTCGTTCAAAAACTCACTCATACACAACATCCATTTTCTAAACGACGACATGAACCTATAGATCATTAAATACTAATCGCACTACACTCAAACACAAATTTATATTATACATAAATGTACATGTGAAATATAATTAATTACAAAAATACATGTTACTAGAGCGTGCCGAAGACACTTGTAATTGGGATAATGGGCATAGTCTTCACTACAATGTTTATTATCTGAGTGTCATGTACCCATTATCCTGTTAGTGTCTCTAATAAATAAATAAATAAAAAAAGCTTATTATTCCTTGCTCAAAAGAATTTATTTAAATAATGCTAACCTAACCTCATCTCTAAAGGCTAAAACCTACAACTACTGCAGGCTCCTAATACTTAATATATGGAGATATGAACTGTCTCTTTCATTGTTGTATCACATTATATGTTAATATCTTTTACGAGATAACAGGAGGTAACAGATATTGTCCAAAAATATGCATGCAATTCAAAATAAATTGGGACACATTTATCGAAGAGATGGTGAACCTGGGGGAAAGAAGGTCTTAAATGGAGACTTTGCATTGGTAAAGGAAGTGTTATCCATCCTCAAGTTCGAAGAATGGTGAGTGACAGATGAATTAGAAAGGCTAAAGAATTGGAGAATCGTTTTCTTTTAAATCTAATCAATTATTAATATTAATACCAATTAACATGTAGCTCGTGTCCATCACATTATATTGGAAGGTCATCTCGCAATTTCAATACTAGGATCAAAGAACATATGAGGTCTTAATAACTTAAAGTCTTAATAACAACAATTTTTCCGAATTTTCAAACCATCTCAGAAAATAATGTTGAAATTTTTTTTACATTAGGGAAGAGGTGAATAATAATACACCTCTAATAAATAACCAAATCAATTTTCCATGCAGCCCTTTGCTCAATTTAACTTTCACAAAAAATTTAGTAACACCCACTTTAGACGCCGCCCCTCACTCTCTCTCCCTCGTAGATTCCTGATCGTTATGTAGGCAAGTTAGTGTATGCTTGTCTCTGACAAGATTAACATGCATGTGATAAATATTGATGAAGAAATTAACAATACTATGGTTGTGGTGTATAGTGTTGTGATCATAGTAGTGTAGTGTTGGTCCTGACGAAGAGACGAGCACATCTCGAAACCGGTAGACCTTCGATCTGGTAGTGGTTTTTACTAAGTGAAGTAACACTCTGTTAACATGATTTCCCTCTGTTTTTTGAAAATTACTTGCTTTTATCTTTTTCTTGACATTTTTTAATGTATCTGCTGGATATGCTGGATCGCAAGCTCCCGTCATAATCACCCCCAGTGCATTTTTTTTCATTTCATAGGTGCATAGTTCACAAAGAGTGTCCCCCCGAATTGTTTTAAGTATTCAAAACGTTGGAAATTCGTTAGATAATTTGTTTGCTTAGGTGTGTGTCGGTTCCCATACAATAGTTCTTGCATGAGTGACTCTGCAGACATCTGTTCTCGCACACACGGCCGCAGTAGGGCACGGTGGCCTATCCCTAATTTGGAAGGTGCGTCGACCTTAGCTGCCCCAGTTAGAAACGCATGTTTGTTCACTGTTTGTTTGAAATGTGATCACCTACTAAAATTATGTTTGTTCGTTGGTTATCGGCAATGTATTTTGTAGTTCACGTTTTTGGTCGCAACGACAACATTTAATGGTTGTTGAATCGTGTTCGGAACTGCTATTTAAGGCCTTATCGTTTATTTTTCAATTAGTAGAGATGCTATTTTGAAACTAGGATGTTTTTCACGTTCTTAGCGGCCTCAAAGGACTCGAAAGTCCACGAGCGTTGTTCATAGCGCCTCTTCACCCCTTGATTTGTGGTTGTTTCTGTAGTGGTCCAATTTGATGGACTTCTTCTTTTCCTATCTTTATCACTATCTTGACCCTGTCCACCCTTCACATACCGAAACTACGCAACGTTTACTGCTTTTCTTACTAACTACCTAATTTACTCTCTTCTGCCATGGCGCTCTTGCCTCTTCCACTGTTGTACCTCTCTTCATGCGCGCTTCTTTGTCTTTAAAACTTTTAATTGGGCTACCCTCTAATATTTGGTTTATCTGATCACGCCAGGTCTTTCGCGGATGTTCTCTATCCCTGTTGCCCTCAACACTCGCCTAATATATTTATTTTTCATTCAATTTTAAATTTTTCGTTACATTCTATATAACGTAGTATAAGAAACATAGGTGATCAGATAACTGCACACAAGGCAATCGGACACTTAGGCAATTGCATACAAGACAAGTGCGTACATAGACAGCTGCACACGCAGATAACCGCGCACGACATAGTGAAAATACATATATATGACTTATTTCACGGTTAGGTTAGGTTAGTCTACGCCCCATTCCGCGATACGTGCGCAGATGTGTACGTTTTGTATGCAGTTGTCATGTACTCGTATAAAATATACGAAATAATGTACAAGTTATTAATAAAATGCATAATAATTTATTTTTTCTATGTTAAAAAAAATGTTTTTTTAATTTTTTTTATTTATTAAATTAATAATATATATAATATTTTATTACAAAGATACCTTGAAAATATTTACAAATAATTTTTTTGTATGTATATACCTCACCAAAAAGAATTACGATTCTTGTGTGTAGTGAGGGAATCTAATAATAATCCATCTATTAATTTATTACATTCTATGTAGTGATGAAATTTTACACGTGTCTGATACACGTAACCGTTTTTTTTTAACTCTCAGAAGTAATTTTCCATTGCGTTTAAAAGTACTTTGAACCGAAAGTAAAAACGAACACATCTGTCATTATTATTTTACACGCAACACTTATTATTTGTTTTCTATCACATATTTTTTAAGCATACATTAAATGTTTAAAATGGCTCTGTAAAAGACAAATTGGTGTATTTACAATTTTGATTTGGTTGTATTTATTTCGAGCACGCCACCAGCACACGTGACTGGAATAATTAGTATGAAGCTGGTGTTGGAATCCCGGCCACACCTGTGCAAACTACAAATACCCAAGATTTTCGATGCTTCGTACCGTTTTAAGTTGTTTTCGTATTTTATACTAGTAGTATTTTATTGTAGCGTACAATATTAGAAGAAAAGTATGCGCCAGAATATAATCTATCACTAGATTTTTTTAAAACAGAAATAGTGCTTCATCTAACAGAGAAATAATATAAATAGCTAAATATATTACGGTTGACATATTTGGGTATTTTTTTTTTTAGCGAAATTTAAAATTAATTAAATTTTAATAAATATTATTATTAAGTTCTACGGGTTAAGTATGTGTTACAGCTGTTTCGGCTTGTAAGGCCATTATCAAACAGTGGATATACCACGTACAAATGACTTATTTATACAATTTTAAGTTACCCCTTACCTTTAGAGTAATTAGATATTTGTGGTGAAGACCTGTAGTAATGTACGTTTTTTCCCGGGCACTTATCATTAAAAGTGCCTCGGTTAACGTTATGCTTAATTATCAAAATTCCCCGTTTTCTGCAAGTGTTATTTATAAATATTATTTTAATTTATGTCCTTGATTATTGGTTTTTTAAAAATATTTAGAAGTGGAGAGAAGATCATTTTTTGATGATTATTTAAAAGTTTAATATTTGGATCCTTTTTATATTTTATATTTATGATTTTATATTTTATATTTTATATTTTATATTTATGAAACGAAACAGCTGTAACACATAAAAATACTTAATCCGTAGAACTTAATAATAATATTTATTAAAATTTAATTAATTTTAAATTTCGCTAAAAATAAATATGGAGTTCTACAAATTAAACACAAAAACCATAAATAAAAATACATATTTGGGCATTGAAACAAACGTATATTTATTTATTTAATATACACGGCTAAATAGCCTTTTACCTACTACGCATTAATACACAATATGTGTGTATAAATTATAGAAATATGTGTGTATAAATTATAGAAATAAAATTATACATCAGTATTGAAATAGACAAAAAATAAAATATAAGTAGAGATAGATATAATACGATAAAATACATTAACTAACTAACTAACTTACCATCGCGCCGTTTTCCCGTGGGGGTAGGCAGAGAGGATAGAACGCAATACTCTTCTGTTCTGACATACAACTTTCGCTTCGTCTACATTCATACATCTCGCATGCAAATTCGACGGTTGTTGAGGCTTCTATCAGGACCATCTTCAAGTATCTGGTTAATCTGGTCATGCCACGTCTCCCGTGGTCGCCCTCTCTTTCTGGCGCCGTCAACACTTGCGTCATATATCTTTCTTACCATTCTTCCCTCATTCATTCGCTCAACATGCCCAAACCACCTGAGCGACCCTATTTTTATTCTATGTATTATGCTACGATCAGCTTTACGTTCATTCCTAATATCTCCATTCTTTACTCTTATCATACATGGATTTGCTACACGTACGTCTAAGGGACCTCATCTCCACTGCATTCAATCTACTTTCGTTCCTCTTCTACCAGCTCGAGGCTTCACTTCCGTACATTAGTGTCGGTACCAGAACTCCATTATGTACCGTTACCGTAGTTTTGCCTCGGTAGACATATTTCTATTAGAGATTATTGCATTCAAAGCACCGTTCACCCTATTTATTAATAATAGAAAAATTTGAAAACGTATAACATAAAAGAGTACATATTTAATACAATAAAACACGTGAATAATAGAATCCTTCAGAATATTTTGAGTTTGTTCAAATCTTTCAGAACAGTGCTGGATTTATGTCACAGAGACATTATTAATCAATTAGTGTATATTATAGATATCTCACAGAGACGAAACTGTATTAATTATGGGAAAGTAGGTATAGAAGTCATTTGGGTGTACCACAGGACTTTATGAGGGGAATGAAAATGCCTTTGTACAGGCCGCATGGAAAAGGCGCTTACAACTCATATATGAAAGCTTTCCACGCAATTTGAACATATATACAACTTCCAAAAATGAATAAGCATGGTATATTCTATCATGGGTGGAAATGGCGAATGTTACAATTGTGTAAAGTGATCACTTAAGCCAACCATAAAAAGACAGGTCATAAGTCCTGTGTACACCCAAATGACTTCTATACCTACTTTCCCATAATTAATACAGTTTCGTCTCTGTGAGATATCTATAATATACACTAATAGAATCCTTCTTTACTTCGCCACTATTAAATACGTTTAGTCAGTCTGTCGTTTCCCATGCGAAGGATATATCTTGGATATATCTTACTAACATAACTTACAGATTTTATCTATTTGGATTTTTAATGGTCCATTCCAAGATCCTCTCGCATTATGATTATATCCCATAATCCTGATTTGATCCACTAACGTCTACTCCTCTTGGGTATCTCATCTCTGAAGTCCGGATTCTCAGTATCCAAAGTTGACGGCCGTAGGTTACTTAAAAATCACCGGTTACGAAAATCACGATCGTAGGACACTGCCAGTCGAGCCCATCTTGTTATCCATTTACCTGTCCTGTCACGTGTCAGTTGTTTATTTATTATTATTATTATCTACGTGTATACATTAGGAAGCTATGAATTAACATGCTTTTTAAGGAATGGCCCCGTTGTGTTATACGGATAGAATAGTGTACTTGAATACTGTTGAGTAGTGATGGGTTCGCTCTGTACTAAGTACTGCAATGTACTGAAGTGCACACTTCACACGTTTTTAATTGAAGTTTCATACTTCAAAATAGATACTTCAAACTACACACTTCAATCTGGTGAAAATTTTTGGCCGGTTTTCCTGTTGAGGTATGTAGATAAAACGACTCCTTCAAATTCAACCCTCCCGCCGGCGATAATTTCTAGCTATTGCTTGCCCGACGTAACTTGGCGTGCGGCGAATTTTGAACTAAAAACCGCCCCGCCCGCACCCGGCCTGTCATTTAGTTCAATTTTGTATTTGGTCGGAAGCATCTTGATTATCAATATACACTGAATTATTATGTCTAAAACATGCTAAACAGTCCGGGATGGTGCAAGAACAATTGCCAATGAAGTATTAAAGTTTTGCGAAGCTGAAAAAGCGAATAATGGACCGATATTACCGTCTGACAGTTTGACAGATAGAACAGGCCGCCATTACTGCATGGTTTCTTTAGTGCTGCCCTACCAAATTTCTGTATTTAATACGACACCGGTCACCGGACATTCTGTACATTATGTATTGTGTAATAAATTTACATCCTGACAACTTCTGTTACACGATAGGGACGCCCTCCCTCACACGCCAAGTTATAGTGGTACGTCTATACGCGCACAATTTTGTAGTACTACAATTAGATCACTTCATGTACTTCATTCAAGAAGATGTAGTACGTAATATTTTGGTACCTACTATAAATGAAGCGCACACTTCGTATTCTTCAAATTGGTGAACGTGTGTGTGTTGTAGTCTTCATTCTGAAATGGAGTTCTTTGCTACTATTAAGGTTATAATTTTTGCTTATTTATTCGTGTACTGGCACTATCGTAAAATGGCGATCACAGTCACCAGGGAGTCACTGGTGACAGCGTTAAAAAGTGCGCCAATTCGCCTGATTAAACAAGTAGTTGGGCTAAATCCAAGATAATGGCCCCATTGCATATACAACGAAAATGATTATTTCACTATATTATTGAATATGCTAATAACAAAATGAAAGATAATTTACGTTTAAAAAGTAAGTATTAAATAAGATATTACACTTTAAAATTTCGAAAAATGGACTGCATATTTTGACATTTCATATTCAATATATGAGGTTAGGTTAGGTTATTAGGTTTGGTTTGGTTAGTTATTAGGTTTGGTTAGGTTAGGTTTTTAGGTTTGGTTTGTATAATTTAGATTACGATTATTTTAGTTAGATTAAATTAACAGGACATTAAATTATGTAGTGAAATACTTATTTTCATAGTATGAACAACGGGACCATAGTCTTGGATTATTCCAGTAGTTGTTTTGCCGGACGTTCGGTATACGGTCATTAGGTTTCCTCCGTCCAGTTCTGGTCCATTAGTCTGCAAGCACCTGACTATGTGTGTCCACGATGGCTAGATAACGCGGTTGGACGCCGAGTTATGCGGGCGAGGCACGCCGCAGAATTTCTCTCGTCAGCAACCGGTTCTGTGTCTGTTTTTCTGTCGAGCGTTGTACTCTCTTCCGCGGCGCGCTCATTCATTCGGCTGTCCGACCTTCGTACCGCCCGCTCTAACTGTTGTGTGAGTACTACTGCTGCGACTCGTACTCTTCTTGGACCACCAGGCAACTGGAGAATCACGACTCTGCCTTTTGTGATGTGTAAACAAACATTTGTAGGCTTATCTTCTTCAGTATGAACTTACTACATGCATGAGAGATTGTTACTCTAACTGTTGTGTGAGTACTACTGCTGCGACTCGTACTCTTCTTAGACCACCAGGCAACCGGAGAATCACGACTCTGCCTTTTGTGATATGTAAACAAACATTTGTAGGCTTATCTTCTTCGCAGTATGAACTTACTACATGCATGAGAGATTGTTACTCTAACTATTGTGTGAGTACTACTGCTGCGACTCGTACTCTTCTTGGACCACCAGGCAACTGGAGAATCACGACTCTGCCTTTTGTGATGTGTAAACAAACATTTGTAGGCTTATCTTCTTCAGTATGAACTTACTACATGCATGAGAGATTGTTACTCTAACTGTTGTGTGAGTACTACTGCTGCGACTCGTACTCTTCTTAGACCACCAGGCAACCGGAGAATCACGACTCTGCCTTTCGTGATATGTAAACAAACATTTGTAGGCTTATCTTCTTCGCAGTATGAACTTACTACATGCATGAGAGATTGTTGCTCTAACTGTTGTGTGAGTACTACTGCTGCGACTCGTACTCTTCTTGGACCACCAGGCAACTGGAGAATCACGACTCTGCCTTTTGGGATATGTAAACAAACATTTGTAGGCTTATCTTCTTCGCAGTATGAACTTACTTACTGCATAAGAGATTGTGGAGAAATGAGGTCTGAAAGGAAGTAATATCGTTATCTTTTAAATTGGTAAAAGACACCTGGAAGAGGTCCTCCGATGATCAAAGTCACTCATTAATGACACCTATTCTGTCTATACTTTTATTATTATACAATCTACATTGGTATTAATAGAATTATTTACACATTTTGTTTGTTCATATATGTATATACTTTTTACTCTAATTTATTTTACTTTATTTTTATTTTTCTAATAACGCAACCATGAAATTAGATATTTAAATGGAGTCTCAATGAATGGAATGGCTACTTACCTCAGAACAGGTATTTTTATGTACCTAGCGAGGTAGGTAACGATAAAGGCCTGCATACAAAAAACTGCATTTTGTATTTGTTGCTATCTTATTCTTAAACTCTGCAAATATTGTTACCATTAATTATGAACATCGGCACTGAAACTGAAACTCGTTTCAAAACCTCGTAAAATATTCAAGTGTAGAGTTGCGTAGTGACTAATCATTGCGTTAGATTGTAAAAATAATATTTGGAGCCAAGAAACGCAGTATTCGGTTAAGGAGGCACTCGAGATCTAAAAACACCCGAACTAATAGGGATGAAGGCTTCAAATTAAAAACCTCGTAGTGACCGGCTCTTCAAAACCACTTATGTCGTAGATTTCGCAAAGATAGTGATCTGGCATCGGTTGGAACATACACATAACACAATGCCTGGGGGCGGACCCACCATTTACTTAGGACTGCTTTATAAACATAAGTTCCATTATTGGTCCTGCTCATTCGCCACCAGGTTGGCATTTTTTAATGCTAAATGCAACCGTGCGACCCAGCGTTGCAAAAGCAGAGCGGGGCCGCTCCAAAATTCCATCCAAAATTTGCCCCATTGCCATTATCCCGGTAGTTCGCTTCTTTATTTTCATTCCCTTTCTTTTTACTCGTAGCGTCTGCTTGCTTGCTTGCTTGTCTGACGAAAAAACTTTGGATCGATTTTAAACCCTTTTCCCGTGATCGAATCGAGCTGAAACTTTGCAGGCAGACTCGTGGTGACGATAAAAATAATCTAACAAATTTTCGTTTTAAAATAATTAATAATTAGAGTATGATTTTGGATTTTTAGAAATTTTAATGGTTTTTTTCAAATTGGAATCATTGTATATGAGTAATTAGCCCGACGCGTGTGTAGACACGAAACCTGATTCAAAGCGAAAGAGAGTATTGTAAAAACTTGTTTTTTTAAAACAAAAACCAAATACATATTTGTATACAGTAAGCATAAGACATTTGTGAAAGGAGCAACTATGTATAAAAACAAAATACATACAGATTATAAAAATCTGTGGATACAAATGATATACGGGATGAAACGAGTTAGGAACAAACAGGCTGGGACATTTGAAGGGATGAAAAAAGAATTCTCCGTTTTGGGTTAAAAAGACTTACAATAATAAAGCCTGCTTTTGACACGGTATTGCAAGCCAATCCATCACATAACTTAATAACTACACTATCAACAACACTCATCCTTGATGATAGTCCCTGCTATAGTATCCGAAACATCGAGGTCGTATACATATGTACACGACCTCTCTGGACGATATTCCAGTATTCCAGGATATTCTGTCATATGACAGAATATCCTGGAATACTAACCAGTCCAGTTGGCTACGTTTAACCGGATTCTTATCAACCAGCTAAAGAGGTGTTTGATACAAAAATAGTGATGCAACGAATACGAATACGAATATTTGTATTCGCCGAATAGTAGACATTTACCGAATATTCGTATTCGTCGAATATCATCACGAATATCATTACGAATATTAAAAACAAACTATTTATAACTGAACGCAACGAAAATTACGGTTTGACTGTGCACCGTGTATCCGGACACACCTCTATTATCGGGGATTCCGCGTACACTGAATGAACGGATTTGTTGAGTTCTCAAATTATTTTTTCTATGGAACTCAAGCCGTCAATTGTTAATTGTTTTTTGTTTCACGGCATAACATGAACATTTCATCTAGTTTTTTTAGGTTTTTAAAAAGGTTACGTGCTCATTCCATGTAGTTTTATTTTGTAATACGTATTGTTCGTTCCATTTTATTTCCGTTGTGTGTAAAAGTGTTAACTCTAACTTCAAAATAAATCCAATAACATGACCTCTCGTAAGCGCGAAAAAAGTGATATTTGGAAACATTTCGATAAGAAATCTGGTAACTTAAATTTAAATAGGTATAACTTTATTTGTTTTTTTTTTTGTTATAAAGAATAAAGATATAGGTTTGTGTACATGACTTGTTAGTGAACTCGTCCGAAAACAAAGCCGGCCCATTGAGACGAGTTTATTTTGTTTTGTTCGGGGACTCTATTATTTATTACCTTGTTGAATTATTCGTATTCGTATTCGCCGAATAGTAGGTTTGATATTCGTGTTCGTGAAAGTAGTATTCGTTGCATCAATATACAAAACCCATTTGACTGAGGAAGAGTGATGAAGTGTTTTTGAATATCCTGCTGTATACGATATGTTCGTTTTAAAACGGTTTTGTCCTTTGGTAACTATTCTTGGAAACGACTACCTCTGACTACATATGAAGCTTTTTACCGCCAGACAGAAGTCTCTCACGCCATCCATCATCGCTGGTGAAGAGGCAGACAGGTCCATGGTACTCCACGGGACCACGCCCTGCAGGCATACTGCCACAACAAAAAGAGAATTGCACCTACCGACGCGACGGTACATTAACCTGATTAACCTCACAATGAAAATTTTTACCTAACATTGTACAGATGAGGCAGTGCCAGTTAGATTTACAATATATTTTGATGTTGATGTTGGAAATTGGATCTTGTGGACGTCTTTTGTCAAATAGGTCAATTATCTTTTTTTTCAAACTATAACTACCCAATTCAATAGAGAAATTAATTCTCGTATTCGGCCGATTAAGATTAGGTTGGTGTAAAGAGTATATGTACATAATATAAGTAAGATGCACATACATTATTACATATAATAAGGAGTTCAATTTAAAATTTTCTCACAATAAATTAAAATTTGTAGTTGTTGTAATTTTTGTTTGACGACATTATAATTTTTTCTATTTTGGTTTTATGAGAGAGGGCGTTTAAAAAAATTATACTTAAAATAAACCACAAATCACTTTGTTTTCATCACTTTATTAAATTATACAATCTACGTGTTTCGAGAACAATGTTCTCTTCTTCAGGATTGTTTGTGTACTAAAATTGAAAATGATAAAGCATGCAAGTGTGTTACGGTGAAGGGGAGGGTGAGGGGAAGGGGATCTGAGGTGTTAATTGTTATAAATGTCAATTTTCATGACATTTCATAATAATTAACACCTCCGACCCCCCCCCCCCCCCTTTCCTTCCCATCAACGTAACACATTTGCATGTTTTATCTTTTTCAATTTCAGTACACAAACAATCCTGAAGCAGAGAAAATTGTTCTCGAAACATGTAGATTGTATAATCTAATAAAGTGAAAAATAAAAGGTGAAAACAAAGTGATTTGTGTTTTATTTTAATAATAACGTCACCACAAAATTCAAGCCTCAATTCAGAAGAAAAAATATTCTTCGAACAAAAATTATACCTTGATAGAAGAAATGGTGTTGAGAAGCACTACTTTTAAATTTGGGAATTTCTAAGTTGCCACGTGATCTAGGTTGGTTACTGATTTTTTATGGATGTCAATGAGTTCTGAAGGTCTTTGTGAATTTGTATCAGGGTATTCTTTTTGAATATTTTATTAAGACTGAGGACCTTAAAGCAGTTGAATAGTTATGCAGGTGAAAATATTGATGGTTTTTTAAGGATGACTTTCAAAACCAGCCTCTGTGTCTTTTCTACAGGCTAGTCTTCTAAGAGGCTAGTCTTAAAAGTCCCTCCCCAGACGATTATTCCATACTGAAGGATAGATTGAGCAAGAAAGAAATACATTATTTTGACCATAGAAGATGAAAGGATGTTTCTCAGTCTAATGAACATGTAAATAAATTTTCTTACTCCGGTTACCGTATTTTGTACTTGTTCCTTCTATTTTAATTGTCCGTCGACTACAACACCCAGATACTTTATGCTATTTTTTCTTATTATGGGTAGACATTTATTATCGTCGCATTTAGCATCAATTTAGCATAAATTTCACTTAAAGGGTCTTAAAGAAGGTCACCATGATGTGTGAGAAGATTTACTAGAGAAGCTAAGTCAATATTCCAAAAAGGCCTATGTACCGACGCCAAAAAGAAGCCATATTTGTGCTAGAAAGAGATAAAGCTATATGACCCTTTTACGCTAGGCAGTAATGCAACAAACAGCGCACTTGACGTCGGTTGACTCATGCTACCGGTTAAGTACACCGCGCGCAGTGTCTTGTTGTTTTAAATTCGATGCAATTTATCACGTCGAGAATGATTACTATTAAAACATTTATAAAAATTTCCGAAATTTCTTGGTGGTTATCCACTATATTAATATAGTAAAATGTACAATTTACTTTTAACAAAAACATATTTTCGTCAGCTACTAGTTTCAGCTGATTATTGAAGGGCATTGGTAGAGTAGATATAATTCTTATTATTAAGATGTGATTAATATTATTTCATTTCCTATCCATTAAATAATAGTTAAACATAATCAAATTTGTATACCAGGGGAGTGCTGTGGGAGCATTGCAACAAAATATTTTGAAAAAAAAAAACTTAGGTATATCTAGTAATTTTCAAATAAAATAATAAAAACCTTCTAATTGGAATTTTTGTAGGATTTTTTATCATTTTATTTAACTTGTATTGAAGCAAATGTTTCGTAATCGATATAAGTTACTGTAATGAAAGTTCAACGTTTTGCAAAAATTAAGTCATAAATATTGAAAAAAAGCAAACTTTGATATTACATAACTCTATAACTATTGATTTTAATTAGGTCATGGCTGCTTGAATATTTTCGACTCAAAATTAAGCCAGAAATATAGTCCTGCGAGATTATTAGTACATTAAAAAGAATAGCTTAATATTCCAGTATAAAAATATAGAGGTATCATTACTAGCTGCGAAAACTATATATAAAATATCACAGGAAGGACTATAGATGCCTCTAGCATAGACAAGTCGACACTGAAATGGGGAACATATCAAATTATTAGTTATTCGTAATATTTAACTGGTTATTCGTTATATTCACTTATGAAATGAATTTATACCTATACTTCGATATACACGAGACTGACTCTTATAGAGAAGTAAGAAAAATAGATTTATTTATTTTGAATATAGGTATGATCACTATATAAATGTGTCACTAGATGCAAGTAAAAAATATAAATGAATAAAGAACTAAAAAATTGTCACGAGATAGTAGAATCAGACAATTACGCACTACCAAAATCCCTCCAACGGTGCACCCGAATCTGGAATCAACTGGGCTATTCTCGTAAATTCTGGAAACATCGAGAAAGTGACATTACCTATAAAAAGTGATCGACCGGCTACTGCGCCGAGTGTGTGTCAGAGCTGACAGCGGGTAGTCATCATAGAAAGCGAAATCGTGCGATCAGCGACAGTAAATCAAGAAAGTACCTACAGACGAGCGAGAAGTTTTCTAGTGCAAACATGAGCGATTTAAGTAATATGCATCAGTATATGAGAGAAGTTATTCAGGAATGTGTGGCGAAGATTCTGGAACGAATTTAGTGAATTAGTGTATGTTATTATTTTTTATTAGTAAAGTAATATATAAATCGATGATTAAGTATTTTATTTGCCTCCCACGATCCCGTAGCAATATTTATAATTTATTTGCTTCGCAGAAGGCAGATATATATTTTGTAAATATTGGTAATTGAAGGTCGCCAAAAATTATATCGTAATATGCGTTAATGAATGAATGAATCGCAATTTCAGAAGTGCCAGACCGTAATGAGCGTGACTCAATGGAGCCAAACAATTAATTACTGAGGCGTGCGGCTCGTCATGGGTCCGAGCACACTTATCGTATTTGCTATTACACTTCCGGACCCTTCTTCGGGGCTCCATCCCTTATGAGGTAGACTCCGGAAGCCGGAGAGCTGGAAGGACCACGCGATGCTTCAGGAAGATTTTTTTTAATGAATCGAAATTTTCAAATTGTGAATCGGCTCCTTTTTGCAAATGCTATTTATTATTTCTCTTATACATCTTATACATCCAAGTTAGCTAGCATAAATTGCAGACAACAAGCCTTTAGATTAGTTTAAAAGATAGTAAAAAGCGGGTGCGTGAATATACGTGTATTAGAAGTTATACTTCTTTGACACACGTAAATAAACCACGTGCTGTGTTGTATACCTTGCGGTGGAACATAGCTCGACAGTTTCTTATAAGTAAACTTATCCAGTACATGAAACACACGGGTGTTTTACTCTCTCTGATGGTTAGCTTCATGGTGTGAAAGCCTCCGTCGCATGATGCGCGTGAATTTTGTCGCGTAACTACTAAAATTTCAAATCACCAAAAGAAGTATTCTTAAAAAATGTTGTTATTTTTGGCTCGCTTCATTAAATTCCTTTTGTAAAGTTAACTACTCATCGGTTAGTAATAAAAAAAAACCTTGAAATGTTTGTCTGTCATGCGACACTGGGTCTAGGTAAAACCTTAGGGGTATTTCGAAATACATATATGTCGCATTTTTCTATTTCATCTGTGTTTTGTTATTTTCTCTGTAAGACTAGGAGCTTTTTCTGTATTTGTGGTGATCTATAAAATTATGTCGCATCTTATTCATTTTCTTCTATCGCTATTTCTATTAAATTTCCTGACAATTGCGTCTTGAGACGGGTAAAATCTTATTTAAAACAAGTATAAAAAATCTCAATACTCCCTTTCTTTTAACTCGTAGCACCTGTTTGCTTGTCTGTCAAAAAAACTTTGGATCGATTTTAAACCCTTTTCCCGTGATCCATTCCAGCTGAAACTTTGCAGGCAGACTCGTGACGACGATAAAAATCATCTAACAATTTTTCGTTTATAAAAATTAATAATTATAGTATAATTTTGGATTTTTAGAAATTTTTTATTAGTCCCTTTCGTAGCGTCGCCCAACTCAAGCCCAATGCGTGAGCTAAGCGCCAAACCTGTTTCCACTAGTAAATGAGAAAGGGAGTACAATAAAAACTTGTTTTTTATGGGTTATATTTTGTCTTGCCACTTCGCGGCATTTTTAGAAATGTTCCAATCTAAGCTTCTGTACAAGTACATCTCTAACTTGTTATGATTGGCTGACTCCGCGCATATACGAATGCAACATTCTTAATTCATCATGATTGGCTGCGTGTCGTGCATATAATTTATTAGGTACAAACGAACCTATTACATATACGGTAATTCAATTGAATTAAATCAATATAAACTTTGATATACAATAGAGACTTTATCGTTATTACGCTCCCCTAGTCGGGGGTTCGACCTTCGTCACGGGAGACCATCTGGTCAATACTACGCGTGTCTCAATAGCACAAGCGTTTAGCTACGTTTGAAAATAATCAGGATATTTGGAAAAACCTTCAGACTTTATGTTATAACTATAATTGTTTATATATATATATTATATATATATTATCATACATATGAATAATTTATTGAAAATTATAATCAGTGTTGTCGGGAAAGTTCTGTCGTATTTTAAAAAACCTTCGATGTGGTATTTAAAAAATATATTTAAAGTCGAATAACTAATACCAAAGTCAGTTGCAATCTCGCCGGTTATTAGATGTGATTTACAGGTTATCTAACATGCATCGAAAAATATCTTCAGATGAACGTCTCTTCCAAGCTCATGCCTCCTAATTAATTAAAGCATATTTGGCAGGCACGAACACTTACAGAATCTTTCCCAAACACTGCACGAAAGTTTTCTCGTACGACCGACGCATTGCCTCGCGGGATTTCATACAAAATACAATGTTTTAAATGCACCTTGTCCGCTGACATCGTATTCGCTTTAAGCATCACAGGAAACTGAATAACGGTGTCTTAATTAGTCCTTTTATATACGATACTACCACCGCGTGATACGGTAGAGATCCTTAATAGATCGTAGCTACGTGGTGATGATTACATACGATATTTATGCAAATTACAAAAAACGATCCTCGTGTACTTGTCTGTCTACACCACAGAACATAGAATCATCTACACCGTTAAACGGCGAGATTTGGGATTGCGAATAATTGATTTCTAGGTGTTTTTTTCAAGATACGAGATTAGACAGGGATAAGGACGGTAGAAGAGCTATTTCGAGCTGCTAGAGATAGGGAGATGTACTCTCAAGTGATAGTCAACGTTGGGGGTACCTAACACGATACTCGGAGAAGGAGAAGTGTTTTCCAAGACGGGTAAAATTTTTAATAATTTCTGACTTGATATACCAGCGAGTAAATGCTTTATCTGTCGAGCCTCACGTTTTCAAAGATGAAAATATAGTTCTTTTCTCTCTGTCTCGCTCTCCAGCATCCGGAAGCATCCCTCACTTCAAATGAGATTAGGGAGATGCGTGAAACTTGTAAAATAGCGCAAAATTTTGTGGAAAAACACCACCCGAATAAAACTGTCGCGGGGTGAGAGATGAATATGTTTGTTTGATGACAATTTAATGTCATGTTTCTGCGAAAATCTCAAAATGAGGAAAAAGCAAGTGTTATCGGATAGGTTCCTTGTTAAAGTTGCAAAAAAAACATAAAAATTCCAGTGATCTAACAGTGGGACAGCCATTAGTGTCAGAGTAAATAAAAAAATAAATAAAAATAGGTACTGAAATATCATTATTGTGTAAAGTGATCACTTAAGCAGCCAGCCGTACGATAGTTCGTAAGCCCATATAAAAGATAGTTTCGTCTCTGTGAGACATCCGTAATATATCTTGACAAATAAAATTATTTAAAGATTTTATTTGACACGTATCAAAGCGAATGAATTTTTTAATATTTGATATGAATTTCTTTATAAAAGATGCAAACTTTGATATCGCTTGTCTCCTATTCTTTACACTTGATATCCAAAGTGTAAAGAATGTATATAATTTTAATTAATTATAAACATTGTATAAACCACTCCGTGTGGTTCATACAGAGTTCTTAATTATATAAAATTAATAATTATGCCTAACTACAAAGTTAACGCTATAAACATTGAGAATATTTTCCATTCAAAATTGAATGAAGACTCCCAATTTATAATTTAATAATTTATAATTTTTTTCGGTTATGGAAGGAATCCACTATTTCTTTGGGGAAATTCTCATTGATACCCGATTGTGCTTTTGATCAGAATTCATTTCCGGAAAAAAATGTGCTTGCATAATTATTTTGACTGTGTTTGCATTAACCCGCATATATAAAGTACGACAGAACTTTTCCGACAACCCTTTATCTTTGATATCTAGTCAATAGGTCTATTACATGTGTATTTATAATAATCATTTCATAAAACAAGTTACTGAGAGACCTCGACCTTAAGCGGATTACTGTGACACGCCAATAACCATGATTAATATTCTATTCATAAATAGCAAGCAACATGTAAGAGAAGACTATATAAAAAAAAATATTTTGCCTTTGCAAAGAATATTTGAAACAAAAAACACGAAAATAGTATTTACGTGTTTTGATAATGTATTTGTAAAAAACCTATTATGTATTTAAATATCATGACATGTAACAAGATGTTTAATTCTTTTACATTATTCATGCTAAAAATTATAGCCATGTATTTTACGTTGGTATATTTTTCAATCTAAAAACTTGTTCATTTTAAGGTTTAGATATTTTATCAGGAATTTTATATATGTATTAATATCATTCGCTGAATAATATTTTAAGTTGCAACATTTCCGCCTTGTGTTTCATATTGCAGTTAAATATCTATTTTCTCTCTTTTTTACACCTATTATTTTTCACAGAAAAAAATGTTATTTATAGAGAAATTCAATGAATGAGAACTCCTAATTAACTGTCGTTTTTTTTAAAATTAGTATATTTATAAAAACTTTTATTTCCCGCCATTTTTGACTGTTGTATCTACTTTAAACACGATGTATCTACTGCTGTAGATACCTATTAAGGGGATCAAAAGTACACTGAATACTGTGGAAAAGGAGATCCTTTCGTGTGTATGTGGCAAAAGCATTTATGATAGAGATACTAATGAATAGGTAATCTTAGTCTTATCATAGTGAATAGGATTAAAACAGGGTCGCTTAGCTGATTTAATCATGTGGAACGAATAAATTAGGGAAAAAAGTTAAAAAAATATGACGCCAGTGTTGAAGGAATATCGGATATTGGGAAATGGTCGATGCTTGCATGAGAAGGTGTATGAATGTAGATGAGACAAGGATTGTGTGTCAAGAATGTAGCTCTCTATCCTCTTTCTCTGTCTAGAAAAACGGCGTGACGGTGAATTAAGTTTTTTTATTAATTTTTATTGTTCACAGAAATTAATTGCAGAAAGACATTTAGGCTAGGCCTGTTCTAGAGAAAACGCCTTATATTTAAATATGTTTTTGATGTTTTAAAAAATAATATTGAAAATACAAATTAACTAAATTATAAACCAGATAGATGGTTAGATGCAAAACGTCGTTCAAAATAATAACTAAAATATATATTTTTTTTTCATTTGCTGACACTAAATATAAATATATCAATTATGTTATTATTTATTGTGCGTATAGTAATTAAATCTATATGAATATGACACCAAATATTGATACGTTATTTAAGAAAATTGGGCTAAATCCAAGATAATGGTCCCATTGCATATACAACGAAAATGATTATTTCACTATATTATTAAATGTACTAATAACAAAATGAAAAATAATTTAAGTTTAAAAAGTAAGTATTAAATAAGATATTACACTTTAAAGTTTCGAAAAATGCACTGTATATTTTGACATTTCATAGGCAATATATGAGGTTAGGTTAGGTTATTAGGTTTGGTTTGGTTAGGTTATTAGGTTTGGTTTGGTTAGGTTATTAGGTTTGGTTTGTTTAATTTAGATTACGATTATTTTAGTTAGATTAAATTAAAAGGACATTAAATTATATAGTGAAATACTTCTTTTCATTGTATGAACAATGGGACCATATTCTTGGATTATTCCGAAAAATGATAACTTGTAATTTTCGTAGAAACCTTTAAAATAAATCGTAACACTGTATTGAAATTCATAAAATGTAACATTATAATGAAATACATGCACCAAATTGCATTTACCTTGCCAATCGAACGTCTCTTTTAGCTGTCACAAAACACACAAACACAACAACGCGTCGGATTAAAAAAAAATGGGGCACTGTTCTTTTCGAAATTTGAATTTGACGTTTGTTTTTCTAATGACAGATCTGTCAGATCTCCCGCGCTTGTATGAGGCGGTGCGTGCACCGCGACTGGCAACACACGTGTGGCCCGCGCCTCTTGCACGTAGCCGGTGCTACCGCAGGCAGGGCCGCTGATTGGCTGGCGGGGACTGCGTTTGTTTTCATCGGGTGACAAAGTATTTTGGAATTTCAACAGTACGCACGACTGGACGTTTTTCAGAACCTTCGCTTTCGAACGCTAGGTCCAATGTAACAGCATGAATGCTTAAAGGTAACCTCAATGAGGCAATTACTTCCCTGTACTAGGTAAATGGAGCTTGTGTAAGAATTAATGGGACAGTCACACAATGGTTCGATATTAAAAAAAGTGTCAAACTTAATGTCACCGTGGCTTTTCAACCTGAACATAGATAAAGGAGAACTGAAGGAATTAGAAGTAGGAGCGAGAATGGATGGGCTCTCAAGATCCTGCCTACTACACGCAGGCGATACATTATTAGTGGCTAATAGTGAAGCCGATCTTCAGTGCATGAGGGCTAGAATGTCCGGTGTATGCATGGAGATTGAAATTATGAATGATGAGTTGTGATGTTCGAGAGAGACGAAAGTGTGACCAATTGTGATGTAACGATAAGCAATGAACGCTTAGAACAAGTGAACGTGTTTGTGTATTTGGGAAGTATGTTTGCAAAGGACGGAAAAGTTGAGAAAAAAGAGTGGTTGCGGGAAACAAAATAAATGGTGCTTTGAATGCAATGGCATTCAAAGCAACGACATAGGTATCTGTCACAAGAAGCAAAATTAGCGATTCATAATAGGGTTCTGGTATTAAAGAGTTAAGGTTGTTATTACGGTCGTTAGACATATTTAACTGTAATTGGTTGCGGATATTTTATACGAACCGTATGTTTTTCTGAGAAACGATTCTCGACGTTTCGTTGAATTATTATTCAATGTCATCAAGAGGACGACCTTTATCCGCGGAGGTAGAGGGCGGACTGATTACTGATTCCGAGGGCGTAAATTATATGCACTTTGTTGTGGAGTGCTCACTTCTTCTAGGATAGAGTGCAATATGTACTAGTTACGTCGGCGGACTTTACTGCGACGTCTCTCAAAGGTTGAATCAATGTCGTAAGAACAGGGCGCCAAGTACTTGATAGTTTGTAACTGTCATCACTCTAGGGTTCTGGTGTTAACAATGCTGAAATGCAATGGACCAATTGAATTCGAATATCTGCAGCCTGCCTCCAAGGATGAATGAAGTCAACAACTGAGTGAGACGAAAAAAATAATACCACGGCTCAATAATCATCCATGTACCTACTGTAACTATGGTCATCTTGCAGTATATGCAGATCTATTGTGGTTGTTATTCAGCAATTCTCTAGGGCGTGGTACGACGAGGAATAAAGCTGTCATCTCAGCTCAGCTCGCGTAGTTCATTAAGCCAGCATGTCGGTAGACTGTGTCTGTCTCTGAGGAAGAATTGGGTTTAGAAACGGTGGCTCATTATGACTGATCGCTTGCTTCAGAAGAATACTATGGACCATTTGTGTTTTCACAGAATGTGACTTTGTTGAACGGCACTGAATAATCGGTAATTTTCGATGTTTAGGCTTCTGGAATCGTCACTGATGTAAGGCATTATTATAATCTTTAATTGGTAAATTAATATAAATCGTTATGAAAATCAATATATATGTATATATATATATATATATATATATATATAATAAAGAACCCGTTTTGCTCCTATCCGCCAAGTTTCTCCCAACCAGCCCACAACACCCACCGGTGGTTATGGTGGTGACCAGCCCTTGGGTCACATCGAAAATATGCAAGTTTGGGGGGGGTGGCTATGCGTGGGGTGGGAGTGGGTGACGAAACTGTGCTTTTTCTAGCACATTGTTTTGTTATGGAAAGGCCGCAAATGCTTCAGATTGTTTCAAAATAGGCGCGCCGACTGTGTCGGTGAGTCTAGAAGGTTCCGGAAAAACCTGCTCTAGAAAGTTCTGGAAGGAGAAGGTTCTAGAAAATTCCAGAAAGTTCTATAAGGTTCTAAATGAGTGGCGGAATGTGTCGGTGTGTCTAGAAGGTTTCTGTACCTTCGATAAATTTCTTGAATGTTCTGTAAGGATAATGTTCTAGAAGGTCCGCGAAAGTTCTGTGACGATCCAAACAGTGTACTAAAAATTTACGCGTGCGAAGCCGCGCGGGCACAGCTAGTATATTATAATTTGATCCCTTCTACGTAACCTAATACGTATAACCAACAAAAGGATCATTTTTAGTTATTCTAGTACGTCAGTAGAGTCGTGAATTGATGCCAGAGCTGGATGTGCGTTCTATCCTCTATGCTTGCTACGTCTTGGTAGGTTATTTATTCAATAAAATGTGAAATTACTATTCGTTTTGGAAAATCTTTTCTGCAGCAATTTTGGTGATTACTTTTTAACAGATAATCACAATAAGTGTACAGTGTCCCGATAAGTACCTATCTTAACATTTTAGTTCCACATTTATTCAAGGTATAGGGTGTCTCGACTAACATCAGTAAGCTTGTGCTCAGATAAAAAATCACCCATGAAAGTCGTCTCAAAATTCGAAATTGCAAATGAAAATATTTTTTTTGTAATTTTTTTTAAACCCCAAACAATTGACTTTACAAAGTACAGAGAGTGCGTGTACGAGAATGCGACTTTGCTCTCGCTTCTCCGAGATTTCGACGGCTCCTACGTATAATATCATAACCCACAAATATACGATTTTTAGTTTTTTGTGTATTTCATATGTATTTAATTATATCTTTATTTCCAAGAAAGAAAAAAAAATATTTTGCAATAAATAAAGTTTTTTTCGGACGTATTTTATCGTATCTCAAACAATCACATATTTTTTACGAAGTGTACTATCGTATGTAACACTTACGATAATTTGCGTTGGAAAATAACATAAGATAATTTTATCGTATGTAACACTTACGATAACATACGTTGTAAAATAACATAAGATAATTATCGTATGTTACACTTACAATAATATGCGTGAGAAAATAACATAAGAAAATTATCGTATGTAAAACACTTACGTTATTTTACGTCGAATCTTTTCCGAAGTAAAATGTTGTAAGTCATTTATACGATATTTTACGTCGCGTCTTTTCCGAAGTTAAATGTTGTAAGTCATTTATACGATATTTTACGTCGCGTCTTTTCCGAAGTTAAATGTTGTAAGTCATTTATACGATATTTTACGTCGCGTCTTTTCCGAAGTATAATATCGTATGTGCATTTCTACAAAAACCTTTAACAATTTCGACTTTTTGTGATTATTTATGAAACTACGGTATAAAGTAAAATATTGAAACGAAATTTCAAAAAAATTGGGCAATATTTAGATTTATACCGGACGAAAATATGTTCAAATCCTTCTCCTGTAAAATTGAATTTTGTGGATTACAATATTATACGTAGGAGCCGTCGATTTGTTATCGGTATGAATTAGTTGGTCGTTGCTCTATGTACAAAATGCAATAATTCTTCGCCCTTCGAGGCAAGTCTCACCGTGTTGAGGGCAACTACCCAATTAACCACCGATCTCCTTTCTAAACGACAAGAAGGTTAATTATCTCGGGTGTATGATTAGTGTCGGCAGTAGCTGCGACACAAATCACATGTCGGAGATTTCTGTGTCCTGTGCTTGTCAAGATACGGAAAAACAGCGGCATATCTCACTGAAGTCAAACGTGTGCTAAATTTACAGGACAGTAAAGAAAATAATGCAGATTGATGTCTTTGAGACGTTGAATTGACAAGTGTTTAGTCTCTGGTTGAGACTTGCCTCGGAGGAGATGTTTCCCCTTGGTCACATTGATCTTCGATCTGAAGAGAAGTATTCTTCTCTTGTTCTTGTGTCACTTTATCATACAAAACTGTTTGATCCTTCAAAGGGTCTGAAAGGGGAATATTCCCTTTGTCGAATCACTAATATGAGTTACAAAGTATTAGAATATCAAGAGATGCTTCTCTTCTCCGCCTTTATCTCGCGTCCGTCCATCCGTCTATCTGTCTGTCTGTCTCCGTAACTTCGTGTAACGTCCTTAATTTTTTTCCATAAAAATAGTTTTCTCTCAATTTTATTTTAAAGATTTTTTTTAAAAATAAAACAAATACATACATATTTCTTAAGAATCGACATGTAAAAGTACCGTCATTTTTGACGGGTTACATACAGCTAGTTGTATTCTAAAACCATAGAAAAAAGTTATAAACTTAAACAAATGCCACTTTCCTTCTTCGAGACTACGTAGATGTCAGGCGAATTAATCATTAATACATAGACAAATAAAATTTAACGGTTCCACACGTAGCTTGGTAGTAACAGGGTTGCTCTAACTACAAGTATTAGGCTGATGCTCATGCTTGATTGGTCATTATATAATACTCTGATAGGGTTAGGAAATTAAAATGCTTATTGAAAACCACACATATATACTCCACATTATGCCGTACCACTTTATTTCGCGATCTCAACTATCTTTCCGGCGAAACGATTAGTGAAAGGGTATGCCGATAGTGGTCTGTTCGCTTCAAAGCTGGTGATACCAGCATAGATGCAGGTTGGAAAAAGGTGGATCTTCGGATTTCGATCACCGGACTCTGTGAAAGAGGACGAAATTTGCACCAATAGGATTCTGGACATTTTCGCCCGCGGAATGGAACATCTTCCAAGCAAATGGGAAGCAATCATTGACGTTGATGGTGACTAAGCTCCAGAATAATAACTGTACGTAATGTGTTTTGAGTTTGTTTTAGTTTTTGGTTTTGTTAAAATCTTCTACTTCAGCCTTCATCATCGTACCCTTCCATCCTTCCTTGTTATTTGTAAATTGTAGCCATTTCTTTCCCCCCACAGCGGTTATATCGTCGGCCCATCTCTTTTATTCTCCCAAGGTCTACACTTCAGAACTCTGGGAGTCCATCTTGTAGCATCATGCCTTGCAACATGCCCTACCCATTGTCATTTTAGCTTTGCCACATGATCCATGATATTCACAACTCTAGTTCTGCGCCTAATTTAATCATTTCTAATTTAATCTCTCAGGCTTACTCCAGGCATGGATCTCTCCATGGATCGTTGCGTACATTTGAGCTTTTCTACACTTTTCTTTGTAAAGGCCATTGTCTCCACTTCATACGTCATCACTGGCAGTATGCACGATTCAAAGGCTTTTCTTTTTAGGTTAATTTGGATCTCTTTGTTTGCCAAAAGCAGTTCAGCTCATTCCTATATGCAGTGTAATTTTTAAATTTAAATATGCCCATTATAAGAACTATGGGTCAATGATCGACTTTCAACTGTTGCCTGTGGTGACTCGTGCGGTTTTTTGAACAGCAGAAGAAGCAGCGATGTTGGAGAAGGTTGTTGTGGTGGACCACATCAAAGGATGGAGAGGAAGATACGCCTCTGGAACGATCAAGTAGAAAAAGTAAAAGGACAGTTCTTATATCGAAGGATGTCGAAATATGAAAGGGAGTTCTTGATCAACAGAAGTGATGAATTATTTCCTATATTTAATCTCTTAAATAAGCATTTGGAATTCGCGTTCATTTCATTTGGATGGAAGGGTACGGAAGAGGCCTGTATGCGGCAGTGTAGAGATGAAAAGATAAGCATTTGATGTTTTCTCTAAATGCTATAATATATCGTTAAATGAAAAGTATTCTAAATATGCCAGAATTTATTAATTACCGTTAGCCGTGGAGTGGTTTGACCAGTTTGGACGCTGATACCAGTTTTCAATGTCACCATTCGTATTCTGGACAGCCAAAAATTTAACACTTTTCGACTAATGTGTAATTGTAACAGAACAACATTCCGTTTACTTCTCGTTCATCTTCGCCTTACTTCTTACGGCTCATTCTTTTCTGATTCACTGTTCATTATTACTGAGGGCTAAGGGATTTTGAGCCTGCTACCGGTCGTATCAACTTGAATTGTAGTTGGTTTAAAGTCTACGCGTGATTTTTGACATGTTTTTATTTAATTTTTTCGACTTTTTAGTGTTGGAATGTACAATATTATGCAGGACGCCACAGATTTTTCTGACTGTCAACTGATTCTAAAGTGTATCGTTAAGGGGTTACGTGAAGTCAGAATTTTTAAAAAATTGAATTTTTTGCATGTTCTTGAAATAAAATGTTTGAAAAATATTCTTGAAAATATCAATTCGATCCGGTTATTAGTTTTAAAGATATCCAACGATAACTGTAGGGCCCGGCCGACTGACGGCGCGGCTGCTACGGAACGGGGTTTTTACCCGAGTAATTCTAAGAATAATGTACGAAAATTCTTTTACAGTTCTACTTTTTGACTTAAAACCCATTAGGCTAACTGAAATTTGATTTAGTTTCAGTATTTCAGTGGCAGTGAAACCGAGTAGAAAAAAGTAATTTACTTAGATTTTGAACAATACATTTTTGTTGGATGAAATCAGCCCACTTAACTGTACTCGTTTCTGCTAGCATATTCAAAATCTGAGAATTTCTTTGATTCAGTTAAACTCCTACAACGAAAAATGTCAACGAGTTTCGAAATCATATTACCAAGGCGGTGCATCCGTGTTATTTGTAAGTTTAAGGCAGAGTAGCATAGTTATTCTTATAGGCACTTTCGCTTGTGCTGGTGTATTATACGATACCATATTTTGGTGCAACTTTTGCACACCGCACATGTTTTGAGGAAACATGGCCGCACCGCTATTATCAGTTTGTCTAATAACAACTCGTTTAGAATTTAAAACAATGATGGATGTTCTCTTTTTACTTCGTTGCATCATCTCCTCGAAGTGATGTCATCTCTGTCAGCTCTATTAGCTTTCAACAGTTGGCAGGGTCCATGGCATCAGCGCTGGAAAGCTATGCGAAGATGCATGGCGTCATATTTAATTAGTTTCATTCATCGCAATGAAAACACTAAAATAGATCTAAAATATTGTTGCTCGGGCAGCAGACGGACTGCACCAGACAGCCATGATTTGGAGTTTGGTTGATGGCTGGTTTTATTTTATGTATTTTATTTTGTGGATATACAAGGCCATGAAGCCTTTAAATGTAAAAGGAAAGAAAATTCTGTCGAGCGGTACAGATTTGCATTGGGTAATATCGGTCGATTTGAATGGAAAATATATCAGGGGTGAGGAAGTGGCGAAGTGGGAAGGGGGAAGGGTAACCTATATTACCCGCCGGGTCCTAAAGAATAAGTTTACAAAAATTGGGTCATATCGGTCAAACGGTTGATACAGATTTGCATGGAAAATATATCAGCGGGAGGAGTGAAGGGGGAAGGGGAAATGTCATTTATATTACCCGTCAGGTTGTAAAGAATAAATATGCAAAATTTGGGTCAGATCGGTCGAACGGTGCAGATTTGCATGGAAAATATATCAAGGGGTGCGGAGAGGCGGAGGGGAAAGGGGGAACTGTTAACTATGTTACTCACCGTTTCCCAAAAAATAAGTATGCAAAATTTGGGTCAGATCCATCAAACAGTACAGATTTGCATGGAAAATATATCAGGGGAGGGGATATGTGTCACCTGTGTTACCCATCGGATCCCAAAGAATAAGTTTGCAAAATTTGGCTCAGATCTGTCAAACGGTATAGATTTGTATACAGAACAGACAGACAGACATTGAGTTTTATAGGTATTTATTTAGGTACTTTAATCTAAATGGAAACATTGATTTTATTAGAGGCTTTGTAAAAGTAAAGATCACGTATTTCCCCCTACAAACTTATTTTAAACTACTCCTTAACCCGTGCAACATCTAGTTTTTGATAAAATCTAAAATGGCTTTCACAGAGTTGCAAAGATAAATTTCGAAAAACGACATATTTTCGAATTTTTTTTCAAAATATACCTATAATAATATATAAAGATAAAAGTCATACCTCTTTGATGACCACTTTGCAGTTTTTTTTTGAAAAATAAAAAACAAAAATATATTTTTTAACATACGTGTTTTCGGATATAGTTCAAAAACAGTAATCGCAAACAATGAACAAATTAGATAAGTATAAAAACGTATAAACACAGGTAATCAATGAATACATTATAATGGGTGTTTTTTTCCATTTTATTTGTACACGTTCTATTCTTCGCTATCCTCCGACTGTAGATTGTCTGTCACTCATGCATCTGAAATATAAACAACGTATTAAATTGAATAATCTTAAATCAAATCAGTGGGTGGTGCCCTGTTGGGCCATAATATGTTACATCCACCGTATTCACCGAATCTCGCCAATAGATTATCAATTTAATTTTTTTTTATAGAGACACTAACAGGATAATATTAGGTCCTTACATTTGAAATTGGCGTTTTGCCGTACTGGCAAATTTGATCTCAAATATCTTCTCTTTGGTTAGGAATTCCAAATCCAAATTTATACAGCTATTGACTCATGTATTTGTGTTTTGAAAATTATAATTCATTTGTTTTTTACTCAATTGTTTTTTTCTTTGCGTCACTCAGTTTACAAAATGAAAAACTTGAAATACCGCGTTATTTACGAGTACGAGTTCCACCGTGGTACCAGTGCTGCAGAAACGGCTCGAAGGATTAATGATGTGTATGGCGACGGTGCCGCAAAAGAAAACACAGTGCGTTTTTGGTTCCAACGTTTTCGTTCTGGAAATTTCGATCTGCAGAACAAGCCCCGTGGACGGCCGGGGATCAAAGTTGATAATGAAGAATTGAAGGCTATTGTGGAAGCGCATCCATCGCAAACCACGTCCGAGTTAGCTGCAGGCTGCGGTGTTAGTGATAAAACTGTTTTAATCCACTTGAAGCAAATCGGTAAGGTGAAAAAGCTTGAAAGGTGGGTACCTCACGAATTGAGTGAAGCAAATCAACAAACACGCGTTGACTGCTGCGTTGCATTACTCAACCGGCACAATAATGAAGGGATTTTAAATCGAATCATTACCTGTGATGAAAAGTGTATCCTGTACGATAATCGGAAGCGCTCATCGCAATGGCTGAACCCTGCCGAACCAGCTAAACCATGCCCCAAGCGAAAATTGACTCCAAAAAAGTTACTTATGAGCGTTTGGGGGACTAGTGCTGGTGTCGTTCACTACAGCTCTCTTAAATCTGGCCAGACGATTACGGCAGATGTCTATTGTCAGCAACTGCAAACCATGATGGAAAAGCTATCTGCTAAACAACCGAGGCTGGTTAATCGCTCTAGGCCACTGCTGCTTCATGATAACGCTAGACCACACACTGCACAACAGACGGCTACCAAATTAGAGGAGCTTCAATTGGAATGTCTAAGACATCCACCGTACTCTCCGGACCTTGCCCCAACAGATTACCATTTTTTTCGAAATTTGGATAACTTCTTGCAAAGGAAAAAATTCAACTCCGATGGGGCAGTCCAAACCGCCTTCAAAGATTTTATTGATTCCCGTCCGAATGGTTTTTTTAGTAAAGGGATCGATGAACTACCTATGAGATGGCAAAAGTGCATAGATAGCAATGGTACATACTTTGATTAAATAAATATATTATAATAAAAAAAAATCGGCCTTATGTTCCTCCCCATACTAAACGCCAATTTCATATGTAAGGACCTAATAGGTAGATGATACTCTAATAATAAAACATTATAAATGAAGACTATGCTCATTATCCCAATTACAAGTGTCTTCGGCACGCTTTAGTAACATGTATATTTGCATTTAAGTATATTTTACGTGTACATTTATGTGTATTGTATATTTAGTGTTTGAATGTAGTGCGATTAGTATTTAATAAATAATTGATTTAATGGACCTATTATAGGACCTATTCAGGTCATCGTTTAGAAAATGGATGTTGTGAGTGAGTTTTTGAACGATGATAAGGTATCTGCAAGAATATCAGCATCAATGTTAGGGTCAGCACAATATATATTATATGCGCGACACAACCTTGTGATGTGAGAAAAGTAACCAACATTATTAGCGTGCTGGCTTATTATAAAGATCTCCGGGTTTCTTATATGGGGTTTAACATGCAAATTTATATCAGAAAGAGAAAGAGAATCGAAAGCTCCGCTGAAAATCTTGTGTAGCACAACGAGATCGGATATTTTCCGTCGGGACTCAAGTTTGTGCATCTTGAAAAAGGCAAGTCGATATTCGTAGCTGTTACTACTGATCACTTATCCAAGCATTTTGACAACTTCTTACAATCAAGCTGCTGTCGAAGGTACATTTCGATAAATTTTATTTCCAGAACTCTGGAATTTGACGCTACCGAAAAAAATAAATATGAAATTAATTGGCAAAAATGTGTTGCTTCTAATGTTGTTTATTTCGATTAAAAAACTAACCCATAAAAACCAAGTTTTTATTATACTCCCTTCCTCATTTACTAGTGGAAACTGGTTTGGCGCTTAACCTACGCGTTGGGCTTCGGTCGGGCGACGCTACGAAAGGGAGTAATAAAAAATTTCCAAAAATCCAAAATTATACTATAATCAGGTTGTGTCTACCAGATGCGTCGGAATCTCCATACAACTCACTGAGTTGTATGAAAAAACCATTAAAAATTTGAAAAATTCCAAAATTATAGGTACTAATTATTATTTTTTAACGAAAATTTCATAAATCTCCTTGATCGTCGCCACGAGTCTGCTTGCAAAGTTTCAGCTCGATTGGATCACGGGAAAAAATCGATCCAAAGTTTTTTCGTCAAGCAAGCAAGCAAGCCACGAGTTAAAAGAATGGGAGCAAAAAAAGTTAATTATTAGCTGAGAAAAATGCATTTGACAGAGTTAGTTAAATTAGTATAAACCACTACCAGATTTTGGGTCTACCGGTTATGTTCACAACACTATACACCACAACCATAATATTGTTGACCTATCACCAATATTTCTCACATGCGTGTTAATCTTGTCGAAGACAAGCGTGCACTAACCTGCCTACAGGACGATCAGAAATCTGCAAGGGAGAGGGAGTGAGAGGGGGCGGAGTCTAAAGTGGGTGTTACCAAATATTTTGTGAAAGTTAAATTAAACAAAGGGCTGTATGGAAAATTGATTTGGTTATTTATTGGAATTGCCTTATTATTCACCGCTTCCCTAATGTAAAAAAATTCAAAATTATTTAATTTTAAACCTTTTAAACCTTCACCCCTGTTTTTATGTCAATTCTGTGATTATTTTCTAAGAGGTGGTTTGAAAATTCGGAAAAATTGTTGTTATTAATAATAATAATAATATTTGGATAATTTATATAGCGCTGTTTTCGCGAATACTCACCTCAAGGGCGCTTTACACAGAAAAAATATCTTACCAAACAACTTACTGCTAAAAAAAAAAACTCATTTACTATTACTTATTCACTAGATGGCATGCAAAAAATGAAATGAAAGTTTAATACTATAATAGTTGGGAGTGCCTGAAAGAATTAGGTGTTTTCGCGGAATGCACAATAGGAGTGGAAAACATTAGCTAGTGTTGTTGTGGTCAGATTTTATAGGTTTTTATAGGATTGTCTAAATAAATGCGTCTTAAGTTGTTTTTTGAACTGTGGTAAGCTGTCTGTCTCAGTTTATTAGGTAGTTTGTTCCATAACTTTGGCCCAGTCACGGCGAAAGCACGATCACCGAAATTAGTTTTGTGGACGCGATTTACTTCAGCTAAACATTTGTATTAGAGACAACCTATTTGTATTAAGACACCTCATATGTTCTTTGATTCTAGAATTTAAATTCCGAGAATCAAAGAACATACGCTTTAAATATTAATAATATTATGCAGTTGAATTTGATGACCATAAAGCGACAAAGCTTGCAATGCAATATCTATTACATAACGGGGATTAATGAAGGAATATCTTTTACTAGGCCAACACCCACCAAGATTTCAAGAGCCCACAGAGAAATGCAATCTAATTGAAAGATGGGATGTTTCTGTTGAAATCAAATGCTGCATTGAGCAAGCTTTTGCAACCTCTATCCGCATGAAAAAGATGTCCTGCACCCATGAATGCGAATGGTCAGATGTTATGCGTTTTCAATATTATTTTTTGGAATGGAAGCATGGACGCTCACCCAAGAATAGACAGGGTGGCTGGATGGACAGTGTTATGAATGATGATGTTATGATTCGGATGTACAAGGAATAAAAAATAGTTAAAACAGTAAAAATTAAAAAAAATCAATATCTCGGACATGATGAGACATACAGAAAAGTATTGCACTTGCACCTCATAATGCAAGGAAAGATTAGCAGAAGTCGGAGCCCTGGAAGAAGTAGATCATCTTGGATGAAAAACCTAAGACAGTGGTTTGGCCAGTCTGGCTGCAGATAGGGATACAGTAAAATAAGTGACGATAACCAACGTCCGTTCTTCTTCTTCATCAGTCTTCGTCTTTCCACTGCTGGATATAGGCCTCTTCCTTCTTTTTCCATTCTTCCCTGTTGTTTGCTAATTGTAGCCGTTTCTTACCCCCCACAGCGACTATATCATCGGCCCATCTCTTTTGAGGTCTTCCGATGCCTCTTTTATTCTCCCAAGGTCTCCATTTCAGAACTCTGGGAGGCCATCTTGTAGCATCCTGCCTTGCAATTTGTCCTGCCCATTGCCATTTTAGCTTCGCTACACAATCCATGATATCCACTACTCTAGTTCTGCGCCTAATTTCGTCGTTTCTAAGCCTTACTCCAACCATAGATCGTTTTTATACACTTTTCTTTGTAAGGGCCATAGTCTCCAATCCATACGTCATTACTGGCAGTATGCATGATTCAAAGGATTTTTTTTAGGCTAATTGGGATCTCTTTGTTTTCGAAGATATGTTTGAGTTTGCCAAAAGCAGCCCAGCTCGTTCCTATTCGTCTTGGCAATTCTGCTGTTTCGTTATCTTTGTTAATTTTTATCGTGTGTCCTAGGTATTCATCTACTATTTCAATATTATTATCATTGATAGTGATGACTTTATTCGCCATTGATGGTGAACGGATAGAACACAAGAAGAAGATAGTGATGTGATGACGATATATCTGTAATTATGAACCGTGCCATCTGGCTAAATTTTTCATTTCGAGTCCTGAAATAAAGCAATTGTCTGCACAGAGCAATAACGGACTAACCCGCCTTAACAAGTATGTTAGATATGTACATATTTCCACAAGCACGTACTGCTTAAGGTTTGGCCTCTATTTTGGTCATGGAGATCACCTTTACGTCCAAGTGTTGATACGCTACAATGTCAATTAGCATCAGAGTGTTTACCAAAGTGTGTACCGCTCTGCCTGCACAGACACCACCGTTCATGTACTTCGCTGGTTTTGAAATCCTGCCAGTTCCATTAGCAACTAGAGACGCGTTCATGTACAATTTCCGGACACAGCTAGAATTATTGTATCGTGTTCACATAGACAGTGTACAACGCGTAATGCGTCTCTTGGTCGCAATCAGAAAGTCTACTTACTTACATGCTTCATCTACCTACATTCACACATCTTCTTATGCAGGTTCTTCGATTGTTGAAGCTTTTAAGACGACCGTTCTTCAATATTTCGTTGACACCCTCTGTCCCAGTTACCCTCAACATTTGCTTAATATATTTTCATTACCATCCTCTCCCCGTTCATTACCGAACATCTCCGCGACTCTTTCTTTATTGTCTTCTATTTTGTTTATCCTTCACTCTTTCATGCATAAATTTTCGAAAAAATCGCCACTATCCATTACACTAAATTTATATAAACGTTTGGCAACTGATTTTAAAGCCAGAGCTGAGATTCTATAATGAAATTATTACACTTTTGATAAAATGCTTCTAAAACACAAAAACATGCTTTTAAAATCAGTTATACATTTTGACATTGACTCCATTTTTCAGATATTAGAATACGTCGTTCTGTATTTTCATCAAATGCAAAATTGCACTTTTATTTCTAATCTCTTCAATCAATCTTAATATATTACCAAAAATGTGTTATACACACAGCAGTACGTGTGCACATACAACAATACACATACATTATTATTTACATCACGATTATAGCTTTGAGAGGTGTAGTCCTCCTTTTCATCATCTATGAAGATGATGATGATAATACAGTGATAACATCAATCGCGACCATATAGTATCGATATAAGCGTTTAGTCAGAATTTTATGGGGTTTTTGCCATGTATATGCGGGCTTACTGGCCAGCGTTTCGCATCCCATTGTAGGGTCCATCATTAGCCCTGATTTTGGACCTTGCAATGGGATTCAATGCTTTCAGTCAGAAAGGTCGTATACACACGGCAGAATACTCCGGAAAACTCGAACGAGAAAATAAGGAATGGCCGTGAAAACCTGAGAACATAAGTACTGATACATAGAATGATCGACATTTCAGTAGTTAACATCATTTTGAATTACCGCTTTATATATTAAGTCTTCCTGCCTTGTTTATGACGATTTATTGCCTTTCAACTTTTGGTGTACATAATTTGGCGGGTTGTTTGTGAGCAGAGGATTCCCACCCATCCAGAAGAATCATCTCGTGACAGCGAGTGTTTGGCGAGGAATAGAATATGTACAGCAGAGTACTGGAGCAGACAATAAGTCAGTGCAGGGCGCAAATGATACTCACTGTTGAATGTTGCGATTGATTGTAACAATTGACAGGTCGTGGTTACGTACAGGAAAATCACAGAATGGAGGGTTAGCCGCGTCGCGTCAGACGGGTACGGCTAGACCCGCGACGGTTCCCGACCACCACACAGCGGTTTAGACCACAAAATACTAACTGGTAGAAACAGTTCTTGTAGTTTCGGCACGCGATGTAGCAGAGCACGTCGCCGAGGTGCGTGACGATGGACACGGCCAGCACGATGGCGATCTTCCTCTTCATGTCGGTGTGGGGGTCCGTCACCGCGGAGCCGGTGTAGGAGTCCACGATGCAGAACATGCAGACGATCTGCGCCACCAGCTCCGCGGCGCCGAAGCAGACCTCCATGAAGGCGGGCGCCGGGGAGCCCACCAGGTAGCCGCTCAGCAGCAGCACGGACACCGCGGGGCAGGAGCCGGCCGTGGAGGTGAGGACGAAGCGCTGCCAGTGGCGCAGGGGCAGCCGCGCCTGGATCACCAGGCACAGGATCGTGATGGAAAGGGCCTGTTGAGGAACACCAGCGGCATGACCAACTGAACAGGCGAATTGGAGAATAAGTGATTTTAGAGAAGAAAATACTTTGAAAGGATTCTAAAAAATGATCCAGTTTTAATGATACACAAAGTGTAGCATTGCGCAATCCGCCATTTTAACTGAAACACCGGTCAGACTGAAACGTGCCTCAGTACCCATCACCGTGTCTTTGAACCGTTGCCATAGACACAATGCAATGTTTACTGAAGCTTGACGTCACGTAGACGAAATGACAGCTGCGGGCGTTTTTGCGCGAAATTAAAAATATGTAGATGAAATTATTTGCGTAAAAGCATAGTTTATTACTGAAATAATGTTATTTTCGGTAATAGTAGACGTGTACCTACAATATAATATGTTATTTCAAAATCTCTCATCATACCTATTCTTGTACGCGATTTCAAGTTTAATTTTAAGCTATTTATATGGATTTTAAGCTATTTATAACATTATAGAGTAGCCACAGGGCTTAAGATCTGTATTATATGGCTTTACTAACTCGTCACATTACACAATGCAATGTCTATAAGGCTAACGCCATCTATGGTTGAATATTTGTAATTTCCATTCGTTCCTCTAAGTCAACCAGTAAATCTAACGACAATAAACCTAGCTTATGAAACTAGAAGTCGCTAGATCGAACTTGAATGTATTTTGTTTTAAATCAATTTTTATGTTGAAAAACGACAACTCTTTTCATAAATTTTATTATGTACCTATCTTAATTATTAATAATTATTTTTATGCGAAAACGCTGGTATGCTCTTGAGTTGCAGACTTCGGCTAATTCGTCTCAAGAGAAAATTAATTTGGCAATGGTTCTATATGTTTAAATTTAAATCGTGAAATGGCTAATTGATGTAACCTACGCGCGCGTCCCAATCAAATAATGCTTGCACAAATTGTCTTGATTGGTAATCGGCCGAATTGCGCTAGTCTCATGCGATGAGTCTAATTCTATAATCAATCATTTTATATGAAAAGTTTTTACTCGCGGAGATTCAAGAGAACAACATGAATATTGTGGGTTGTACAGTTTTGTACAGTATTGTTGAGATTTTTTTATTTGTTACGTACTATGTATAGGACAGATGTACCCAGGAGGTTAAGGTAGAGGGGATAGAACGCCACACTCTTCTGTCTTGACACACTACTTTTGCTTCGTCCACTTTCATACACCTTCTGATGCACGCTATTGGTTGTTGAACTTTCTGATAGGGCTATCTTTTAGTATTTGATTTATCTGGTCGTGCGTGGTCTTCCACGGACGCCTTTATATTATTATTTTCTGACAAATTTCTGCTCATGAAGAAGTAATCTAACCAGGAAAAAGGCTGAAGACACAGATGGCGATCCTAGAGGGAAGCCAATATTCCATGTTAAAGTTAAAGTTACCAATTACCAGTTACCAATGTTAAAGTTGCACCAACCTTGTAGTTTTTTTCTCCTAGCGTAATAAAAGGTCCTGATTACATAAATGAAGTAAAATTTTGTCACAAGCAAGTTTAAAAGCAGTTAATCAAATTAAAAATCATAATGATTTCCTTAGTAAGTTTGACAGATCAGCCATTTTATCTGTACGATACGCGAACTATAGACAATTATTCAATGATTCAAATACTTATCCATAGATATGTGTAAAAATTCAAAGGAATTTGCTGATTTGTCAAACTTACTAAGAAAATAATCGCGATTTTTAAATTGGAATTACTCGTTAAATAATTGCGTGCCTGGTTACGCCGGCCGCACACTGGATGCGTTTTCGTACGAAATTGAGTAGTACGTATAGTACGAATACGCAAGTATATTCCTGATCTTCGAAGTAGTACTGAACATCGCACACTATACACGGTTTAGAAGTGCGTGTACGCACGTGTAGATGCAGCGTCCGACACGATTCGGATTTGTTCGGAAATTTTTGCGAATTCGTACGATGGATATTGAAAATTTTGTCAATTTGATACATGACCACAAAGTTTGTGGGACAAAATGAATCAACTACGTGACCATCAACGAAGAATCTCTAAAGAACTAAAAATACCTGTAAGTTAAATAATTTGGTTTAATGATGAGGTATAATTAGTATAATTGAGGTATAATGGTGAGTTATAATTATGTACTTCGAACAAAAAACTTTTAAATATTTCTCCGATGTTATGAGCTTTCGTTGCACTTCGATTCTCCCCAGCATTTGTGAATCTATTTTATAGATAGTCATGAAATTTGTCATTATTTAAGTCTGCCATAATAGAATTTTCCAGAAGATACAGATTATTCATTTGGCACAAACGTCATTGGAGAAATGCGCAAAGTAACTGATCATGACGCAAGACGCAATCAATGTGCGCGCTCCATACGTACGAAAATAATCGTACGAATACGTATGTAATAATTCGTATCCAAAGTGCGGCCGGCCATATTCTTAACATTTTTGGAATCAGGACACTCATTTTCTATGAATAAAACAGCACAACATATAATTTGTATGGGCATCTATGGCCTGAAGTGTCCAAAATCTATCATTTTTAAACTTAAAATAACTGCTTATAAACTTGCTTGCGACAATCATTTACGTCATTTATGTAATCAGGACCCTTTAGGGATAAATGCAGATACTGGGTTTGGAAGCTGCCAGTACACGAACCATAGACAATTATTCAATGATTTCCATAGATACGTGCAATATTTCAAGAAAAGGCCTCATTCGTCATACTTACTAACGATTTTTAAAATGGAATTACTCGTTTAATATAAGAGTGCGGGATTATTTTATGTCATTTTTGGAATCAGGACACTCAAGTATACCGGAATATTGGTTAATATTTCATACAGCTCCCAAACCCACTATCTGCCACCCACCCTTTATTACGCTAGGGAAAAAAAATTAACAAAATCGGTGCAACTTTAACATTGGTAACTATAGCCCAGGGCTAAATCCAAGATAATGGTCCCATTGCATATACAACGAAAATGATTATTTCACTATATTATTGAATGTGCTAATAACAAAATGAAAGATAATTTACGTTTAAAAAGTAAGTATTAAATAAGATATTACACTTTAAAGTTTTGAAAAATGCACTGAATATTTTGACATTTCATAGGCAATATATGAGGTTAGGTTAGGTTATTAGGTTTGTTTAGGTTAGGTTATTAGGTTTGGTTTGTTTAATTTAGATTACGATTATTTTAGTTACATTAAATTAACAGGACATTAAATTATATAGTGAAATACTTATTTTCATTGTATAAACAACGGGACCATATTCTTGGATTATTCCTTTAACTCGTCCATCATAGACATATGCCAGTGTCATATTATATAGCCATTGCAGAATATATGACGTCTTCCTACCATCTGAGCGGCCCTGAAGAGCGCCGAGTTGGTGCACCAGTAGAGGAAGATCTCTCCGCTTCTCACGACGCTCACAAACTCGCGAGGAGTCGCCCAGTGGTTCATCATCAGCCCTTGACTGCTCCTCCAACTGGATTTCTTTGCCACCAGCCACACAAAACTGTATCAGCTAGAATTACACAAATCTAGCAGCTAACTTACACATTATTGTCCTCAAAACAGAGAAAAACATTATAAAACTAGCACACACGAAAACATCACGTGACCAAGCCCAATTTTGACAGTTTGACGTTTTGATTTTTTTGTTTTATTTTTGAATCACATTACATGGAAGCAAAACAACAAAGAGTTGTTACCGATCATTGAAATATTTTTATTCGTCGGACGTCCTCATAAAATTTGTCATGGTAACTGCGTTAGAAATACGGCCGTAGAAATGTTATAATCAAATATTTTATAACAATATTTTTATATGTATATTCTGAGAACACAGTTTCTGGATTTCGTCCACAGAGGAATGGTTATTATTTAAAATAAATTATAGAAGTCTCACAGAGACGAAGCTATTTATATGAGAGACAGTATGAGCTGGCTTAAATGATCAGTCTACACAATGCAACGTTCACCAATTCCACCGTAAGGATATCCAAACATTATAAATTTTTTATTTGTTCCAAATATAGGTATATTTAAAGGGACTATGCTAGATACATAGAGAGAATGACCGAGCATCAAGCACCAAATCCCTTCTGAACCCAAGACCGATAGGGCAACAAAGCTCAGGAAGACCAAAATTAAGATGGAGCGACAACGTCCTCAAAGACATCTCTGCCTTGGAGCTTCTGAACTGAAGAGAGCTGGCACTGAACCGAGATGAGTGGAGGAAGACTCTTGAGGAGGCCAAGACCCACCAGGGGTTGCAGAACCGAAAGTGATGTTGCTAGATACATCTATAGTCTTTCTCGTAATATAGTATACATTGATTTCGCAGCTGGTAATGATACCTTGTTTTTAGTGCTCTAACGACGGAATTGGTGAACTTCGCATTGTGTAGAGTGATCACCTATCCATTTCATACAGGTCGTAAGCCCTGGGCCATCATATAAAAAGACATCCATACATGTTTCTCATATACATAGTTTCCCCTCTGTGAGACTTCTATAATATAGTTTAATTTAGTAATCCAGTGGACGAAATCCAGTAAGTGAGTTCTCAGGACGAACTTACATACATATAAAAATATTGTTATAATTGATGTAAACATACACGTTTCTCAAATAAATAGCTTTGTCTCTGTGAGACTTTTGTAATTTAATTAATACACATTACTTTGTATTGCCTCAATCAGTATTAGGGTTTAATACCATATTCCGGGTATCAATCTCAAACCGTTTGACAAGCCAATCAATAAGTGCTGTCATCTTGCCATTCCCCCAATGGACTGTGGTGTCAAATCGTTATATAAGTATCCATACTTTTGCTAATTTATTAAATATTACAATTGAATTCATCGGTTTAATATTTGTGGGGTATAAAAGCAAAGGCAGCAATATACAAAAAAAACTGATTGCAGTCATCGAGTATTATTAATTTATAATGTATTATAATTCGAGATTTTATAGCACGTAAATTTATAGGAAACATGATTTTGGACGGGATAGATACTTAAATTCTAGAATTTAGTACATTTTAAATTAGTAATCCTCGGTGATTGTATTCAAAACTTTTTTTTCATTTTTGGGATATTGCTGCTTTTGCTTTTATACCCCACAAAACTTTTTTTTCATTTTGGTGGTTTTTTTCATTAAGGGGTTACACCACTTTGGGAGCCTGAAATTTAAGTAGACATTGGATTATTTTTAATAACGAGATGATAATTTTTTATGATGGCTTTTATTTTATTGGAAATTTAAAAAAAATGGCCGCATCATTTCCATTCCCGTGGAGATCCTCTGCCGTGACCGAATGCAACATTCCCCAGTGCACGTTCGTCCGAGACAGAAAATAAAGTCTTGTACTTATTAAGAAATGAAATATGTATAATGGGACATATCCGATGTAATAAAATCCTATTTAGTAGAATTGACAGCAGTTTGAATTAAAAAAAAAAACATTTTTTTTTTTTAAATATCGATTGTTTTTAGCAATTGAATTATCGTATTAATAAACTCGTAAGCTTTATCATGGATATTTCATTTATTAATTTATTAATAAGTTCATGACATTCCTTTTTGTATCAGACAAACGTACACCTCGAAAAGTTGCATCTCAGTCACGGCGGAGGAGCTTCAAGGGAATGGGCATGAAGCGGCCATTTTTTTTTTCAGAAATTTTACAAAAAAAAACTATCTAACTCCTCCTTGCAAAAATCTCTCAATTTGTATCTATATTATAGGCACACATAATCGTGAAACCTCTTTTGGCGTTTTGGCGGTATGGTAGTTAATAACTCCTATAGGAAGACTGAAGTTCGTTTATTATTTTTATCAATTTATTAAACTGAATTTGTCTATAATTATAAATAGAACCAGGAAGACATACTCGCCACATGCTTTTCTTCTATTTTTATTCATGTAGATATATAGGATTATCATGAGGATGGCCCTGTTAAAAGCCGCAGCAACCGCAGAACTTGTGTGAGAAGATGTATGAATGTGGCCGAAGCAAAAGTGTGGTGTGCCAGCATAGAAGAGTGCGGCGTTCAATCCTCTCTGCCTACCCCTTCGGAGAAACGGCGTGATGGTTAGTTGGTTAGTTAGTTAGATATATACAAAAAACATAGCGTTTACACACATTTGAACACTGAAATAATAGTCTCAATTTTACATTAAATTATTTAATTAAATTTTTAGTTGTACAAATTATACATTTTCTAATGGTATAAAAATTATATTTAAACATTAAACCTTGCAATGCGATCCGAAACATTGGCAAGAGAGGTCGGCATGGAAAAAAACCAAAGAATAAAATCCTAATGAATCTATTATAAAATTTCATAGATTTTCAGTTAGCATTTCATTTTCTGGGATAATCTGCCTTTTGTCTTCTACCTCTTTGGCTGATGTTCAGGATCTTGCAGCAGAAACGCCATAAGCAGCGACACTGCCCCCCCATATAACATTCTTATTAAATTTATTTCTTCAGTGGCGTAACTGCCTGCAACAATTTCAGCGTAGATTTTAAAATCTTATTATAACGATAAATATTACTTCTTCAAAAACAGCAAAATAATTTTGTGGTGATATTATTAATATAATTAATAAAAATGAACTTTGTTTTCACCACTTTTGTATTGAAAAATATCAACATGTTTCAGAGCCCATGGCCCCTTCGTCAGGATAAAAGAAAAAGTATTAATATTAAATTGAATATTATAAATAATCAGGTCCTTTTTACAAATAGTTATCTTTTAAATTTACTTTCATGTCAAGTAGGTACTTCATTATTATATTTTGACTCTCTATACTTCGAATTTTTAATTCAATTTGTTAGTATACAATTGTATCCTGACGAAGAGACCATGGGATCTGTAACATGTTGATATTTTTCAATACAAAAGTGGTGAAAATTAGTTAATTTTTATTAATTATATAGATAAATATTACATTTAAATATTTAATAATTCCGTTGTGGACTTCCGAGTCTCACAAGGACGCTAAAAAATAAAAATTAACCCACCGATGGTACCATTATTAGGAAGTATTAACTTTTATGTATCAACTAGATAAACCTAATTTAAGCCAGCAATAATAGTAGTTTGTACATTAAATTAAGTATTTTAAAGGCCTACAAGTAAAAAAATGTTAATTCGAAAATATAAATTATTGTCGATTAAAAAAAATGTTAAATGAGTTAGGTTCACAAGGGACATAAGGAGGACGGTGATTTGCTGTTACGCCACTAAATTTTAATTTCTTGCATGCATTAAGTATTATATGATAAAGTAGATTATAAAAATGCTTTTTTGTACTATGTTCTCTGCGATAATATAGTCAACAGATAACAAAGATAATATACGCTGAAACGCCTTTATAAACTGTCAACAACGTACAGAAATACACATAAACCCACTCGAAGCTATGTTAGTCTACAGCCAGGATCATGAGATAAAAAAATAAGCCAAAATTAAAAAAAAATTAAAAAATATATTCTATATTTTAATTTTATTTATTTAGTAATTCCTTGAAAAGCACGACATATAAAAATCTAAATAATTATGTTTGATTTGTATTATATATTTTTTTGAATAACATTACTTAAGTATTCTTTTTGTGGTTAATCTTATCAAGTAGATTATGGATAGGGATGAATTAGACAGGGTGACTGATTGATGATGAGAATGATGTCATTCTTCGTCTCTGCATCTGCTCTTCATGTTCACATATCCTTGGAGTAGTGGATGAGAGACAGCACCGTATCCATCAGGTAGATGGCTCCTTGGAAGACGCACAAGGACCCGACAGCAAGACCCACCTGTTGTCAAAATATACAATTAGTCAACATGTGATTACAAAATTCGATTCAACAGTCCTTGTACATTAGGGTGTGCCATTTTTTTCAACTTTTTTGGAATTTTCGAATTTGATACTTAAATGTTGCTTTTTAGTGTGTAATTATTGATTAAATACTGCATTTACAGTTTTAATTAAAAATTGTACTTTTAGCTCGCTCAATGAATGACCTTTAAATACATAAATGTCTGAAAGATATATTTGTTACATATTTACATATTGTAATATTATAATTACTCAGCTGTTTTTTTATAAATAATAAACTATAAATTTCTCAGCAATTAATTTTAGGGGTGATAAAGTAACGCTTTATCACCCCTAAAAAATCACTAAAAACACATAATATCAGAATATTTTTTGCTCGTTTACTACCAAAAGTATACTGAAATCGCATTTTATTGCATTTCCTTGTGACTATAAACACAATGCAATTTTTGATAGCTATTACGTTCAAAAACGAAATATTTTTGCCATAGTGACACGACCCAATGTACATGGATTTACAATCTTGGTTAGTTTTAAAAAGGTTAGATTAGGTTACAAGGAATAGTTTGTTAGTCTAGTGGTTAAGACACTTTGTGGTCGCGAATTCAAGCTTCGTTCCAGACCAGCAAGTTAGACTTATTTTACATAGAACAGCCGCTTAGCTTAGTTTGAAAATAGTAAGAATATTTATGCATACGCATTTAGTATACGCATATTAATTTATTTAAAAAAATGCATTATATATAGCAATCATTTATTATATTTTAATGATTTTGATTGAACTAAAGACTAGTGATTTCAACAATATTCTGATACAGTTCGATGAAAGTAAAATTATCAGCGTTTGAATTATGAAAATCGATCATAGAACTCGAGATACAGCAGCCGTAACTAAAACGCGTCACAAATTCCAGTAGCTAGCACCTGGGATAACCATGAGCACAAACTTATATAACCAGATTCATACTTTTCACTATTCAACAGATTGATACGATTATACATAATGTGCGTGTGTGTGTGTGTGTGCCAAAGTATGGCTATCTTTGCAGTGGTTGGTTGATTGGACGCGTCAGTACGCAACTGACTTTCAAGATAGGCGGACGCATAGTTATTTATTAAAAAATACGGTGACCATAATGTATTTGAACTGGAGTTCAAATATATAAAACGTTTATTCTATGAGGAACCAGATTATACTATCTGAACATTTATTCATTGTTGTCCATTTCCTCTAAATGAATTAACATTTAAAATATTCGAGGATTTTTTTAAAAAATGTTTTAATTACAATTACAATACAAGGTACAATTACTGTAGCGTTTCAAAAACACCCAGTCTTGATAAAATAACATCACAATAGACTTATTACGACCTATCGGGAATTGAACCAGAAGCCACCGGTATAAGGAGCCAGTGCCACGTCCACTGGACTAAGAGGGCTTTAATTTAAAACCTAAATGCCTATACTCACACATCTTGCAGAGTAATAATGGGATGTATGTGATTCTGTGTGCTACTGTCTTAATGATCAGTAACTGTGATTTAAAGACTAGAAGTTTAATTTCTGATGCATCGATGATTGTTCGCCAAATTACGTAAATTTTACAATTATATTTGTAATCGCATCACAATCATACCGCGTAATATATTATCACTATCTAAGGTTGATCAATAAAGTTGCACAAGATTGTCAATTTAAAATTTACAGGTTTTTTAAAACATTCGTCGTGTCGATACACGCCTTGATCTGTTGGTATCCATACGACATACGACAGGATTAGAGAATGCAATCCCCATCCCGCGAGATCTCGGGGTATTTCACCGAACCGAAAAATCGGACGGGATTATCGGGATTATCAGCATTTTTTATATTTGTTTAATTGTGTATGTCTATAGAGCTTTTAGTAAGTACGTAAAACTTATGTTCATGTCACATAAAAAATAATGAAAGTAGCTTTGAATAATATTTGCTGTATTTTATCAACCTAACGTAGTAATAAAAACTACCACTATCTCTGCTACATTGACTGATTGATGCTTGGAAAACGCCTACAAAAACTTGAAAGCGATGATTAATAATTAATATTTTATTAAAATTGCTGATATAAAAATGTAAGACGTCGTTTTTAATTGCTATTCAGCTCTATAAACAAACAAAAAAAATACAAAAGTTGTCCCTAGGGATCACGCGGGATCGTAAATTCTAACCTTGAGGGATCCCGAAAGGGCAATCACGACTCGGGACACGACGCGGGATTGCATTCCTTAAAAAGAATACAGTTAAGCCATGTATTCATTAGGGGAAAAATCGCGAAACATTCCGCTCGGCATGTGGCATCAACATCTACGCTCATGTTTCGGGGACAATGACGCGGTCATTTGACGTGTACACACCGGGACTCACATATCTTGTCGCGGAAATGTCACCCGATGAGGTTACGATGACAGCTGCGGTATCTCATTTGGCGAAAACGGGGTTCCGCGCAATTCGAAATGTTTTTTTGGGTCGCAATTTCAAATTAACGAGGTTTTACTGTAGTAAATTGAATATTATTAAAAACAAGGTCCTTTTTGCAAATAATTATTGTTTTACAGACGTCGCGGAAATATATCGCCCCATGAGGTTATGACAGATACAGCGCATGCGTATTCACTTGTACACATACCACGTGGTACTGACGCTCCGCGGAATGTTGCAGTGAGTACGCTCGGGTACCGTGCGCATGGCAACGTTGTCACGGCACTTAGAAATGCCGCGCTATGTTGTGCGTGACGTCGCGGAACAGTGCACGACGTTGCAACGTCACGTAGACTCTATGCCGCGCGTGCTGTTGAGGGACAATTTGTCCCTTAGTGAATACATGGCTTTAGTATCCTTTGACGCATTCTTAATTCATAATGTGTATGACAGAATTGCGGTACAGACCTGACGTTCGGTGTAGACGTGCTTGAAGTGCTGCTCGCCCTGGTAGCCGTGCCAGTAGTGCAGGGCGGTTCCTCCCACGGCGATCCACAGGAATATTCCCATGAAGTTCATGATCACCTCCGTCAGCTGTCTGGAAACGGAATAACAATAGTGATGTATTTTAACCGGTGACACCCTAACCGTTATTTGACATTTGTACCTGATTGCGTCGACGATTGGCAACTGATTTTTTGCAGTTCGACGGGCAACCATCGGTACTCGACTACAATTATGTATTGGTTATCAATCATGGATACAATAAGATAAAATCCCAAATAACTGTACCGAAAATGACCTTTAAAATAACGGTCAAAACATCACTAAGTAGCAAACATTTAATTTATTTATTTAATTAAGGGCTTTCACCACCTTGACATTTCCAAAAATATTTTTTTCTTCTTAAGGCTTTAAGAAAAATTTGAGTCAGAAAATGTCTGAGTTGTAGCAATTTGAAGCTATTGTGATATGCGAATTATATACGATGTAAATTACGTTTTGTTTATAAAATGCGCCGTTTCCGTTTTATGTATTTTCGAATTCTATTTTATAGGAAAAAAAAAACATAAAAACCAAGTTTTTATTATATTCCCTTTCTCTTTTGTATTGTTTCCAATTTGATATTCTATCAACATATAGCCGACTGATCGGACCCTTGGCTCGAGTCAGAGTAGGTGAAACAGAGTTCGCACCTTCTCTACGCGTCGGGCTCCTTTCCCATTTGTATTTAAATTTCGAAAAATCCAAAATTATACTACAATAATTAATTTTTTTTAAAGAAAAATTTCTTAGATCATTTTTATCATCGCCGCGAGTCTGCCTGCAAAGTTGCAGCTTGGTGGATCACGGGAAAAGGGTTGAAAATCGATCCAAAGTTTTTTCGTCAGACAAGCAGACGCTACGAGTTAGAAGAAAGGGAGTAAAACAGATTTTTTTTCTGAAATCGCCCTATGAACACCTAAAGACTTAGATGCCTACTTTCTCATAAAAAAATACATAATTTCGTCTCTTTGAGACATCTATAATACATCTCGAAAATGATTTAAGTTCAGTGCATCTAAAAGATTAGATTGTTTTAATATCATTGAAAGATTTGGCAGATACTTCGTGGTGCAACATTATAATTTAAAATATGTTTTACTTTACTTTGTAATACACACACAATATGAGCTATTAAATTACAACTATAGTTTCGAGAGGAGCAGTCCCTCTCATCATCAGGTATAGATAATAACTATACCTGATGATCTTTACCATATGATCTATAGGATTTATCTATACCTGATGATGAGAGGGACTGCTCCTCTCGAAACTATAGTTGTAATTTAATAGCTCATATTGTGTGTGTATTACAAAGTAAAATAAAACATATTTTAAATTAGATTGTTTTATTTCACGTAGTTACATCTAGTGTGTCCAGTTCAATTCACTTGATAAATGATGGAGTTCTTGCCGTACTCACTTCTTGCCTTCCGTGGTGCCGAAGCAGTAGCCCACCAGCTGCACGGCCGTGTAGATGAAGTAGCCCACGATGACCCCCGAGGCCACGATCTCCGCGTCAGGGTTCTTCTCCTCGTTGAGGTTCCACGTCCCGCCCACGCCCAGGAACTGGCCGGAGTACCCGGTGCGGTACAGGATCAGGATTATTAAATTCAGCACCTGGAATTAATAACGAGTCGTGAGACTGGAGGCTGTTGGTCTGGAGAATCGGGTGGAACCACGAGATTTGACTGTAATGATAGTCCAGCGTTTTGAAAAAAATAAGTCGCATATCTCCTCAACTCTCACTTACCAAGGGCGCAGGTGAACTTCGACTATCTCGTACCAAAATTCACCAAAACCTTTTCACAAATACTTCACCTCTTCCAAGCTCCAAAAATATTAAACATTCTAAACACAACACTAGAAACATGTAGCCATAGTCTCGCATATCTTTCTTCAAAAGTGAAATTCTGGCTCCGTGAAAAGGGAAGAAAGCATGCAATGTTAAAAGTCAAGATATAACCAAAATTTTAATAATACTAGTACCTATATGAACATTATTTTAATCTTTTCAACTTTTTATTTATTTACTTTTTCTTTTATTCACTATCCAATTTACATCATTATTTAAACTGTCTATAATATAGAATTAAAACCATTATTAAATTTGTTAATAATTAATAATAATTATTATTATTTATATAAGTACCTACTGGAAGAGCACTGTCTGCTATAATACAGTAAATTACTAGTGTAGCAGACAGGGCTTCAAATTAATGTTGTGTTTACTTTGCTGCCAAGACCCTCAGCAACAATGATACATGCTTATACAGGGTGCACCAGTGCTAGCAGCAGAAACTTGGCCGGTAGATTCCTGCCTGTGTTATGAGTCTAAAATGTTCAAGCAACCATGGTCTAATATCAATAGTTGTGGAGATATGTAGTATCAAAGTTTGCATTTTTTTTCAATATTTCTGACTTATTTTTTGAAAAATGTTGAACTATCATTACAGTAACTAATATCGATTATGAATAATTCATTTTCTTCAATACAACTTGAATAAAATGATAAAAACCTTGTAAAAAATAACTTTTTTCAATTTCTGCTAGGTTTTTATCATTTTATTCGACTTGTATTAAAGCGAATAAATTTTTCATAATCGACATAAGTTATTGTAACGATAGTTCAACTTTTTGCAAAAAATAAGTTTAATAAAATAACTTTGATAATGCATATCTCCATAACCATTGATATTAGGCCATGGTTGCTTGAACATTTTATACTCACAACATAGTCCGGAATCTACCTGCCAAGTTTATGCTGCTAGCTGCCTGTATAATTTTGAAAACATTATAAAAAGTAGTCACCTATGAATGTGAAATAAATCCATCTATCTAATCTATTGATATTAGGTCATGGTTCCTTGAACGGGGCAGGAATCCACCCTTAAATTATTATTATTATTATTAGACTAGCTCTGTTACATACACCCTGTATTTTTATTGTAACCAGATATTGTTGGTCTCCCTTCCCAAATTAACATTCCTCCCAATCATGAAATGTTGAGAATGATGAACTCATCGAATTAGTATAATTTAAGCTCCCCGCCCACGCCTTCTGGAGACTCTCGTCCGGGAAGCCGTGAATCAACTTCTTCACCAGTTTCTAGAAGCTGCTTATTCCTCGGATACGTAATGGGCATTATGAAACAATTAACCGTGCCTAACCATAATTAGGCCTAAATTGGATCAAGTCCAAATATGATATTTGAATAATTGCCGGCAAGACCGGTGTTTACTTGGCTTAGAATGAATGAGGAAGATGTTTGTTGTTTTTCTATGAACGTAGACTCAATGCGGTCGTGTAGGCGCATGTGTGGAAAATCAACGTATTCGGTAGAGTGAAAAATGAAGAAAATTGAAGCCAACTATCTGCAACGTACTGTGCTATTCTGAAAATAGCAATATTTGGATGTCAGATCTTTATCCCAACACTTAATATATGGAAATAAAAATAAATAAATAACGAGACCTAGGTTTACATTGTTAGAGGGAGAAAGATGTGACATTTTTGCCATAATTTTACATCAAGACGCTGTGCGAGAAGAAATTAATAAGTGCATATGAAATAATTTTTTATATAAGCTTTAAATATAGTACTTAGTACTTATTTCATGTAATTTTAGTCGAAAAATGAGAATTATGAGGTTACTTTCGCGGCGGAGGGCAGCTGTCAGACCAGACCAGACCGGAGAATCGGATATCGCAAATAAAGTTTTTTTTTGAGAGTGATACGTGAAAATATACAAATTTTCTTATTCAACTACGACGAACACTGAATACCGACGTGTACCTACGTCTTGTTTGTTTTTATTTTAATTTTGCTACGCCTTTGATTTATACCCAACATATATCATATATAGTATACAAAAGCAAAGGCAGCAATATTAATAAAAAATGATTGCAGTCATCGAGGATTATAATTTTTAATGTACCGAATTCGAGATTTTATAGGAAGCATTGCCTATAAATTTATAGAAAACCTTATTTAGGAAGAGATAGATACATAAAATCTAGAATTCAATGCATTGCGTTGAAAACACTTTTTTTTTGTTGATATTTCTGCCTTTGCTTTTATACCCTTCATATAATATTCTATTCAACCCTTGTTCGTTCGCTGTCTTACTTTTTTTTATCTTTTCTTGTGATATCCAACATACACACAAGTTTTTGTATAATTATTTTATTTATTGTTTTCGTTTCTCAGTTCATTGCAATTATGCAACGGTTTCCTTACGCCGAAATAGTAAAAAGGCAATGGACAGCACCACTGCTTGTATTTTCCCCTCCTTTCTCGATGATCTCATCACTCAACACTGCCTTCATTTTCCGTTATCCGAGTCACAATTTTGAAACGGTATTGAAATGAAATATTTTATCAAAATATGTTATCTTTCAATTGTCGTTTCAACGATAATCTTATCAGAGTCGGTGTAACGCGAAATATAAATCAATATTTTAACGATATCGAATATTATTTTCGTGTATACTCATTGTAGACGGGCATATTGACTAAATTATGAAAGCAAGACATTTTGTGATCAAGTGCACAAGAGACTATTGCACACACGACATTTAAACACAACGGATTAAAATTACAAAATGACTTACAAGACAAGACAGTTGAACAGACGTTGACAGATTTAAAAAAGAAACAACATTTTTCTTTAAATGTCACAGGCCACCCAGGACTCTTATATTTAATTAAATTTAAACAAAAAATTGCACACAAGACAGATGCACACATATACTGCATACTGCTGAATGCAACTGCACATACAGTGCAACAAAATAGTTAGTTCATCATAATTTCATTTCTAAATAAGTACATGTCCTTATTTTCTATGTCGGACAAACGTGCACAAGGGAATGTTGCATCTCAGTCACGGCAGAGGGGCTCCGCGGTAATTTACATGACGCGGCAATTTTGTTTTTTTTTTTCAAAATTTTTTCCAAATATAAAAATTTAATTATTAGTTTCCTGCTTGTAAAAATTTACCTAATTTCTACACAAATTTCAGGTTTTTAGAGTTGTGTTACCCCTTAAACTCAAATGTCCGTCCGTAATCGTAACCCGAATGTACCTAATAGTCATATTTTCATATCACAGGCGTTTAGCTCAGTTTGAAAATTATTAGAATATTGAGGCGAAACGTATTGCGTGTTCGCATCTCTATTAAAAAAAACTAATAATTAATTACTTAATGTTAACTTGAAATTCTAAAATAAAAATCACCTCAAAATGATTTTGCATTTATTGAGAAAGATATAATAATTTTGATTCTTTACACACGGTATTACGTATGTCGGAAACAGCTGTTTAGGTACAGAGAAGAGGGACCCACTACACCCAGGGTCGTTCTATGAGCAATAGCTCCCATATCGGCCCTACACTTTCGCCACCCATTTTCGGCATTTTTTAATTCTAAAGTGGCCGTACCCACCGCCCCGTTGACACTCGTAGGACTGCGAGCGGAACGGGGAGGCGTCCACACAAAACCTCTTCTCTGCCTCCAAGGCGCGGGGATAAACGACAATTGGAACATACTTAAAATCCATTAAGTGGGAATTGTAACTTACATATGAGTATGTACTAGAAATGCTATAGTTTAAGTACAAAATATGCATGCACAAAGTCCATAGTGTTCATAGTGATAAGCATAAAGATAATAACACAACATGTACATTTACATGCAACTTAGCAGTCAGATTAATTATTATTATCCATAATTATTATCCAGTTATTAGAATATTTTGAGTTTATCCAATTTTTTCAGAACAGTACTGGATTTTTTGTCACAGGGACATCATTAATCGATCATTCAATCATTACACATATAAAGGATATTGCTAAAAATTCCAATAAAATCAAAAAATAGATGTCTCATTAGTGACATCTGTGGTCGTTTAAGGAGAATGAAGAAGCTTTGGATGCCGGCCGCGCCGAGGATTGTTGCAACACATGTACAAAACATGCCGTATAATTAAAAATATATACAACTTCCAAAATTTAATAGACATGGTATTTTATCATGGTCGGAAATGGCGAAAGTTACATTGTGTAAAGTGATCACTTAGCCAGCCTTACGATAGGTATACCTACTTTCCCATAAAAATATAATTTCGTCTCTGTGACACATCTATATATTGACAGTTATTAGAGTAACACACTCCCTTCAGGGAGAAATTAAAATAAAATACCAAGCACAAACATTGAGGGACTCGCCAGTCCTGAGATCCACTGCCGGCAGATACAACCACGGTAATGATCCTAAGTAATTATGTTACGTCTATAGAAATTTCGCCATAAAGGAAATCGCTACTTTAGATACACACATTTTAAATAATAATTATTCCGAATATAATTAAACGAAATAACTTTGTTTATCACCACTTAATTTTTGGTAAAACCAACCGGTTTCGGAAACAACGTTCCTTTGTCAGGGTATACTTAATACTAGTTAAATTTTACAAAATTATGAATAATCATAATTAGCGAGAAGCCCTAGAAATTAAGAAAGTCATAATTAATAATGAATCTATTATAAATAACCAAAAAAATCTAACTTACAGTCCTATCTTGAATATGTTCCCTTTCACCATATCACCTGTTTCTTTCGCACCCCCCACTATTTACCCCCATTTGGACACTTGACACTGAGGTACGATTATTCAAAATTTTGTAAAGTTTAATTAGTATTAAGTATGCCCTGACGAAGGAACGTTGTTTCCGAAGCCGGTTGGTTTTACCAAAAATTAAGTGGTGATAAACTAAGTTATTTCGTTTAATTATATTCATAATGAACAACCACCAAGTAATAGCTGAATACAATAGTATACTCATTATTCCTTGACTACTGAGGACTCCGGGAGCCGTGCTCCCTGGTCACTTCCCTGCCGAGGTCACGCTGCGTGACCCCCAGTTGGCTGTGGACCACTTGACCCCAGGTCGGCAGCTGCCACCTCATCACCAAAGCCGCTCGGATAAAACCATTCATTAACTTCATCATACACATCTCCCCTGCCGCGCGTTCCTGTCTGCTGTCTGGTGTTGCAGCTAGACCTTGCGAGCGTCATTATTTTTTTTTTTACCAAAACAAACCCTTGTAGGTTTTTACATATGAGGGGTATAAAAGCAAAGGCAGCAATATCCCACTCAGGAAATTTGCAACGAGAATTTTTTTTACGTATATGTATACACTAGTACTCCAAGACGCGAAACCTTTCATTTTCCCTGATTTTTCACCGGTCTACGGCTAGTCTTTCTTTTTTGTGTGCAGTTGTCTAGTCACCGAAATTACAGCGTGATACGAAGTTAGTCATTCATTTATTACTCCCTTTATATTACATAACTCGTGGCGTCTGCTTGCATGCTTGCCGGCTTGCCGTCAAAAAAAAATTTGGATCGATTTTTGACCCTTTTCCCGTGATCCAATCGAGCTGAAACTTGGCAAGCAGACTCGTGGCGACGATCAAGAAGATCTATCAAATTTTCGTTAAAAAAATTAATAATTATAGTAGTTTGGATTTTTAAAAATTTTAATGGTATTTTCAAATTGGAATCACTAGGTACCAAAGTTTGATTATTAGCAACGGCGGCCCGATAACGTCGCGGAATATTTTCTAAATTTGAATTACTCCATCGGTATACATAATAGGTACTTCACTACGAATGTCGAAAATCTAAATTGACTGACAAATGTTTTTAGAATTCAATCTTCAAAGCATGAAGTGTCTTATCAAAGCTTAAAACATCTGACATTTTAGAAATATATTACATTACTGTAAGTTTAGTGTTATATGTTTTAATTGGTCTAGGTTATATGTTTTAATTGGTTAATAGGAATGAAAGTAGACTGAATGCGGTGGAAATGCGGTCACTAAGACGCTTGTGTGGAAAATCTTTGGTCGATAGAGTGAGGAATGAACAAATTAGAAGTGAATGCAATGCTGGCTGTAGTGTGGTAGATAGAATGAAGAAAGGAGTGCTGAGATGGTTTGGTCATGTGGAACGTATGAACGAGGAAAGGATGGTTAAGAAAATATATGAGGCGAATGTTGAAGGCAACAGGAATAGAGGGCGTCCGCGAAAGACCTGGCACGATCAGGTACTACAAGTATTTGAGGATGGCCCTGTTAAAAGCCGCAACAACCGTAGAACGTGTATGAGAAGATGTATGAATGTGGCCGAAGCAAAAGTGGTGTGCCAGGATAGAAGAGTGTGGCGTTCAATCCTCTCTGCCTACCCCTGCAGGGAAAAGGCGTGATGGTTAGTTAGTTAGTTAGTTAGTTAGTTTTAATTGGTCTTTAATTGTTGTTATATTTTACAAAGAAAGGGAGTATAATAAATACTTGGTTTTTATGGGTTACTTTTTTTAAATCATCTCTATTCTTATGTGCGAGTGAGGATTTCGATAGTTTTATTTATATCTGATTTTGAATTTTGCGTAGGTACGTTGGAATTTTTATTATGAGCTCGCAGATATAACGCACGTGCAAAGTAATGTGCATCGGTCTGGTGGTTAACCCTGCGTTGCCTAAATGAATATACGATGCGACGTCACCAAATTCTAAACGTGCCGCCCGTATCGGCAATTGAATGTTATGTGGGTTCGTACAATGGTAGGTAGCTCGCATTCCAGGTTACTCACCAGAAGATAACCATGATGTTGACATTGACGGGCTTGGGCCAAAACCAGCCAAATTCATTTTTAAAAGTGATAAAAATATCAGTGAAGTAGACTCTACATTATCCGAGGTGATAAGGAAAACATAACCCGGATTACCTTCGCAAAAAAATATCGAAAAATTTCAAACACACGACTGCGAATTCGAAAAAAATCACTCAATCGCACAGGAAACCTGCGAAATCAGAGAATAAAAAAACTAACCCATAAAAACCAAGTTTTTATTTTACTCCCTTTCTTTGTAAAATATAACAACAGTTAAAGACGAATTAAAACATATAACACAACACTAAACTTACAGTAATTTAATATATTTCTAAAATGTCAGATGTTTTGAGCTTTGATAAGACACTTCATATGTTTTAAATATTAAATTCTAAAAACATTTGTCAGTCAATTTAGATTTTCGACATTCGTAGTGAAGTACCTGTTATGTATACCGTGACGTTATCGGGCCGCCGTTGCTAATAATCAAACTTTGGTAGTGATTCCAATTTGAAAAAAACTATTAAAAATTTGAAAAATCCAAAATTATACTATAATTATTATTTTTTTAACGAAAATTTGACAGATCTTCTTGATCGTCGCCACGAGTCTGCTTGCGAAGTTTCAGCTCGATTGGATCACTGGAAAATGGTTAAAAATCGATCCAAAGGCAGACGCCACGAGTTAATTAAAGGGAGTAAAAATAGGAAAATAATATTAATAAAACTTTAATAACTTTATCTGAAAATTTACACACGACTACAAATTATGAAAATGGTGAAAAAAATACACATAATCGCACACAGTTATACGGCGCGAAAATAAAATATTGAGCTTCTTCTTCTTCTTCTTCCTTAGCCTTTTCCCTCCACTGCTGGATGTAGGCCTCTTCCATATTCTTCCACTTTTCTCTGTTTCTTCCCCTTCGCATCCAGGTTCCTCCTGCTTGCTGGACAATGTCGTCAGACCACCTCCTGGGAGGTCTGTTTTTCTGTAGGATTCTGGGTGCCCATCTAGTATCCTCCTGTCGAGCCATTGAGCATATACTCTTAAAATAAGAGAACAAACAACTTAATAAGTGCATATGCGCTCCCCGCTTTTGTCATATTAAATACGCTATTGACAAAGATTCCCAAAGTTTCGAACATCGGGATGTTCGCAATTTCGCAGTTCCGCGCGTTCATAACTTCGTGAGTTTTGTATTTCATTTGTGGAACATTATTTAGTTGATTGATTTTTTTTTACATTTTATAAAAAAATTTAAAATATTAAAAAAGACTCGGGATAATCTCGAGTCTACTGTAACGTAAAACAAATGACTATCGCTGATTGCTTGTTTATTAGGTAGTAAATTAACCAATACTCTGCATATTTCCTCTTTCATGTCATTGTTGACGTATGGTGGTCTTAATCAGATGAGATACGGCTTTTAATGCACCTCCACAAGCCTGCTCCTGGACAGAGCAGGGCATCCACCCTCCATTGTGGCACTCTTCCTGATATTGCTAAGGATAATCGGCTTTTGTATAGTCGAAAATCGGAAGTGTTGTCAACTCTATCATGTAAAAGTGTGCGGTTATGGCGTCAAAGTATATATATATATACATAGATATTATATATATCTATATATATATGATTCTATATTTATATCTCTCTCTATATATATATAACTATTATATATATATAATCTCATTTCAATATATATTTTTAAAAAATAAATTAAAATTATAATTACTATTTTCCCGTTGTTACTAACGGGTTTTTTCAAATTGATATAATATATACATGAGGTGAGTATTCTCTAAAACGGCGCTATATAAGTTATCCAATTATTATTATTATTATTATATACAGGGTGTAACGTTCCATTATATTACACATAATTTACAGTTCGATCCCTGTCTAAATTATGTATCGAAAATGCTAAAGAAATAAATTCTTAATATCAATTGTTAATTGAAATAGATAAGCGGCCTCAAATCTTGCATTTTTTCCAGTATATAAGACTAATTTTCTTTAAAACGTTGGACTAGCATTACATAAACTTTTTTCGAATATTGAAAATTCATTTGCTTTACTGAAAGTGAAATAAAATGATTAAATCTTGCAGAAAAAATTTGGTTAGAATTTTTGCAAGTTTTTTATAATTTTACATTTATTAAACCGAATGAATCCTTAATATTCGATATAAGTTACTTCAATAATAGTCAAACGTTTTACAGAAAATAAGTCAGAAACATTGAAAACAAAATGCAAACTTTAAAGACGTTTATCTCCATAACTATTGATATTAGGACATTGTTGCTTGAATATTTTCGACTCATAATTTAGTCAGAAGTTTACCTGTAAAGTACTGTGAGCTAGCTTTATTACACCCTGTGTATATAGTAACATATGTCTGTTAGTGTATTCTAAACTTCTACGTATGTAAAATTGAATATCTTTGTCAGTGTGTCTGTTCTGTGTACTACTTAGCATAATTTAATTTTAAACAGTTTTAAAATTTTGCGTGGTAACTCTTTAGGTTCCTTCGCAAAACAAAGGCGTCTCCTCAAACCACCCCAATGTTCCGGGCGTCACGTTTTTTCATTTCTACTGCCTGGTCCAAATTTTGCGTACGTCGTTTCTCTCTAGGACCTGTGCCAAGCAAAGGCTGTTTGGTGGATGTTATAGCCTTTAAAACTGAATTAACCAATGGATGAAGTCAGCTAATTCACCAGTACATTACGATAAACAATACAGCCATCAAAATTATTCAAAGAGTATAATTAGGCCCTATGAAATATCATTGAATTACCGCGTAGCTTTCCGTTGACTCACTGCCCGCGCACCATAAACAATATTGTGATAATATGCAAAGCCAATTGCATTTCCTCATTAAATGACTAAGGCCCGGTTGTTTCAAGTTGGATCAAAGTTAAAGTTCGTTAAAAGCATAGATTTTTGCGTTCGCCACCAATCAAACGATCCGTTTCCGTAAAAATCTATGCTTTAAACGAACTTTTATTAATGTTTCGAGATTATCGTGGCAAAATTTGTGGAAGCCTTCGTCTTTCCACTGCTGGATATAGGCCTCTTCCTTATTTTTCCATTCTTCCCTGTTGTTGGCTAATTGTAGCCATTTCTTTCCCCCCACAGCGACAATATCATCGGCCCATCTCTTTTGAGGTCTTCCGATGCGTCTTTTATTTTCCCAAGGTCTCCATTTCAGAACTCTGGAAGGCCATCTTGTAGTATCCTGTCTTGCAACGTGTCCTGCCCATTGCCATTTTAGCTTCGCTACACGATCCATGATATCCACTACTCTAGTTCTGCGCCTAATTTCGTCGCTTCTAATTCTATCTATTTCTTAGGCTTACTCCAAGCATGGATCTCTCCATGGATCGTTGCGTGCATTTGAGCTTTTCTACACTTTTCTTTGTAAGGGCCATAGTTTCCAATCCATTCGTCATCATTGGCAGTATGCACGATTCAAAGGCTTTTCTTTTTAGGCTAATTGGGATCTTTTTGTTCTCGAAGATATGTTTGAGTTTGCCAAAAGCAGCCCAGCTCATTCCTATTCGTCTTGGCAATTCTGCTGTTTGGTTCTCTTTGTTCATTTTATCTTGTGTCCTAGGTATATATATTCATCTACTATTTCAATATTATTATCATTGATAGTGATGACGTTGTTCTCTGGACTCAAACACACTTTTATTAATTTTTTTATTACTTTTATTCTAATCCAACTTGAAACAAACGGGCCTTAGTCACATAAAAGTTTAAACTGTAATTTATTATTTTATTTAGATTTAGCTTTCATTAATTATTTTTATTTACTAGTCCCGCCAGTTGGACCCCTGATATTTTTCATATTTAGATAATTTCTTTAATTTGGTTGAACACATTCATATCCGAATTCAAATTCTAAATGTTTCGTTTGACTAGAATTTCCATCAATGTATAAAAAAAATTTCTTGTATAAAAAAAATTTTTAACTCTAAGCACATAATTCAACCTCTATGTTAGTACATAATGAATTTGATCACAATCATGTTATGAAAATACATCATCAAAATAAGTAGCTTGTTCGTCTTGTCGGTCTCTCGCCTCGTGATCCAAAGGCCGCGGGTTCGAACCTCAATCCAGACCAGCATCGAGTGTTTCATCATTTAATCCAAATCTATTTTTTTAATTCATCCCGAAAGTTTCTGGATTACACGTACTAATCTCTGGTTTCATAAATATTGTAAAATAGACCGGCATCAGAATTCCCAGTTGCTTTTTTCTTTTTGTAGTTCACTTGTGTTATTATTATTATTATTATTATTATTGATAATGGGCAGGTAGCTTAAGCTGATAGGCCCATATCGTTGTCTCTCATTTAAATATCCAGCCTATTCTTAAATTGATTGACACTGGCTGCAGACACAATGTTGTTATGAGATCAATGATAAATCTATACACTACGAGTATATTCTTCAAAAAAGAGATCCGATAAGTCTTACGCAGATTCCTAAGTTGATAATGAAAAGACGAGTACCTTTAAGGCCTTTTTTAAATAGAGAAGCGAGCACGCAATACGTGTCACATCAATATTCTTACTATTTTCAAATTAAGCTAAACGCTTGTGCTCTGAAAGTAGGACTAACTTGCTGGTGCCTTTGACCTCCAACCACTGACCACTGGATAACTAGGCGTGAATCATAACCACTACTCCAACAAGGTACTCAATATGATGGTTATTTTTGTCTGAATTTTTTTGTTGAGAAATATTCTTCAGTGGACAAGTATCGAAAGTGTCGAACTCTTTACCTTAATCGGAAAAGCCGATATACATCAAATTGTTCGTTATTTTACCGGAGACATGACTCAGAACACCAGGTCTTTGCAGGTGACCCTTTAATGTAAGAAAGCAGTTTCCGTATCTGTTGCAATATCTATTTGTTCCATACGTTTAAGGCCCATGCCTTTGAAAGAAAGTGCCCACGCGGAAATAACTAAATCCTATTCATGTCCTCATAAGGACGACAGCCATTTTAACTGGTAAACCGCATTTATCAGCCGTTCATTTAGGGATAACACGGTCGTCTGATAAGGGTATTGAGCTGACGCGGACCTGTGTTTGCCGTGGACGAGTTTATGAGAAATAACGATTATCTATTTTGACTGTTAAAACTGTTATCGCTTGTGTACCTACTGTTGTTATTGTCGTGTTTCTAGATTAATCTTTCCCTCGCGATTGCCACATACACACACAAACACACGTATATGTTTGCACTGAAGTATTCGACTACGCGATTGGCGCGCCATTTGCGACACGGTGCTAGACCAATTATATTTAAAAGATTTTTTATGTAGGGAGTAGCCGTACACCCGTAAAAAAATACGGAACAGAATATTACAATGGTTCACGTCTTTGCTGTCCTGTGTGTACGTTATTTTTGAAGATTCACGCAGGCTCGGCGGTCGCAACATTGTTAAGTTGCGGTATATTCGGGTTTGCTGGCCCGGGGTTCAAGTCCCATCTCCGGCCGTTTAATCTCGTTTTTTTAGCCGTGAATTCGAACGAAATTACAGACGTTACACGAAGTTACGTACAGGCAACGAAATTATTACATTTAGATTACTTGTTATCGGAATGCTGCTCGTATGCCAAATTCGTATGATATTGGTATTATTAAAAGGCGTGCATTGTTCTGGGATGATGATATATTGACGATAATTAACATAATAACATGACAATAATTTTGCGTCCCTTTAGAATCTTTCTGTGTCTACACAGTCTGGAAACTTCTATGAACCATTCTTTCCATGTTCCTCCGATGCTTCGAATCCTATTTGATTCGGGTCCATTATCGGGGCTGATACCAATCATCAATGCATCAGCGATATCAGATGATGGACCCGATGATGAAACCTGCAATTTGGTCCCAACCAGCCAGAATAGTCGAAGACACGCGGTAAAGTAGCCCAGATAACTAACTCTACGCAGAAAGTGGTTGATACGATTTTCTTCCGTTTGATTTGAACTCAAAATCGAATGAAATTAGCTTAAATCAATACAATAAAGGCTTCTTGAGTTATTGTACCGCGCGATTCGATAATTTCTGACCTTGTGAAACGCATTTTTGTGAGCCAAATCAGTTCTGATGGTGGACGCAACAATACACTGTAACAACTCATGATGTATAAATGGATGATAATAATTCTAAAGGCTGGTATGGAAGAAATTGTCTTTATTTTTGTTTAGTTCTTCATTGACAGCCAGATAGTTATTTTCACAACAGTTTTTTGGGGTATCTACATTTTACGTAGTTCATTGTAATCGTTTCTCCCCACCTACGGGTGACTGTGTCCCTTCCACGTGGAGCTAAACTATTACATTCATATTTTGTTTGTCTAACTGATACGATTCATTCACGAGTAATTCTGAATCATCCTTCTAAGAAACTCATCTACTGAGTCAATTTAAATATTCTCCTTCTATTCAACAACAATCTTTATGGTCGTGCAGGAGTCTAAATGTTAGTAAAAATGTTAATTAAAAAGACATCACTAGTATTACTAAGAGAATGTGTAGTGTGTGGATTATACGACAATACGTAGAGAAATACACAAAGAACAACAGTTCTTCGTTCTTTTACACATTAAGTTGAAACATCTGTCTGAAGGCGAATAAAATATTGATGCCTTCAATATTTTGTGTTGGAGATATATCGTCGGGACATCATGGACAGTAACGATGATAATGAAGAGTAGAATAACGAATACGAATATTTGCCTCAGATGGACTCCCTAATAATTCGAACCTCTTTCAAGACGAGATGATAGCCTCCTAGTATTATTGATTGTGACAATGTATAAAGACAGCTAGAAAGGAGGAACGTTCTCACGAAGCTTTGTGAGATGGATATCGTTAAAGTGATGAGTCATTAGATATTTTTAAAATGGATGCTGTTAAAGGTAAACATCACATTCAATCATAAGGAGCCAACGAGGAAGATGATGATTTTTACTGCCCTAGGAAAGATTCTGTGCTCCAGACTCTGGATAGAAAGATCGACACAAACAAACCTCAAATAGCATCTGAAGTAAACAAGATGCTATTCGTTATATATAAAAGGCATCATAATAACTTGAAGTTATTTCAGCTATTTATACTCAAACCGGTACAAAACTCAAGAACTCAAATGGAATGCTCAGTAATTTACTGAATATGTTATAATGGTCTAAACCAATATGGCCTTGTTTTATGTTCTTGTTTTCATTGTTCTCTTAACATGAAGTAATCACATTATTCTGGCTTTTTAAAGAGTAGAGGGCAAAACTACACATCCAACGACGATTATCATATTACAGTTTGTGAAATTATCTGTTATATTTCTTCGTCGTCACTACTAACCCTTGGCGATTTGTCCTGTCGATGTGAATTAAAGTTGTGGAATAATTTTGAATATTATTTAATCTGATTCAGTGTCCCTTTTATGTGAGTTTGCAGCGAGTGAGCTCGGCCCTATCTAATCGCCATATTGGCCGCACCCCGCATTTTATTAATCATCGATTTGCTGTCAATAATCGTCACCTACACGGAGTACCTTTGTATCAAAATTGAAAGAATGAACGCATAAGAGATTTGAAAGGATTGTGATAAATTACACAATGCAATCTATCGAATTAGGTAGATGTGTATATTTTTGTTCCGAAGGTGCATTGGAACAAATAAAAAACAAACAACTCAATCTTTGTTATCAAGAATTGAAAATTTTAAAACTGTAATGCTGCTGTAGTACAATAACATGTAATCATTTAAACCGCTTATTTCGTACCCGTCCTAGGGCGGGTTTTAAACACTAATAAAACTAAATAACTCACCAGTTTAACAATCTTGATCACAATAGACCCTATAGTTTGTACGGACACCATTTTTAGTTCTTCGGTTCACTTGTCTTCACTGATATGTTTCTACGCTCGTTGGGAGGATTCCCTGGTCGATTCTAGCTAAAACCGTTTGCAGATCAGCTCTTAGAGTTCCAGAACTGATTTCACGTAACGCACCTGTTCACTGAGTTGCTGCTACGGTATCTGCCGCGGTGTCGCCATCCTCAGCCAGCCTTATCGCAGGTGGAAGATTAGATAAGAGGATAGGAGTTTCGTCAGCCTGGACAAATTCAATGGTTATGACACATATCTCTTTGATACGTTTACTAAATAATACGAATACTAAATAAGCTGTAATTACTACACAAGCCTAAATACTTTATATGAGTACTCTACCTAAAAAGGTCGCTTTAGGTGAAGTACTCATTTAAGGCATTATACGTTAAACTAAGTATTATTTCTTTATTCATAAAAAGGACACAAAACACTGCATGCATACAAAACATAATTATTGTTTCATTAAACAAGAAATCTTCATCAATATCAAAAACAAGCACCTCTCACATGCTATACAGTTTGTATTGCGCGACTGCTTATTAATGTTTTTGAGAGAATGAGGTAAATGTGTTTGATGAGGGTGTATAAGTGTGTGTGTATTGTGTGTGTCAGTGAATGGTGGACCTTATAAACAAATGAGAACGAAAAAAAATTGAACAGCAAAATTTGATTTCTGGAATTGCATATTTGTTGTTTTCACTTAACGTTAGACATTGATTAATTTTTGAAGATTGTCCGTGAGTCGAAAAAATATCCAGATCTAAAATATTATTATAATAATTAAAGGATGTTATTATCTTATTAATTGGAGCATTTTTACAAGCATTCGTTTTTCGCATAAATTATGCAGTATGCCTTCTTTTATAATATTTACGATGTATTATTATCGGTACAGTGTACGCGTCTCTACCGTAGACATTCAGATATTGTCTTTAGGTGTCTGCAATCCTTTCATTCATTATTTGGGGGATGCCTTTTTGTCTATCTATATTCTTCCCTCAAACACCTTAATGAGATATTTTGCATAAGAATGGGTCTTATCCATTGTCCGCTTCAATTTTCTATGGTGTCTGTTTCAGATTTCTTTTCTTACGCTCTTCTCAGAATCTCCTCTTTGTAATTTATTAGTTTAGATCTTTCTGTACCCAGATACAGGCAACAGCTATCACCTTTCCAAAACATGCCATGGGGCATAATATTCCTTTTTATGCATGTCTTTTATGATATGACAAAATATTGTTGTTTTCATATAAAAAAGAAACTACAATTTAAAAAGGATATTCTTGCACACAATTTAAAGAAAAATGTATCAAAAATGCAAATGTATATTTTTAATTGTAAAAGAAGAATGGATAGTCACAAAAATATTGTCTTTTGGTACGTAGTTAAATTAACTGTAGAATAAATCAACCCATAAAAACATAGTTTTCATTATAAGTCCTTTATTATGCGAAGTCTCGTTTCGATTTTATTGCATTGGTTGTCATTTTACAGAATAAAAAACTAACCCATAAAAACCAAGTTTTTCTTATACTCCCTTTCTCATTGAAACGGGTTTCGCGCCTACTCCACGCGTCGGGCTCGAAAATTAAACAATATATAAATCGTTAAAATTTCGAAAAATCCAAATTTTTCGAAACAAAAATTTGTTTGATCATTTTTATCGTCGCCACGAGTCTGCCTGCAAAGTTCCAGCTCGATTGGATCACGGGAAAAGGGTTAAAAATCGATCCAAAGTTTTTCGGAAGACAAACAGACAAGCCGACAAGCAGACAAGCTACGAGTTAAAAGAAAGGGAGTAAAAACTAGCTTTTGTAACAATTTAAAAAAATAATTACATTCTAGATTGTCCGTGATTTAAATTATTTTAGAATAATACCGGAATGTAGATCCCCAAACATCTGAGATAAATTTGCATTTTTTGTGTGCGTGTATGTATGCTTGACAAAAAAAATACGTAAGCATGCATCGTCATCGACATCAAGTCGATGTGCAAAATTTCAGCTCGATTGGATGGCGGGAAGCGTGTTAATTTTCACTTATGTGTCACAGTGAAGTTAATTCAAAGGATTTAAAAAATATGGCATTCTTAACTCAAAAACATTTTTTTTGGAAAGGTGAGGTCTTGTCGGGTTCGATACCCATGCGAGGGCCTCCCGTACATCGGTACTTTTCACTCGGTGCCATAATTGCAACACCTGCTACTCCTTTAACATAACTCATTCCTTCCTAACTACTGTTTCGTTTCGTTTCGTTAAACTGTCCGTTTCGAGCTCTTTATTGCTTGAACTACTTATTCGTCTCCATCCTTCTCAAACCTATGCCACTTCTAGAGCAACACACGACATAAGAAGTCAAGTCAGTCCATTTTGTTGGAGGTCGACCTGTCATCGTCCTCCTTTAAGATTTTCAATCGCTTCTTAGCTACTGTTTCGTTAGCTTCGTTAAACTGTCCGTTTCGAGCTCTTTATTGCATGAACTACTTATTCGTCTCCTTCCCTCTCAAAACTATGCCACTTCAGAGCAACACACAACATAAAAAGTCTAATGTACAGAGGTGTAAAAATATATGATGAGATGCCAGAAAACATGAAGACTATAAATAAGTTGAATGTATTTAAAAACAAATGCTATAATGATTGTAAAAATAGTACAGAATTGTAGAGCATAAGATGTATTATTAATTATAAATTGTACCATAGATTAGATTAGCTGTAAATGTAAAAATGTAGATTATTATGGATAGTATATTAGTAATAGATTTAAGAATGTAAAGTGTTAAATACTAGTCAATATACAATGTAATATTGACTAACTTAAGAAATAAATAATTTAAAAAAAGCATAAGAAGTCAGGTCAATCCATTTTCTTGGAGGTCATGATAAGTGGCATGGCTTCGCGTCATACTACCTCATTTTTTATGTTCCTAAATAACTCCCTAACCTTGGATCACGAATTAACATCCTGGCTCAATTTTCGGATAGTCGGAGCTCCTGGCTATCTCCTGGTTATCTCTTGTACCTGCTGATAAGGACTGAGCCACACCTGAACAGTATTCTGATAACGATGCGTCATGGAGTAATTACACGACGGCGCTGAGCAAAAATGCATGTTCTCCTTGTTCACCTCTTTCCAAGTGCAGGGCGTGCTGTAGTTCGAGGATAACTCAAGAGTATGCCAATGTTTTCTGTGAAGGACGACACCATTGAATAGGGATGATAGAATACGATGAATGTTACTATGTAAGAGGAGTCGATGTCATGTCTGATTAATTATTTTTTTGAGTTAATTGATTGTCGATTTTAAAATCTACCGTGTATAATTAATAACGCAAATATTGATATTTGCGTTCTTAATAATTTAATCTGTTGTTGAATTTTTTAGTATTAATTATTAAGAACTTATCTAACTTTTTGTTGTGGAAACACACTTCTGGTTTGTGTTTTCTGTGGTATTTCGCCGTGTTTCTACGACCTTTTTGGCCGAAGTCGGATCCGGATAGGGTCCATCACCAGGGCTGTTGTGCTTGCAATACCGTGTCGAAAGCAGACACCTCATGTTGTGCTTTCGACACGGTATTGCAAGTCAATACTTCACCACAACATTAACACTTAAAAATACATCAGCCCTGACGATCCCTGCAACAGGATCCGAAACCCCTGCCAGAAAAGCCCTAGCAACAAGCAATTGGCGAATAATTAGTTTTAGAAGACCCCATGGCAAGAAGTTGTTAACTAACATTCAAGGCATTTTGAGATAATTAGACATTTGCATTTCGTCTTTGAAAAATATGTTTTATTGCTAATTCAAGATTAATTTTTGTTGATATATGTCACTAAAATATCAAAAAAGTATTTACAAAGTAAAAAAACACGTTTATGCACAAAAAATAAAAATATACTAATTTTCCCTAAAAAAATGTAGTTAACAACCATTTTTTCGCCTCTGGAACTCATTTTTAATGGAATAACACCTTTTTAAAATTGGTAAAATACGAACGTCAAACAACCCTTCAAATGCTATCCGTTTTTACCATCCATTATCCAAAATTAAAAAATACCTGGCATGTTAATTAATAATACAAAACACGGTATGCACCATTTAAAATTATTGAAAAATAATATAATAATAGTCTTTAAATAAAAACAAATATATGACAGTACTGCTAGAGTAAAATTTATGTTAACCATAAATATTCCAATCAAATTAAAAGGCAAGAATGATGGCACGAACTTGTTATGGAAGATAACGTGTTCTTCCCGTTAGTAAGTAATTTGATTTTTATGAAAAAGTGTAGTTAACATGTTCATCCCTATGATTTGAACATGTTCTAATTATTTTCAATGGAAAGAGCATACAATATTTAGTTTAGACGGCTCATTAACTCATTTTTGACAAAAATGTTAATTAACAACTTCTTGCCGTGGGGTCTTCATTAGACACAAGAAAACTTTTCTTTGGCTGTTCAAAATAGACCGACGAATGAAGTACGTACATCAATCGGCCGCCTTTCCCGTTCCAGGAACTCGGGCTGGCCATCACCGACGAGCAGATCCAGGAGCTGGAGGCGCGCGTGCACGACATCGACTTCGCGGCGGCCGCCGAGCAGGAGCGCCAGACCCGGCACGACGTGATGGCGCACGTGCGCGCGCTGGCCGCGCAGTGCCCGCTGGCCGCGCCCATCCTGCACACCGGGGCCACCTCCTGCTACGTGGGGGACAACACCGACCTCATCCTGCTAAGGGACGGGCTGGACCTGCTGCTGCCGAGGGTCGCGGGCGTCATCCAGAGCTTGGCCGACTTTGCCAAACAGTACAAGTCAGTTTTGTATTTTCTTCTTCTTCTTTTTTTCTTTTTTCTTCTTCTTCTACAGTCGATAGCCTAGTTACTGAGGATCTAGTTCCCCGGTCTTGTGTTCTGCTGATGTCCTTAACAATTCTCCTCTACCGCCCGCAGTTTGGATAGCCGCGCTAACAGGATTAGCCTCTTTGATCTGGCCAGTCCATCTAGTTGGAGATCGGCCTTGTCTCTGGCCTTCCACCTTTCCAGTCACTACCAGTTTCTTCAGGTTATCACCTTTTATGCGGGCTGCACGTCCGAAAACTGGTGGATGCGTCTTTGACTGATCGTAGACAGTCTTATCACAAATATTTAGTTGCAATAAAATTGATGCCTTAGTACGCATTGCTGTCAAGGGGATTCTAACCAGCACGATATTTCAAAGGCGTCAAGATTTTCTCACCTCTTCTCACTTACTCTCAATGTCCATGTTTATTTTTGCTTACACACATCAATATTTACACTGTTTTTCAACCAAAGCACTTTTACGGGTTCGAGAAAGTATTTAAAGTAGAAAAGGTCTAGTATGCTTCACTCCATACTTAACATGCGTATTCTTGTCTGTGCAATGTTCGCCATGGGTTTTCGTCTTGAATACCACATCTAGAAGATAAATTCAACTTTTTCAGTATTTGGTGACTTCTTCCGTCAACTACATTTCTAAGATATTATGCGTTGTGCCTAAGAATTTGCCCTATCCATTAGCCCCTTTCAATTTTCTATGATGTTCATCACGCATCTCTTCTTGTACTCTGAACATCCCCATTTTTAATTCTTTCATCCAGCTTATTCCTTCCATTCCTTCCATCCTTCCATGCTCCTAACCTATTCCTCCTCTGAATATTGTCCAGATGTCACTTCTATGCTATGATGATACTAAGCTACGACACTCCAGACATAGATTTTAATGATTTATTTATTTTATTTTTCCTTTTATATTTTTGCTATTGTCATTGGTTTTTATATCTGTTGAGCTTCTAACGTTGATCTTAATGAGTATGACCTTCATTTTCATTTTGTCTTGTTTTGAATAGTTCATCAATAAACTGAGACTATTACGGGTATTTAATATAGGGTGTTTCCACCAACCCATTTGAATCTTATCCAGCTCTTTCCTTCTGAGTCGTTCTAGTGAGCGCACCTAAGAATGATTCAATTGATTGTTTTTATGTTTTTTTTATTTTGTTTCAATTCCAGAGACCTTCCAACTCTGGGCTACACTCATCTTCAACCAGCCCAGCTTACCACTGTCGGCAAGCGAGCGTGCCTGTGGATCCAAGATTTGCTGATGGACGAGAGGGCGTTAAGACGCGCGAGGACCGATCTTTGTTTCCGCGGTGTCAAGGGGACTACTGGGACTCAGGCCTCCTTCATGCAACTCTTCCAAGAAGACAAATCTAAAGTCAAGAAGCTCGATATGAGAGTTGCAGAATTAGCCGGGTTTGACAAGAGCTACCAAATTACTGGACAAACCTACTCCAGGAAGGTTGATCTTGAATGTGTTTCCGTACTTTCGAGTCTCGGCGCCACCGTGCATAAGATGTGCTCCGATCTTCGTCTGCTGGCTTCTCAAAAAGAGATTGAAGAACCGTTTGAATCGACCCAGATCGGCTCAAGCGCCATGGCTTACAAGCGAAATCCGATGCGTTCGGAACGCTGTTGCGCTCTTTCGAGACATTTGATCACGTTGTTTTCTAACGCGGCTAATACCCACGCTACCCAGTGGCTCGAAAGGACATTGGATGATTCCGCCAATAGGCGTTTGACGCTTGCAGAAGCTTTTCTCACTGCGGATGCCGTTCTGCTGACTCTCTTGAACATCAGTCAAGGTCTTGTTGTATATCCGAAAGTCATCGAGCGTCACATCGCTCAGGAGTTGCCGTTCATGTCGACCGAGAACGTCATTATGGAAATGGTGAAAGCCGGAGGAGATAGACAAATCTGCCATGAGAAAATCAGGGTCCTCTCCCAAGAAGCCGCCGCTGAAGTCAAACAGAAAGGGAAGGACAATGATCTTGTGGAGCGTATAAAAAAAGATCCATACTTCGAACCTATATTAGATCATCTGGATACTATTTTGAAAGCTTCCACATTTATCGGCAGAGCTCCTGAACAGGTGACAGAGTTTCTGCAGGATGAAGTGGCGCCGATTCTAAAAATTTACGAAGAGTCACTTAAGAAACAGGAGCCATCTATGTTGAAGATATAAAATTTCGATGAAAGGAGTATTTTTTTAAATATTTTTTTTCATATACTTTTCGAACCTCATTTTTACTATGAATTTATACGTTTTTGATTATTTTTGAATTTAATACATTTTTGATTATTTTGAATATTTTTCTTAAAGTGAATTTCATAAAAATTTTGATTACATATTTTTAATATTTTTCTTAATATGAATTTTATACATTTTTGATTACGTAGTTTAGGTTTTTTTTGGAATGAATAAAAAAGCAATATATTTACAAAAAAATGTTTATTCTTCAATGATCACACGAGTCACATATACATATATGTTAAATAAATGAATAGCTACTTTTACGTTACACGCATAATAGCATGTTAACATGAGATGCGTGACATACATACCTTTATACCCTGATATTTCATAGACAGATACATAAACAATTTGGAAAAAACAAATGAAATAAATAAATCTGAAAATATTATAAATACATTATGGTGACTAAGAATGCAGATGAAATTCATGACAGAATGAAAATAATAAATAAATAATTATTAATAAAGCAGGTATTTTAAATTAAATAACAATTTAACACATTGCCAAATAATAGTTTCACAACAATTTAAAGTTTATTATGATCATCAAAATATTAAATAAATTAAAATATATTTCCTTTAAAGAGTAGTGAAACGTCATAAAAAAAGTATCAATGGCTTTTTTCGTTTCGAAATATTTCAAAAAGGACACAGGCGATCATTTTTTGTTCTTGTGGGATTAATTTAAATGACAATAAATAATCTTAGAAACAATAATTTAATATAAAATAAATATCTCGAATGAAATATTCAAGTACAACAGATTCCTTGAATAAAGTTGGAAGACAACACCCAAATTCTGTTCTAATCCTTCTAAATCTAATTAAATGGTATTTAAATAGAAATGATGTAGCTACAAACCAGAAATCTATTTGCCTAAAGTGAATTGTCAATTTTTTGCGTACATTTTTACAAGAGCGAGAAGGGAAGATGAAAAGTATAAGATGTTATAGGAAGTAGTGTAGAGGTAGCTTGTTGAAGGACGGGAAAGAAGAGAAAGATCCTCTACCTATCAGACTGTTTGTCCGTACCGTCAAAGTGCGAAACAAAAACAATCTGGCATGTACGCGTTAAGAAAAAAACCCTTTTTTCACATGTTACGAGTGGTGAAGGTATTAAATGATACTGATCATACTATAGGGGAAATGATAGAATAGTATCAACTCTACTTACTTAATAATCGAACAAGAACAGAATTTGAAAAATTGGCACATCAAGGAGAATTTACAATTTGATGGACCTGGCTAACCGTCGTCTATTTTCCCAGCACGCAATAAGAGGGCGACTGATGGTCACCATGCAGAGAAAAAATTAGCATAAACGAAAGAAAAATAGAACATTTATTTCAAGCATACTTGTGTCCTCTTAAAAAATAAGCCGCTTACAGTAATATCTGAACAATCTTTTAAGTACACAGTTGGAATGAAATGAAAAAGCAATGAATTGGCATCTATAACTAAAATGAATAATAATTTACTGATATATAAAAATGATTTTAAAAATATGGCATTAAATTGGAAATCAACTTGTTACACTTTGATTTCTGTAGAATAGCGGACAGCTCTGTTATTTATACAGTAAGTAAATATCTAGTACAATTTTTGACTGGAACACAACACACTGTAAACACATTCATTATTTACATTACTAATGAAATTAAATTTCACATATGGTAACAATTTTCGTGGTAACTCTTTTTGTATCACCAATTTAACGACATCACTGACGTTAATCAAATGAAATGATTTGCGCTCAGTTTAATGATCATCTTTGCTTAAATTTAAATAAACAAATAATTACTTCCTAGCACAAAACAATACGTACGACTTTCGCATCTTCAGTGTCAGTACATACACATATCTAACAAATAAACCATTTTTGACCATTTACCACAACCTACTCGTTAGGTTACAATGAATTACATAGGATTATTCAATAAGCTATCATTCTTTTTCATACGTCATCACGCAATCACATTGTTAAAGATAACAAATTTACAAAAATCCGTACATACTTAATTTAAAATTCAATTGCAACATCGTTTCCAAAAGACGGTTGACAATTATTTTAAATACAATTTTATCATTTGGGCTTACCGTCAATTTTGTGGTAACTAATATGACTTACATTTTAACATTCCACTAACAGAGCTGCCGTTATCCAATACCTCAGAATTCTCCCGCTTTCGTTTGCCGATTAGAATCCTGATGGTAGAAGTGTGTTGCCTTGGCAGGCTGGACCCTGACTAGGCCAGTTGCAGGCTGCCATGCTGGGGTCGAAGCTCAGCTGGATGGGGCAATTGAATGAGTGAAGAGTAAACTTATTCTTGCTGCAGTCCCAACTGCAAGAGTAGAATTTGTTGCAATTGCTGGGATGCCTGAAGAGGCCTTCCCTCTTGCACTCGATGCCTGATCCGTATCTGTCATACGTTCTTCCCGATTTTACAACCGCCGTACTCTGAGTGTCGGGGATCAAGATTGTAGCGATCGTCGGTGCTGCAGTCACAGCAGGCCTGGATTTAACTCTCAAAGGACGACTTCTCAATGGGGCCACAGAGCTGCTGGGGATTGAATAGTTTTCTTCTTCGTCGACTACGATTGTTCCAAATGTAGATTTACCAGAATCTATGTTAATTTCTTCATCGTAAGCATTGGAATAGTCTGGTACAACAATTGGACTCGACGTTGATGAGAAAACAGTTATCTTCGGTTTTTTAATAACAATTGGGGCTGTAGATCTTTCGTGCGTGTAAGCGGACACTGTTGGACTGGCAGACTTGACAGGAGCTGACGAGGGAGTGTAGGTGTCAATTGAGTCAGTTTTGTAAGTCCATTCATCATCATTATCTCCATTCACAGGTACCTGGTAGTCGTATTCAATTTCGTATTCGTCTTCTTCCGGTTGAGGCTCTGGCCTTGGTTTGCGCAATCTCAAAACATTTGATCTACAACTACAAACCGCTCCAAGTTTCCTGATAATAAGTGGGTTGTAGTCGTTTACCTTTGTGACGACTGCTACCTTAGGCCTGGATATCCTTATAGCTGGTGGAGTAACATCTACCGTTCTTTGAGTCGAATACGATGGCCTTATTATTTTCTTAATTTTGATGATTCTCTGAGTCTGAGGTGTAATTCTTTGTACATGTTCTTCGTCGACGTACGATGACTCTGTTGAGGTCACTAAACCTGCATTTGGACCTACGGTACCGAAACCGAGAAGATTTATATGCTTTTCTTGATTTTGTTTAGTGTAATCGACGGTCAGTGATGGCTTCTTGTAGGTAACGATTGGTCTCTGCGTGTTCACGGCTGGTTGATAAGTATTTATCAGTGGTAGTTTTTCATACGCTATAGTTGGTTTAGGAGTGATGGCTAATTTCTCAAAAGCAAAGTCTTGGATTGGGTTAATGTTCAGAGATACGGATTCGTATGTCGGAGCTGGAGAGGATACGTACTTGAGTGGAGAATATTGAATATTTGGTTCGTTATAAACAGTCTTAACCGCATCAGTTGGTGGTAAATATTCCTGCCCTCTGTACAGTGTAGATGCTGTAGGAGACGAAGTCGAGGAAGAAAATTTAGCCTGGGTATATTTATATGTAGGCGGCTGATATGTTGTCGACTGATATTGTATTTTGGGGGCATCGTAAGACTGTTGTTCGCTGACATACTGTTGATCGTAATTTTGAGCCTCAGTTGTCGAAGATACATACGATGGTCGGTCGTATTTGTAATTTGAAGATATCTCAAACGACTCTACAATCTTTGGAGTCTTGTAAGTCTCGACTGTCTTTTGGTAGAACGGCGAAGGTGATGACAGCTTGATTCCCGACTGCTGCGAAGAATAGTGTTGTGAATTTTCATATGTTTGAGCCTTTGGAACTTGATAGGTGTAAGATTGCTCAGTTTTAGTTGCGGGAGTAGAGTAAACAATGGCTGGTTGAACATATTGTATATTGGGTGGGTTGTATTCCTGGGCTTTGTAGCTGTAAGATTGTTCGGGAGATTTGTACGCAACAACGGCAGGCTTCTTGTATTGTACATAAGAAGGAGTCGAAGAGACTGCCGGCGCTACTTTAGGAGCATCGTAAGTGTGGATAACTGACTGCTGTTGATAATTGACAGGTGCTTGAGTTGAAGATACATAATTAGGCGAAGAATAACCTATCTTCGGTGGCAGATATTCCGGTGCCTGATAAGTATAAGATTTTTGCGGTTGCACATATTCTAGGAAAGATTTAGGAGTGGAAGATACAATTGGAACAGTAATTTTAGGAGATTCATATGTGTGCACGATACTTTGTGACTTGTATTCAATTGGAGATGGTGTAGAAGAAACAAACGATGGCTGATCATAGGTAACCTTCGGAGATACATATTCCTGTTTGTACGAATAACTGTTTTGAGGCGCGGTATATCCAACATATTCTGGTTGCTTGTACGTCACGTAAGATGGAGTGGATGAAACTACTAGTTTAGGTGCGTCATATGTATGCGATATTGATTGTTGGCTATATCCAATTGAGGAAGGTGTCGAAGACCCTTGTATGCTAATCTGCGGCTGTATCGGATTTGTAAATGACCCCCGAATGTCAATGTTTGGACTGGAAATTGTCGAAGACTCAGGCAAGACACTTGTTTGTGGTGGTAAATATTCCGGTCCTTTGAACGGTTTAGCTGGTACTTTAAACTCAAAGGTAGGTTGTTCATACGTTACAGGTCTTATTGTTGATGATAAACTTGGCTGAGAGTAACCGCTTTCATATTGCTGAGAGTTTGATGTAGATTGGTGGAACTCTTGGTGAGAAACAGCAGGCTGCCTGTACGACTGTTCGTATTGTTGAATTGCAGGTTTCTGCACATACTTTTCTTCTACCTGATGCACATAGTGATTTTCCTGGGTTACCGGTTTGGAGAATGTCGACACAGTCGATTGTTGGACGTATGTCGGTTGCTGAACGTATGTGGGAATCGCGGACACAGTCGGTCCTGGGGTAACGCTTTCGTACGAAACCTTAGCAGTGTTGTATTGCGGACTTTGATAGCTGACGACAGGTGTTTTAGGAGTTGAGGACACATAGCCCTGTGATTCGTAATGTGTAACTGGGGATTGCGTCACGCTCACAACAGATGGAACAGGTTCGTACCTTTGGTGTTCATTTTGACTATGGTAAGTCTGATGACTTTGAACACTAACAGATGGTTTATTATAAGTTGTCAGTGGAATAGATGGCTGCTCCAGTTGGTAAGACTTGGGCGTTGAAGAAACTGTTACGAGAGGTTGAATAAACGTCACGGCGGGTTTTTGGTAACCAAAGACTTGTGTTATTTCAGTTTTAGGTTGCGAAGTGACAAAAGTCGGTCTGTACGTGCTGACTTGCGGCCGGTAACTAGTAACTACCGCACCGGCAGACGGTTGGGAATACCCCAAAGTATTTGAGACTGATTTTACAGAAGAATACGACTGTCCAGTGTATGCGGTGGATGATACAGCCTCTGGTTGTACATAAGAAACAGTTGGACCTGCAGTTACAGTGGAGTACTGTTGATGAAGATTACTTGATCCAGTATTTCCGAACGATTGTACAGTGGCCCCGAGAGAGCCGGAGTAAGAATAAGCATTATTTTTTAATAATTCCGCATCGACTAAAGTAGTTTTACCGACCAACCCAGAGTTTATAGCTCCTGCGGTTAGGGTATGAGCAACGCCAGCTGTGGCATATCCATTATTCACATTAGCTTGGGAAGCATACCCACTTCCGGAGTAGATACTTCCTTGTCCTGATTTATAAGCTCCAGAATTGTCATATTGGTATGCGCTACCAGTCGAAACGCTTCCTTTGTAAGCACTACCACCGTCATGTTTATATGCCCCAGAATTATCATATTGGTATGCACTATCAGTCGAAACACTTCCTATGTAAGCACTCCCATCATCATGTTTATAAGCTCCAGAATTGTCATATTGGTATGCGCTACCAGTCGAAACGCTTCCTTTGTAAGCACTACTGCCATCCTGTTTATATGCTCCAGAATTGTCATATTGGTATGTATTACCAGTCGAAACGCTTCCTTTGTAAGCACTACCGCTATCGTGTTTATATGCTCCAGAATTGTCATATTGGTATGCGCTACCAGTCGAAACGCTTCCTTTGTAAGCATTACCACCATCTTGTTTATACGCTCCAGAATTGTCGTATTGATAAGCGCTACCAGTCAAAACACCTCCTTTGTAGGAACTACTGCCATCTTGTTTATATGCTCCGGAATCTTGTCCTTGACTATAACTACCAGAATCTTGCCCTTGCCTGTAAACGTGAGCATCTAGACTTTGTCTATAAACTCCTGCATCCTGTCCATGACCGTAAGTGTCAGCATCTTGCACCTGATTATAAACTCCAGCATATTGTCCTTGCCTATAACTGCCGGCATCTTGGCCATGTCCATAAGCGCCTGAATCTTGTTCATGTTTGTAAACACCTAAACCATTGTCTACATAAGCTCCGGAAGATGTATGGCTTTGTGAAGATACAGTTCCAGCATCATAAGAACCTGCGTATTTGTGAATAGCTCCTTCTACATGTTGATACGGAATGGCAGGCTCGTCAATATGTTGGTATGGCACTGCCTTTTCGCTGAATTCACCAGAATTATCATGTTTGTAATCTCCCGAATTATCGTGGTAATATGCTCCGGAACTGTCCCCTGAAATTCCCGCTTTGATCCCCAAATTAAAACTAGAACTTGAAACTCCAGCTCCTGCCGAATAAGATTTTCCAGTAGATGAGGATGAATGCGATTGAGAACCGCTACTGATTAACACTCCTTGATTTTGTGAAGCTCCTTGGTTGACGTACACTCCATTATTTGATGTTCCAAATAGAGAAGAGGAAAGGCTTCCGGATTCTCCGCCTGTTGAATATACGCCCGATCCGTGATTGATTGCGGAAGATCCGTGACTGACTGAACTAGATTCATAACCATTTGAAGACGCTCCGTTATTTATTAAAACAGATGATCCCAGATTGATTCCAGATGACCCATGACCGATTGTACCAGATTCGTAATCGTTTGAAGAGGCATCGTAACTGATGGTCGGTGCTACATAATTAATTTTAGATCCTCCGTAATTGACAGAAGATGCTCCATGACTACTCGCATCATAACCGGAAGATGCCCCATGGTTGATGGAAGATCCTCCCAGATTGATCGAAGAGGCTCCATGACTGATAGAGGACGCTCCGAGATCAACAGAAGATGTCCCGTGATTGATTGTAGAGGCTCCATGAGTAACTGACGATGCTCCACGATTGATTGAAGATGCTCCAAGATCGATTCTAGCTGCTCCGTGATTGATTAAAGATGAACCGTGTCCGATTGAAGATGAACCTTCTCCATTGTAATTTCCAGAATATCCAGTTGAAAGAATCTGACCTCCAGAATTGTAGTCACCGGCAGAATAACCACCAACGTTTCCTGTCTGATAAACTTGACCACCTTCATGACCTCCTGTAGCAACGTAATGTGATGCAGATTGGTGGTTGCCAAAGTTCTGGTCTAAAGCTGCATTTTCTGAAAATATATCAAAAATTGTATATCAACATTTTATATGAATTATGTCGAACCATATTAAATACATAAACAATTTTTAGTCAAAATGTTGTTTCCAATTTAATAATAGGGATACAATTGCAGACTAATAATTCTATGAGGTATTTATTTATTTATTTACTACCAACAGCGTGTATGTTTACAGTAGTATATATTTTTTTATATATGCATATAACTTCTTCTTTAATGGCTCTACAGCTCATATCGAGCCTTGGCCTCCATCAGTCCCCGCCATATATATGTATATGTAACTGTACATAATATTTTTTTACAACAAAAAAAATGGAGTAAATAGAAGCAATACTATTTATATTCATATAATTTATAGAAATTACTTTGTACACACCACATTTTTATTGAAAAAAAATTCAACATGTCTCAACATGTCTCAAAGCCAATGGCTTCTTCATCAGGATAAAAAATGTACAAAATTAAATTTTAAAAATGAAGTGTAGATAATCAAAATATTAAAAAGTTATATATGGAAAATGAATAATAATAAAGTACCTACTTAACATGAAAATAAATTTAAAAGATAACTATGTATTTGTAAAAAGGACCTGGTTATTTATAATATTCAATTTACTATTAACACTTTTTCTAATTTCCAAAATTTCTAATTTATCAAACTGTGATTCTGTATAATTTGTATGTAAAATTTGTAAACCCATATTAATATTAAAAGAATGATCCATAGCCAAAAGTGTTAATAGTTAATTGAATATTATAAATAACCAGGTCCTTTTTACAAATAGTTATCTTTTAAATTTATTTTCATGTTAAGTAGGTACTTTATTATTATTATTCATTTTCCATATATAACTTTTTAATATTTTGATTATCTATACTTCGATTTTTAAATTTAATTTTGTACATTTGTTATCCTGATGATGAAGCCATTGGCTCTGAAACATGTTGAATTTTTTTCAATAAAAAAGTGGTGTATACAAAGTTAATTTCTATAAATTATAATTATAATGTCACCACAAAGTAATTTTGCTGTGATTGAAGAAGCTATTTATATCCAATTCAAAATAATAAATTATTAGATAGAACTAAGCATATTCTTACCATCTTATCCATCTATTGTCTTGTACTAATTATGCATCAATCTAAACTATTGATATTAGGACGATGAAATAGGATGTTAAATTTTTTTTACTCATAACTAGTAAAGTTTTGCTCTGTTACACCCTATATATATATATATACTGATATAAGGATGTAATTACCTTGTTCTTGGGCAGCGTGATATCTGGAACCGTAGCCATTCTGAATTCCGAGCAGGTTGGTGGAAGACGCTCCTGATACCAAACTCTGATGAGCAGCCACATTCACCGCATCGGCTGATGAACCAATGTAGGCTGATGCTCCTAGAATAACAGAGATTATTGTGATATTTTGTCAAGTTAAAATGATAAAAATATCAAGCATTTAGTAGAGTAATGTAATAAATTAGGCTTTTAGAAGCTGTGATGCCTGGAAGAAAATATTATAAATTCTCAACCATGATCCTTTCTACTGATTCTAAAAGAAAAACACATTACCTACCAGTTGTTGAATTATTAAATGGCTTTGAGTCTTCCAGCATTTCAATCTGGGCTCACCTGTGAGGGCAGAAGAAGAGTGTCCATGATATGTGGCTTCGTATTTCCCGAGGTTTCCGCAGCCGGGAACCAGCCACGGCCAATCGCAGATCAGCTTAGATTCATCAAAGCCCAATCCGAAGGGACAACGGAACTCGTATGCAGAGAAGGGTGACTTTCCGTGATCCAAGCAAGCGAAGAACCACCGGCAGTTGGCTGGGTCGGCGTAGTATCCTGGTAATAATATAATAACATGTTAATTTATTTGGTTTATGATTTTTTTTTCGCTTCAACAGGCCGGGAGGCCTAATTACAGAAGCGAAATACACGATAAAACACTATTATTAAAATTGTGATCTCACCGGGAATCGAACCCGGGACCCTCGGTGTGGGAAACCAGTGTCATACGCATTGCGATACGAGAGCCGCCTGTTATATATGTTAAATTATGTAATAAAGTAAGTGTTTTCATAAATAACATAAAATAACTTTGTTTTTGACCACTTGAGTTTCCTTTAACATGACACTTAAGTAATGTGGCTTGGACAATCTTCATGGCACATGATAATTTTTTTACCGATGGGCACTAGAAACTAGAGCATTGCAAATTTTTTAATTGAAATTTTAAGGTAATCGACAAAACCAATGGCAAAATTACGTGTTTTGGTGCAAGAAGATTACTTTAATATTTTAAATATACAATCTCTTTTACTTTACGCAAGTTGAGTTTTATTTTTGTTACAATCTCATCCCTTTCTGGCTCCTTTATACGAATATATTTCACACAATTGTATTTACTTTAGTTGTCATTTATACCTTTTGACAGGGACTGCAACGCACACAACTGCAGTCATGATAAAAATGTAGCTAACTCACCGTGTAGACAGTTTATTTTAATTATTTAGTTTGGTTTTTAACTGTTTAGCTTTAAACATACATATAAATTATTATTCAGTGACCATTCGACATATGAAACAAGTTTATCTTCTATCTTCAATGAGGACAAAGTAGACTAACCTGGTTTTTCAGGACAGACGAATCTGGTAGCAGGTACTGGAGCAATCTCAGAACTTCCCGGACATGCCTGACCCTCGTGCAGGCTTCCCGGCCACACGCACACCTCGTAACGAGAATCAAAGGCCAGCCCAGCTGGACAGTCAAACTCGAACACGGTGAACTCATCTGAGAGCTGGTCAAACTTCACGCAGCGATAGAAGCGGTTGCAGGAGCGAGGATGGACAAAGTAACCTTGGCGTTGGCACTCAAATTCAGTTCTGGTGTCCTAAAGAGTTTGGAAAATATTACATGATTTATACATATTAATGAATCATAATAAATTGTCTGTTGTATGGATGTATCATACATATAAAATTGTTTGTGTTCTGTAACACTGATACGTACTGACTCATCCTTAGGCCCGGTTGTTTCAAGTTCGATCAAAGTAAGCGGTTGATTAAAGCATAGATTTTTATGAAAACATAAAAATCTATGCTTTAAAGAACGCTTACTTTAATCCAACTTGAAACAACCGGCCCTTAGTCAGATTCCACTGATATTCGTATGGAACATTAAGACGTGCAATAATTATATTTATTAATGCAACTATCAGTGTCTACAGTGTGTTATATTGCTCTAGGAATAGTGTACATTGTCTTTACTACAAAAAAGAAAAAAACACAATGAAGCATTTCTTTTGCAGAAGTTTATTTTTACTACTGGCAACTATACTAACCATCTCACCGATGCCATTGATATAGAAAGAATCAGGTCATAACTGTCAAAAAGTGACTTAAATTTGAATGAAAACTTTTTATCCATATCATTGAACATTATGATCTACACTTTGAATACTTATAATGCACATTCCATAATTAAGAAGATTATTCATAATTTCGCATTCGCAATAGTTTTACTTCTTATAACCGAAATAACTTACTACTCGGTTTTATAGAGATAGGGATTTTTGAATAAGTATATTAATTTCATATTATCTTAAAAACGCGCTAATAAAATTGATAAATAAGTCGAAACAAATTGAGTTATCACAAATTATTTATTCCCCAGTCTCAACTCATTTGAATAAACAAAATGCCATCTTTTTTTTGACAGTAAATTGAACATTTCAAAGCTTCATATTTCATGATGGAAATTACATTGCGAATCGAAATTAGTAGCGTTAACCTAGAAATTCGAAATAGAATAATCTTTGTATATATTGCTGCTTAAGACAAACAAACTTTCCGGTTTATAATTAAGATAAGCTTATAAAAATTAACTTACTTCTCTTATGGCGTGAATAACTCCGTCCGAATCCACGACTCTGGATATTCTGTAGGGAGACAGCTGAACGGAATCTACATGACGACTGGAGTGCGGGACCGATAGAATCTCGTTCTCCAAGAAACTGAAACATAGAGCATGTTAGAAGTAACCAGCGTATTCCTATTATTATTAATATTATTAATATTTTTACACTTACCTCAAAACAGCTCCTCTGGGAGCTCTAGATTGTGTACCGAGCCCTTTGACTATACTCTGCAGCAGGCTGGCTCCACACTTTGTCTTCTTGTCGTCATCGATGGCCACAAGTCCCATACCTGCTAGTCCACGAATTCGAGCATACTTCCCCTTCACGTCCAGAGATGAAGCATCCTCAAAAGCGAGCCAGTTTTTGTCCCTGTTGTCAGAAATTTTTTGTTAGTTATAAACAGTGATGGTTAAAGCGTTGTTTTAACCAGTTTCATGTGGTAGAGTTATTTGATATGTGTATCTGATTGTATTTATAATTAATTGGTAACTGAGATATAATTTTTGCCTAGTATCGATGTTTGCACATCGAAATGCGAAAAATCAGTTATCTATCATCGACACAATCAGATAAAAATCTCGAATAACGGTTAGTGTCACCGGTTAAAGTACCATCGCTAGTTCTTTATAAAGGCAAAGTTTAAACCATAATTTTGAGTGATTTAAACCCCTTACATTTGTTTTTTTTTTTATTTTACGACATATCCATTAATTTAATGGATGATGGTATAACATATTGTCATGACGGATTTTTGTAAATCACAAATTATATTTTAATCTACACGTGGTTAGTACATGCTTTGTCTGCGCGCGTGGTATTGCAGCTGTTTCAGTCGAAGTGGTGTGTAAACATACTGCAATAAGACTAGAATGTACAAAGGTATAATCACATAAGAAGGATTCTACGTGAATAACTAAAATACATTCTTTTAACAATAATTTTTTAACTTTTACTAGAGAATATTTTACAAAAGCATATTATGGTTCACGATCCTTAGTTATGAAAGGACCTACTGTTCTGCTCTGTGAAGATACTGGAGAACCTACCCTGCCTACATTTTTAGGGGTTGATTGGTTGAAATGAATATTGCTTTCATTGCTTTTAATAGTAATTTGGAAACATGATTTTAGAAGGGATAGATTTATATTTCGTATAAAATCTTGAATTTAGTACATTCTAAATTAGATGTCCTCGATGACTGCATTCAAAACATTTTTTTTGGACACTGCTGCCTTTGCTTTTGATAGTTATTAAAAAAGTAATGTGTACACTTACTTAAAGGCATAAGGCGCTGACAGATCCTGATCCCTTTCCAGAGTCCACTTGTCTCCGTTGCTCATCTCCTTACAGAGTTCCTCCTGTCCCAACTGCTGCGGCTTCCCTCCCTCTGTGGGGCTGCCGGGAGTGCTGAGGGTGCTATTCGCCAGAGTGAACTTGAATGCCTTTGCGGGGGCTGTGATGATGATCTTGGAGGTCGGTATACCGAGACCGATAGCCAGGTCCACTACCGAATCCTTAAAAATAGCATAATAAGCTTGTTTAAAACAGTCACAATTAATTAATTGATAGTTCTGAGTAAAGTTAAAATATACTAAAAATATTTTCTTTATTAAAAAAATGTATCCGAGGATTTCAGGATATCATCTCTGATATATATGCAGCCTGAAATTATTAGTTATATATTTATAATTAATTAATTATTGTACTAATTTAAGCCCAAAATATAACTATTTTGTTATTTATCTTTAAAGCTTCATTTTAACAAAGAATATGTTTTTGGAGGCTCTCGAGATAAAATGTTTCTCAAAACTGCATTAAAAAAATGTCTGATGTCTTTTAGCAGATTGGTAATTGAATTTGTAATATGTTTATAAGAACATTTTTATGGATATTAATAATAATAAACTAAAATAAAATGAAATAAGATATTTATATACAAACAAGTAATAAATATTTGCAGAAAACATTTTATTACTATCACACTCACAAATACAAAATACACAATGAACTGTGTAAGAGTTGGGGCGGTCTTAAAACATTTCTTTCTTTTAGTATCTACTGAGATAATCCCAGCATTAAGATTTTATATATGTAGCTATATGTGAAAATTCAACTGAAAGCCAATAGCGAAATAATAAATTAAACCTGCATCATAATGTCCACCAAAAGTGAGGAAACTATAAGCCCTTACCGTGTTCATCATGTCCCAAACACCACTAAGTCGACTCGGATGGAATGTCTCATTTTCCACTTCACCCAGAAAGTGAGTTTCCACTCCGAAAAGTGTCACAAGTTTCAGGAGATTCTTCAAGTCGTAGTATTTGGCCAGGAGTTCCGACTGCGCGGGAAGACTCAGCATGAAGATGGCTTCTGTCCCGATGGCAGTTCGGATCCTCTCGGCTGTCTCCGTGAGCCTCGTTCGATTCAGATCGCTGTGAGCGTCGTGCAGGTCGATGCCGTGGATTACCGAGGATTTTATCATCTTGGCGAGCTCCTGAAACAAGAAAATATAAGCAAATTAAAATGGGTTGAAGGTGTGGTATAAGGTCTCATAAATAATGTACCTACATATTGTTTTACAGCAGTATTTTATAATGTATTTCATCTGTTACGGCTATGTGAGAAAAGTGGAGGTTAAAAATGCTTTTTTGCGATTGTAGAAATATCCAAATGATAGGATAGTTAGATATTTTCTTCTGTTTAATGCTTTTGAGGTTACCTTGTAGATTTCTGAGATACTCCAGAAAAATCGGGTAGGAATTTACAGAGTAAGGAAAACCTACAGCATGTTCTAAATGAAGTATATGTATATAACTTTGAAATTAGGAGTATCTATTCCATGACCATATTTTTCTGACTACTCCACTTGACTTTTTTATACATACTTGTCACTACAGCAGAAGAATTGATAAAAAGGATTGAGAGTGAGAGAAATGAAATAAGACTTGAAAAAAACTCTCTAAAGCATAGAATCGAATTTTTGAATACTGCAAAAAAGTGTAAAACTAAGTTTTTTGATTAATTTTAAATCTATTAACATATTGTGTTCTGAATTTCATGTTATGTATACATAAAATTATACAAGTTTAATTTAGAACGTTCTGTACAAGATGAGTTTGAATTGTGGGAGGAGTGTTGTTCGGTCACTCATAAAGATATGACGATTGAAAGATATGAAGCAATCAAAATAAACACAGGGTGTCTCGTAGTTAAAAGCAGAAATTTTTAAGGAATATTCTTCACTCAATTTTGAATAGAAATTATTTTTTACACTTTGGGTGAAATGTCCACATTTGCGAAAGTAAACACCATCAAAATTTGCATTTTTTTTCAATATTTCTACTTACTTTCTATAAAACGTTGGACTGTCACTACAGTATAGTCCAAGATTTTACAGATAATAAATATGGAATATTAAAAATTCATTAGCTTTAATACGAGTCAAATAAAATAATTAAAACCTTGAAGAAATTTGAAAAATATTATTTTTGTAAGATTTTATCATTTTGAATTTTTACTATTCCATAGAAGTTGATGTAGTGATATTCCAATGTTTTACAGATAATAAGTCAAAAATATTTGAAAAAATGTAATCTTCGATGTCGCTTACCTCACGTCAATAATTCACGCAACATGTAAAGAATATTTTCTATTCAAAATTTAATTAAGAAGACTCCTTCAAAGTTTTTGCTGCTAGCTACGAGACACCTGTGTAACAAATTCTATTCTGGAAACAGCCACAGCTCATTACCCATGACTCGTGTGTAAAAATGGAAGCAATCTCTGGAGTTCTATATTAAGCAACTTAATTTGGTCATTAATTTAATTAATAAATTTTTGTAAAAGTATGGGGCACAAATATCTGCCTTATTCAGAGTAGTATCATACATAAAATTTGTTAGTCGCACATAAATAAGCGATTAAACTTATAAACAGGTTTTTAATCCTCATTTCGATCACGGTTATTAGCGTGATTGCGAGAAATCAGATTTTAATAACAAATTGGACTGGTACCTACGCATATTAACTTGGAAATCAGGTGGCATTGCTTCATCTGAGGTGAGTATCTGAGAGGTACAAGCTAAATAGATTTATCCTCAACCCGTTTATCATTATTTTAATATTTATTTCTACCGTGATAATGTGTCACGACGCAATTTTTTTTGCCAAAAAAAATAAGAACACGCATTTATTAAAAAAAATTGGTGCGTGTACTTATGTAGGCGTGTAAGATGTTAAACTTCTTTGGTAGAAAAAACCATCTGATGTGTTGTATACCTTGCGTTGGAACATAGCTGAATAGAATTCGCAAGGAATACAAATAAGAGTTTGAATCAATGATCATTTTCCATCAACAGATAAAATGTCTAAAATACACATTAAATACAGTACCTATATACCGAATTGCATTTTGATTGTAAAAAAAAAGAGAAAATGAAACAGTAAACGCATAATTCAATAACCATAATAACAGACTAGTGACATCTGTGGACATTTAAGGAGATTGAAAAATCTTTGGATGCCGGTCGCGCCAAGGATTATTACAACACATATACGGGAACATGTTATAAAATTTTAAAAATACAGCAACAACTTCCAAAAATTTTATAGACATGGTATTCTATCATGGGTGGAAATGGTGAACGATACATTGTGAAAAATTATCACTTGAGCCAGCCGTACGATAGGTCGTAAGCCCAATGAGCACTCAAAGACTTGCCTACTTTCCCATAAAGATATAATTTCGTCTCTGTGAAACATTATACAAACACACAACTCCGAATTCGAAAAAAAGTGTAAGTAATCGCACACAGCTGTAGATATATCACGAAACTACAATATTGAACATCAATATATAATATATATATATATATATATAATTATATATATATATATAATATATATCTATATATATTATATATATATATTACGATATATAAAAAGAAACCCGTGTTTCCCTATCCGCCAAGTTTTCTTCACAACCAGATACTACCACCCCCTGGTGGTTATGGTGGTGGATAGCCCTTGGTGTCCCATTGAAAATGTGCGAGTTTGGTGGGGGTGGCTGAGCGTGGGTGGGAGTGGGTGGCATAAATGTGCATTTTAGCACATTGTTTTGTTATGGGAAGGCCGCAAATATTTCATATTGTTTCAAAATTGGCGCGCTGACTATGTCGGTGAGTCTAGAAGGTTCCGGAAAAACCTGCTCTAGAAAGTTCTGGAAGGAGAAGGTTCTAGAAAATTCCCGAAAGTTATATAAGGTTCTAAACTGAGTGGCGGAATGTGTCGGTGTGTCTAGAAGGTACATTCGATAAATTTCTTGAAAGTTCTGGAAGAAGAATGTTCTAGAAGGTTCGCGAAAGTTCTGTGACGATCCAAACAGTGTACTAAAAATCTACGCGTGCGAAGCCGCGCGGGAACAGCTAGTATAAAATAAGATAATAAAATAAGCAAAATCATAACAAATTAAAAATCTTGAAAGAATTTTAAACTGCGCGGCTGCCGACGGGTCCGCGCCAAATTTTACATCTTGGATAGGAATTTGACAAATCGCGTACCTTTTTTTAAATCTTGTTAACCATCAGATGACGCGTTGAAATCTCCAGTTAGTTTTAATTGCTCAAAAAAATATTTTGTAACTGTCGCACATACCATACTTTAAAACAGGACATTCACTTGTTATTAAAATAGGGAAAACTTTACACTTAAACGGCACAAAAATACAATTTTGAGAATGTAAAATAAGGTAATAAACATTAAGGCCGGTTATTTTATCAGTGGTAACTGTAATAGTTAAGAGGCCCCAGTACACGATTTTCGTATTTGCTCTCGATTTGCTAAATTTAACCTAAACTTATTAAATCATTTAGCAAAACCCATAGCTAAACAGGCTTTTGATCAATTTTATTATGATAGATCCATTTACTCTTGAAGCATTTCCTTAAAAAAATATGAATAAATATATTGTTATAACATCAAAAAAAATATAACCCCGAAACACTATTTTAGTTTTCATGCAATAGTTATCTTCGGTACACTAATCTCGTATATTCTCAAGTAAAGACAATATATTTTATTTACAAATTGATTGTATAAAGTTTGAAAAAGATGTGGTGCTATTCAGACACTAATATTTTTCGACAAGTTGTTAAATATATCGTTTTAAAAAAGACAAAAATTAAACGTTCTGTTTCCTATATTGCAGTATCCATAAAACCATTAAAATATCGATTATTTTAATTAAATTTTACATGCGTACTAAGAAAATTTCACTGTCATTAATATAAAGATATTCAAAAAATTATACCTCATACTCAAGAATTCGAATTAATTAAATCGTATAGTCTGTTAAAGATCATTTTTCTTTCAAATCAGACTTCGGTTGGACAGTCCAATAATTTGATGTTATAACAATATATTTGTTCATATTTTTTTAAGGAAATGCTTCAAGAGTAAACGGATCTATCATAATAAAATTGATTAAGAGCCTGTTTGGCTATGGGTTTTGCAAAATGATTTAATAAGTTTACGTTAAATTTAGCAAATCGAGAGCAAATACGAAAATCATGTACTGGGGCCTCTTAAGCAAAAAGCTCTTTTTTCATTTTCCATTAATCAAACAACCCGTTTTCGTAAAAATCTTTGTTTTTAACCTTTCCTCTCCATGCTGTAAGCTGAGTTGACATTGCCTCTAATTGTGTGAATATTTCTATAAATATACTAAATACAGAGTTCATATGTTAGGTATTCCTTCGTAACATACTTTTTATGTATTCAATAAAATAGTTACAATTTATAAGAAATTACCAGACACAACAAAATAAAATATTTTCTCGAAGAAATTGACGTTAGTTTGTCAATTGTGTGTGTAATATGTGTATGGGGGTGACGTGCGTGGTGCGCGGAGCGCAGATCGCATTGCGCAGTGCGTACTGCGCAGGGGAGTATTTATCATCACATCATGAATTTACAATCAGAATGGCGGTATGGGGTACATGCTTTCAGAAGATTTCAGATGTTTACGTATTAATTTAGCGTAATATTAAAAATACCAGTAAAAAGCATTTACACATAGAATAGATGGAAAATAAACACACAATTAAAAAAAATGAACTTATTCCGATCTTGTTATTGATTAACTTACCTACTGGCAATAAATCTACAAACAAAATATCAGTATATATTTCCTGATTGAAAGTACAATAAAATAATAATGTACCTACACATATTTACATATTATCTAATAAACAAACAATTTTTATGTTCTCTGAAAAACAGGTAGGCGCGCTTTACTCGTAAACAAGGAGCAGTCAATGTACCGTTATAAAAATACGCCGTATTAGTTCTGCCGCAGACATTATGACGTAACAACAGTTGCGTTCAGCACATTTTTATGATTACCGTCAGTCATTATTGAGTAAGACGACACCGCCTTAGGAGTGGTCCGGATAATGTGGAACGTAGTGTGCTCGCATTCTTCTTTACTATGTCATTGTGAGGCAGACCTTACCAAGCAACTAACTAACAATTATATTTGTCTAGCCATCTATATATACTGTAAGGAATGTTTTTAAACAAAGCGTTTCCAGAATCAAGTTATGTAAATTGATTCCGATTGAACTAAAGCAAAATACATGCTCATTAGCAAACATAATGCAGTTGATAATGAAAGTGTTTAGGTATACCTATTGCTAGAACGAAATTACAGAAGGTAAAAAGTGTTGGTTGTTTTACATGTCGGTTCCTAAAGAATAAGTATTTATTTATTTTGTTATAAAAAAAAAAGGATTTATTTTTAGATTTTTTTTTAATATAAAGGAGTTACGCACGTTACACGAAGTTACAGGGACAGACAGACTGACAGACAGACAGACAGACGGATGGACAGAGAGACATCGAAATTATTATAAATGGGATGTACTTAATATTTATAATACATACTTAGGTAGGTATTATAAATTGGTTTCTAAATCTGTTACAAGGGGCCTATATATAATATGGTCATTTCGGAAATATACGAAAATTTCTGCAATCGTACGTCAGTATAATGATATATATTTTTTAATTTAGGCTCAATTTATTTATATAAATTGTGAAGAAATCCGTAGGAAATGTATTGACTGATAGGATACCAGCGATACATTATAATAATTTATTTATTTTTCGGATGGATAAATTAATATTATAAAACGAATAAAAATAATATTTTTAACGGTTCTCACTTTCAGCTGCCCTGCCTAACCACGAGCTGCCCACTGTACTCCAGGGGTGGAGAAACTTTTTGGGACCACATGCCAAAAATAAGTACATGAATGAATTTATTTATTTTCGCACGCATCCAATGTTATAACCTTAGATGCATATTTAAGATTGCTAAACTAACAAAATAAATGTTTAATTTAATACTTACTGACATTCATAATACGTACATTCTAATATCTAACGTCTATCTTCAACTATCGCCTGGCCTTGTGATATTAATGAAAAATAATTAAAAGATGAGACTTGAGTAGGATGAAGAAACAGACACGGTAATGTTTTTCCTCATTACAATAGATACTACTCTCAATGCAGCCTTAAACTCATTCAAACTTATCTTCTTTTAATTCGAGTATGCTATAACGTGTATCGAGCCTTAGCTTTTTAAATGTGACCCACCTATCTGATAGTGACGGTCAAACTATTATTTTAACCGGTTACACATGGTACAGTTATTTGAGATTTGTATCTGATTGTGATCTGTTGGCAGTTCACGCCAGGAAACTAACCAAATTAACAGTTATCTCGATCGGCCATATTGTATATTTATGTATTTAAATTAGAGATGGGTCGTTCATGAACGAACTGTTACTTGTAAACTCTTCATATTGCTAAACGAGCGAGCTGTTCTGTTCGCTTTCACAAAAGTTGTTTGGTAGTCGTATGGAATATAAGAAAACTATTTTAATCATAATTCAGCTAATTAATAATGCAAATCAGTTTCGTTTATTACTTTTTCACATGTTATAAAAATATAGAACAATGAAAATGTTCTACGTTGTTCAATTTCATCTCCCCCTCCCCCCAAATTGTTTGCACAGTTTTGAAGTACTATACGAACAAAGAACAAGCTTCTAACTTCATGTAGTTCATTGAAGTAGATGAAATGCTTAACGATTTGATCTGTTCGCGAATTGAGAATGGATCAGGTAGGTACTTACCACAAATGAAGGATTCATTTTGAATCTTTCAAATTGGTGATCGTGTATATATTGAAGCCTTCATCCGTCCGAAATGTAGTTTTGCCTCTCGCTAGTGGCCAGTGGTATGTAAACTTGCTGCTTTATTTCAAATATTTATCAATAGAGAGCAGTACTGTCTAAAGTATTTATTTTTAGTTAATTCTGTGGGCGAAAGGAACAAACAACTGAATGAGTAAAAAAATGCAGAAATTTGAAAATTTCTTTTGTTTAGGAAATATCTCTTAAACCCTTTATTATTTTTATAAAATTTGTGCACCAGTAGTTTTGTTCTTTGCACAAGAAACTTGAATCAGGTTGACGATGTTTCTAGACAAATTTTTCAAATAATTAATCAAGTCATTTGTCCCTTTCTAAAAATTTAAAAATAATCGCATTTTATTTTCTGACTCATCTACTTTTTCCTTGCTTTTAAGGCAACTCTGCATACTTAACTCAAACTCGATTTTATTGACTCATTTGGTTGTTCCTTTCGCTCACAGTATATTAGTTAAGTGCTTGTCAACGACGCATCAAACTTGAAAGATTTTTGGTTTACGACTACTGCCGTGCACGCATATTTACGAATCAGGTGCGACTCAGATCAGACGAGTGCGATTACATTATGCTGGTACCTAATCCATGATATACCATTTTACAACATGCGCCTCGCTTCAGTGACGTAATGCCGTTTGGCCCGGAGCCCTAGGCCGGCCGAGGTGTCATTAAGGCGTAGTGTAAAAAATAGTAAACAAATATAGTTGTGATTTATTTTGTACTTGGATCCTGATGGAGACTGGGCCTGGGGCAATCTTGTTTGATTTGCAATCGTCTTCTACGTGTGGCGGCAAGATTGAGTGCAATGGAGAAGACGGATCTCGTGTGGGCTTCTGAAAATGCCCCCTGGGAAAGCTTGGTTTGGGCATGAATTACGATTAGAGCCTCCAAATATTCGTGATTCCAACTAATCGAATATCGAATAGTTAATGATAATATATTCGAATATTCGAATAGGTATATTCGTAACGTTTTTAAGAAAGGCATAATATACTTTGAATGATAAATACAGATAAATGCATTCTATATATTAAAAAAAAAATTGCAGAGAATATATTTATTTTAATTTTTAAAAATATATGTTATGAAAAACAACAAAAAATATATTGAAAAGTAACGTTGAATTTAGAAATACAAATTTAAAAAATATATATTTCAATTTTGTAAATACACATACATATATAAAAACAATAAAAAAATAGATACAGACGAGTCAGTATTCTCTCGATAACTGAGAAAATTTTAGATATGTTTATATTGCTTCACATCTCACACCCCACGTGCAAGTTTTTTTAAAATTATTTTGTATATAACTTCTTATTTGTCGGCTCAAGTATTAATGAAAAAACCGTTGACAAAACAAAGTATGCTAACCTTAAGTGCTTATTGTGATAAAATAATAAAGATAAGCATAAGACCTTTAAAAAAGGCAAATGCAAAAGATTTCCGAAAATTTACATCTATGATGCACGACTTTCATATAGCCGATAGTGGTACTTCTGGAAAAAAAAATCGTATATACCTGAAAATGCTTGCATATGACATCCAGGGTTCGTAAACCTTTGTTTCGTTTAGAAAAATATTTAAAATCTTGTAATATAAATATGAGCGAATACTTTTTAAAATATTCGAATAACGAATACTTCAAAACAGGCGATATATTCGAGGTTCGAATATTCGGATTGGAGGCTCTAATTACGATGTATCTCATTCTTCTAAGCCCCATAATGGCTCTCATTGCCGTCGCTTTTGTTTTGTGATAGATGTAAAAAGATTTTTTATCTATTGTCAAGGCGGATATCTGACGAGATGAGGGAAATCTTCGTCGTCCTATAGTACGTATCCTTGGGTAAAAACTAATTATTTTATCTGGTCCTCCATTTGAGATATTCGACATTTCATAGCTGGAAACTCTACTAGGCATAGTTACAACACAAATATATTCCATCTTGTTGCTCCAATCCCTAGTCACTTTAAAAGGTCTTCAAAATTGGTAATTATGCTCCAAAATTTGGCATATTTCAAGGTTATTTAAGTCATAGTTTATATATTTTTTTCTATCATTTCTGTATCTATCTTTCCTGTATGTAAACTTGGTGCTTTATTTCAAATATTTATCAGTAGAGAGCAGTATTGTCTTAAATATTTATTTTTAGTTAATTCTGTGTCCGAAAGGAACAACCGAATTAGTAAAGAAATGCGGGTTTTCAGGAAAGCCAAAACAAAATTTGAGAATTTCTTTCGTTTAGGAAATATTTATTAAAGCCTTTATTATGTTTACCAAATTTTTGCACCGGTAGTTTTGTTTTTTCACAAAAACTTTGTTTTTTCTATAGGTAACCCTATTTTGTCTTTCTTACGACAGTGAAAAACAGAACCTTGTAACTTTTTTGGATGGAGAACAATATATTTTTTCAATACCTTTGTAAAGTCCTGTTTAGCGTGAAAAATTGAGCATAGACCCAAGATGGTGGCAGATAAAAATAAAATAATATTAATGTATATTATAGATGTATCACAGAGACGAAACTTAATTTTTATGGTAAAGTAGGTATGGAAGTCTTTTGGGTGTACATGGGGCTTACGACCTATCGTACGGCTGGCTTATGATCACTTTACACAATGTAACGTTCGCCATTTCCACCCACAATTATAGAATATACCATGTCCTCTAATTTTTGGAAGTTGTGTATATATTTAAATTACGTACCACGCTTTACATGTGTGTTGTAAGCATCCTCCTTGCGGCTTACACCAAAGCTTTTTCATTACTCCTGAATATCCACAGATGTCGCTAATTGTTCTAATGTCGCTAAATGAGACCTCTATAATTGATTACGAAATTTTTGATAGCAATATCCTTTATCTGTGTAATGAAATTCATCCGAATTACTAGCATTACACTAGGATACGCCAGAAATATTATTTCAAATTTTTATTAAAATCCTTTTTACCAGTATTTTTCGTTCAGAATATTTTGATTTATATTTCAAATCTTTCAGAACAGTGCTGGATTTTTGTCACCTTATGTACACCCAAAAGACTTCTATACCTACTTTCTCATGGAAATACAGTTGCGTCTCTGTGAGACATCTATAATATACATTAATTGATTAATGATGTCCCTATGACAAAAATACAGAACTGTTCTGAAGGATTTGAACAAAAACTCAAAAAAACATTACCATCACGCCGTTTCCCCATGGGGGTAGGCAGAGAGGATAGAGCGCCATACTCTTCTGTCCTGACATACAATTTTCGCTTCGTCTACATTCATACATCTTCGCATGCAAGCTCGACGGTTATTCAGGCTTCTAACAGGACCATCTTCCAGTATCTGGCTAATCTGGTCATGCCACGTCTTCCGTGGTCGCCCTCTCTTTCTGGCGCCGTCAACACTTGTATCATATATCTTTCTTACCATTCTTTCCTCATTCATTCGCTCAACATGCCCAAACCACCTGAGCGACCCTATTTTTATTCTATGCATTATGCTACGATCAGCTTTCATTACTTACATTCATTCCTAATATTCTTTAATCTATCATACATGGATTTACCACACATACGTCTAAGGGACCTCATCTCCACTGCATTCAATCTACTTTCGTTCCTCTTCTGCCAGCTCCAGGCTTCATTTCCATACATTAGTGTCGGTACCAGAACTCCATTATGTACTGCTAGTTTTCGGTAGACATATTTCTATTATAAATTATCAAAAAGTGAGATATTTCCGATGATACGTCGCTTAGCATTGAAAGGGCCTTTAGGTCCTTGGCGCCATCGTGCGCTACACGACCTTGCCCTTATGGTGACCCTGCTCGAGATGCCAGCAGCACAGAAGCTTGTGAGGTGGTGGGAGAGGGGGGCCTACGTCCTGCACTGGATACAAAACGCGTAGGATTGTGATTATGTTAATCAGGGTGTATTAATCAGGATGCACACTGCACATACATATTATATCTAAATTTAATTTAAGAAAACTTAAATTTTTAATTACATTTAAAAAAACAAAATGAAAAACTATCTCTCCGCGTGATATAATGGCCTTCTTCTTCCTTGCACTGTCCCAACTCATTGCCTAGGTAGGCTGTTGGGGTCGGCTCTTCTCGTTCTCAGGCTGTATCTTCTTTGGTTCTGGATATCGCTTTCATCCAGGCCGTTTCTCTGTAATATTTTAGAGCATTGAGTCATCCAGGAGTTCTTTGGTCTTTCTCTGGATGACTGTCGATGAAGCTCCACAGACATTGCCTGCTTCACTGTGGTCTGGTGGTCTCCGTCTTATGTGCCCATACCATCTCGACTGTCGCTCTTCCAGCTTACTGTTTATGTCCGTGACGCCCAGGCTACCACGAATGTGTCATCATACACAAAATCAGAAGCATTGGCTGTTAGTGTGCATCTTCGCTGTGATGGCATTTGTTGGACATTGATTTGTTTATAAACGATGATTTTTGTCCATCGCGCGTGTTCCGCGCGCGCTCATTGGTTAAATGAAATTGCGCGCGTCTTATTTCCTGTTACGCATTTCCGTCCCTTTTCACGAAATCACTGCCACAGATTGCAGGAAAGCGAGAAGAAAGATGTTACACATTAAAAATTTGAATCAAAACTCTGCGCGCTTTTAATCATTTTATTTGATTTGTATGAAAGCAAATGATTTTTTATCATTCAATAAGTACTGTAATAGTACGATAATCAGTGAAGTGATAAATAAACATTTTACGGAAAATAAGTCATAAATATTTTTAAAAAATCAAACTTTCCTGTTATCGACATGTCACCCAAAGTGTAAAGAGTACTTTGTATTTAAAATTGTACTAAGAAGAATCATTTGAAGTTTTCACTCCTAGAGACTGACACCTGTGTGTGTTGGGTCTAAAGTAACAGATGCGACTGTATTTATTTACCTTGGAAAGGTTCTGAAAGGTACGACACACTTGGACTAGATTTGCACTGCGGGTCCGCCTTCAGCTTGTTCGGGCGGCAAGATACCCCACCTGCCCCATGACCGGTATAATTACGTGCTGCACGTACACCAACATTACCATAATGTAATCTAAAAACATTTTGTGTTCAAGACGTTTGCGTCGATGTGCAAATTATAAACGTAAAAGGCCAAATATCTACTTCTCCTACGTGGAGCGAAAAATGTCCAAAAGTACCTACCTACTGATTTATTCAGATCAGTACCGACTATGGAATGGATTTTAAGAAAAACAAATGTAAATGTTCCATACAATTGTTATTTCCTTGTATCCACCGTTTTTCGTATGATTCTTACATTGCTTATCATTGTACTGTGTGTAAGTACTAGGTACCGGTGTGTGTTATTTCTATAGACGAGGGCAATGATATAATAAACTGTAGATACGTTACAAGCGTGAAATCGTGGCGAGTCAAAAATAAGGTAATTGCCTTACTTGCATTCGTTATCGAACGGACTTTTTTTGTGATCGGGCGCGACGCTACGCGGAAAACATAGTATCGCACACTATTGTAAGAATGAGTATGTTATTTTAGTCACCGAGACTTCAAATTACCTGATTTTTCTGTCTACACGCAGAGCGTTTGTGAAATAAGATATGTTGTCTCTTTCAATGCAATATATGCTACATATGAAAACCGGCTAGTATAGGAATAACGTGTCTATATTATAATACGTCAATGGACGAGGGGTATAAAAGCAATGGCGACATATCCAAAAAAATATTTCTAATCCACCGTCTAAGTCACCGAGGATAACTTATTTAGTAGGTATGCATTAAATTCGAGATTTTCTAGGAAATACAAAACCATGTTTTCAAATCACTATTGAGAGCAAAGGCAGTATCCACCACAACCAATCAACACCCAAGGATATGTAACGTGACAAAATGGCCGCATCATACTAAAGTGACAGTTTATGTCGATTTTAGACTGAAACATCACAGCAATGTCCAATTATGTAAATAGCAAAAGCAGCAATGTCCACTATCTGGTAGCAAACACAGCAACATCCATATTTAAATATTTAATATTTATTTATACAAGTATATAAAAGGAAAACAGAAGTGACAAATTTTTTTAATACTTATTTCCAATAAAATGTAGGTTTCATAGATTCCAGAGAAATTTCATTGAATGATGACAGTTTTTTGGATTCATCTCAGAAACACCTCAGTGGGATATTGCTGCCTTTGCTTTTATACCCTTCCGTTACACCTGGTTGTTATAAATTTAACACATTTCCATCTGGTACTTTTTATAACTTTCCATACTTTTATAACAATACCAAAGTGCATGCATAATGGTAGATTGGCATCAATAATACATTTTTTACACATCCACATTTTTTCACAGACAGAATATAACGTGAAAAAAGTACCTACTCGAAAAACTACTCGGAAAAAAAGACTCGAAAATTTAAATTTGTAAAGCAAAGCTTTTCGAGCTTGTCAATTTTTTAAATGTGTAAATAGCAAATTTAGCATTTACGCGAGCGTAACGTATTATTTGGTCAATTTTTCAACATTTATTTTATGAGTAGGTACCTACCTTAGCATAGAATTTCGAGAAAGAGCTGAGATATTTACTTAATTAATTATTCATTTAACATGTATTGTATCGATAAATAAATAAATTGTTGTTCGGAATAAGCAACTTTAAGATATTTTTGAAAAATCATTATTCAATTATCTTTGAACATTGCTCTAAATCTCATGCGTGACCTCATACTAATCTAACAGACTAAATTATAGTTTAAGAAGGTTAACCTATCGAGAGGGTGTGCCCTTAGGAAAATGTACAGCATTAATAATTCATAATCCTCTCATGCAAATGAAGCCATTGTTCGCCATTTTATAAATAGTCTAATGACTAAAACTGCCGCCAGGGTGACGATTTATAATATTATGCATTGACTATGGAACTTTGGCAAAATCCGCGAGGATTTCTTCTTTATTACGCTTTGAAATGTGGCAACACCGAATATATTTGAATAATTCCGCAAAAAGGCGGCAAATACGACTGTCATTAGACTCCTCATACGGCTCGCACTCGGTATACAAAGATAATAACATTAAATCTGCACAAATTATGGCAAATTAAAAAGACTAAGAGCGCCTAAAACAGATTCTAGATTTTTCTACGACAGGCCGTAAGATTATGCAGCGGTTTACCGTGAAATTACAATCCGAACTGTATGGTAAAAGCTTGATTATCCAACTAGGATAATTCTGACAGACCTGTCATCGAAAATTTAAAAAATATATAAGTATCTACCTACTACGAGTGCATGCGGTTTTAATATTAAAATCGAGTGGAACGTAATATCGATCAACAATATTCCACGTTTTCGTTTTACCTAGGTATTCCCGCATTTTGAAAAAAAAACTGTGATAAATTATTAAAATAACGCACCTAAAAACGTTCTTGATAAATATTAGAAAACGCTGTGTTTCCATAGATTAATATAAAAATAAAATTAACAAAATTTATTATTTACGTTGTGAATAAATTCGCTCGAGATAGCGTTAGGTACCTACTAATAAAAAAAAATATTTGGAAAAATATTAATTGGACCCATAAAAATATTACTGATTCAAATATAATGATCCTAACTATGTTTTAAATATATGTTGAAGCCTTGAGACAAATTAGAAAATAAAATACTTACATTAAATAAAGTTACTTCTTTAGACAATTATAAATATTCTTTAGTATAGACTTGTCATCGTAAAAAGCTTAACTTTGGACTAGTAAGAATATAATTATGTATATATTAAAAAAAAAAACTTTTTTGTTTATCGGTATGATTTTTGTAGCCACGGTCTTTGAAATAATGTCTATATTGTCTCATTTATTACGATTTATGCAGTTTATTAGACTTAAAACGCGAAAAGATTAATAAATGTTAAATATTCTCCCATAATACAAGATGGTATGACATTTCTGTCAACCTCAGTATGTGAAGTATTACATTTTGAATGGGCCTTAGTTTTATGAGGATTGTTTGAAGTCACGTCTCTGATGGAACCTGCTGCCTTTCGGTACCATTTAAATTATTTTTTGAAAGACTGTCAACTGATTTAACGCTTACTTGACAGCGGATTTGCTCCTAAACAATTTTGTAAATTAGCTGTTTTTTAGTTTCCAAATGCCATTGTGCCAAGTTCATGCACAGTCTAACCATTATGTGGAAGAACTGCTTCATGATGACTATAAACAATGATAAACAAACATGATTTTACACCAGAATAGATAAGTGAGACTCATTTTAATATTTTCACGTGTCAAGAAATTTCTAAATACGAAAACTCTACATTTTATATTAAATTTTTTTTAGCCATATGCTGTGACGTAATAATGCCGACATGAAGTAAAAATGATCAGATCTACCGCGCAGGTATTTTATTTTTGAAATAGATAATGCTGTCATAATATAAACTTCTTTGATGACATTAGTAGTAAAAACCTTTTTTGGTTAAAATAGCTTAGATATTTATTTATTTATTTATTTATTTCAACGGTTACAAAACCTATTACAGTAATTTGATGTTGTACTAATTACCTTATAATATAAAATGAGAGTAAGTAAAAGTAAGCATAAGATAATAAAGATAAAATATGTAGAATACAGAGTTAATATAAAATAACATAATAATGTTAAAAGTAAGCATAAAATAACAGAGATAAAAAAAAATTACAGAGTAAATATACAATAACAAAAGTATTAAGAAGAAGTAATATATATTCAATAGTATAAAAAAGTTAACAAATGAGAATTAATTACAATTTATGAAATTATGTAGCAACAGAGTTAGAAACTAAAATGGACTGCCTTATTTCTCTAAGAAGTAATTTTATGTTACACAAAATACATCTTATAATATAAAGTGACAAAGTAATTTATGATATAAAATGAAAAAATAATTTATAATATAAATTGAGAAAGTAAATAAAAGTAAGTATAAGATGACAAAGATAAAAGATATAAAATACAGAGTAAATATAAAAAGCGTAGTAGTGACAAAAGTCAGAATAAAATAATAAGATATATAAAATATATAAGATTTATAAAATAGGATACGTTTTCCACCAATTAAATAACCAGTTTTCGCAAAATTCTACGCATTTTTTCTAACTTTTCTATTACTACAAATTGGGTACCAGTATTATTAAAATAATTTTATTTTCCCGAATAGATGATAGGAAAAAATGAAAATAGATTTTTTTTCACTCGCATTGTGCATTGAATCAGTATTTAATCAAAATATATTGATATAGTCAATGTGTGGGAAAATCATAGTTAATTATATATGGGGTATAAAAGCAAAGGCAGCAATATATAAAAAAAAATTAATGCAGTCATCGAGGATTACTAATTTATAATGTACCTATTGAATTAGAGATTTTATTGGAAACAAAACATATAAATTTATAGGAGACATGATTTTCGAAAGGATTGATACATAAAGTATAGAATTCAGTACATTATAAATTAATAATCCTCGGTGACTATATTGCTAATAATAATATTGCTTGTAATATTGCTGCCTTTGCTTTTATGCCCCACATATAATATAATGATTATCCCGCACATTGATTATTGATCCATCCATCAAACCACCAACATATATCGACATGAACCAAAGAAAATTTCTTGGTACATTCTGCGGTTCTACGGCTGGTAGGTAGGTACCATTACGTTTGACTTGATACCCCGAGACTTACACCTTATCATAAAAGGAAAAATCGACAGATGGCGAGATCCTGGCAGAAGGAGAACAAATGCCTTAAAATCCTTAGATAAGACATATCAATCTCCCTTTCGGGCAGTAAACAAAGTGCGAATATCCTATATGATCGCAAAAGTTCATCAACGCGTAGCACCCGAATAGGAAGTTGCAGTGTTTCAATTACAATTCGTTTAATCACAAGATATCTCTGTAGATGTCGTTCCGTGATATTTTTATTTTTTTTACAAATACATTTTTTTACAAGGTAGTGAGTTACTTATGAATGTATGTTTCTCTACTACATGAGTGTCATAAACTCGTGTGTACTAGAGGAGTATCATTACATTATACATTTACAAAGAATTTTGTGATAAAATGTACATCAGGTAATAAGTATACAGAGACAATCAAGTAATAATAAGTATGTAATAAAAAGTAATAAGTTAGTAATAATAAAAAGAAATTAAAAGGTACATACATATAATATATAACAAAAATAAAAATTTAATCATTTCTGAAGGTATTTTTTCACGTTTTTTTAAATGATTCATAATTTTCCTCAGTCCTCATTTCAACAGGCAATTCGTTGAACTATTTCACACCTCTGAATGTGTAGTGATGCTGGGCAGTTGTGGTATGTATCACAGGGATATGTAATTTACCAAGTGTTACATTTCTGCTACTTGACACTCTTTGAGTCAGCTCGTTATCGCTATGAATACCTTTATATAGTTGAACTATGCAATTTTTTTGTAGATATTTTGTAAAGTGGGGACTTGCATTTTATTAAAGAGGTCTATTGTCGGATAATCATTAGGTTTTGTAAGAATGATCTTTATAATCAATTTTAGGGCAACTTCTAAAGGTTTCAATGTAGTTTTGAATGCACTACCCCAAGAGATAATACCATATTGTAAAACTGACTGAACTAGAGCGTAATATAGTGTCTTTAACAATTTTATTTCTAAGATATTTCTTATTTTTATAAATACATGTTATTTTATATGACATGAAGAAAGATGAGTAATGATTTATAAGTGTTGAGTAGATCACGGCTGACGCTTGATCTGAAATTGAAATCAATTTAATACACGAATAAGTCGCTCCTTTTTCACTGGCGTGAGAAAAAAATAAATACATACCGCACAAGTGAATAATCGCAGTGATTTCATTACTTGATTCTCCTGAATGGGCATTACAAAATAACATTGAACAAGACTCATCGCCTTCCACAATACAATTCATTAAAAAAATATTCGATCAATCCAATCCATCTATAATGCATTATACTTTTCAAGGATACGCGAGATATTAGTGTCGAATCAATACAAGTTAATGCTATAAGGAAAATGTAATTTTTTTTCTTTAAACCCTGTAACATTACAGCATATTAATTAATACATGTTTTGTCCTGTTACTGTATTTGTTAAAATTCTTATAAATAAATTCCCAAAGTCTTACAGTGAGTTACGCGGAAATAAATTGACTCATTTCAATGCAGTAAAACGATGATTTCATTTCTGTGACAAGAAATTTTGCACTTATTTTTTTACAATAAATATAACATATATCGCAATATTAAGTTACATTTTTTGTTGTTTCTGTCCCATAGAAGTTAATACATTGTGTATAGGAACAGAAATACAAGCATATCTTTAATTGAAAGAGTTTTAATGTATAAGATAATAATAATTAATAAAAAAATAAGAACATTCATAATATGGTTAAATAATGTTTGAACTAAATATAGTATGTAACTATATATGTGTGATTATGTGTATATGATGATATACATTTGCTATAATTATTATAGGTTATTATATTTACTGGCAGACTATTGAGGTAAGTAGAGCTTCGAAACTGGAGAGAGCTGGCACTAGACCGAGATGAGTGGAGGAAAATTGTTGAGGAGGCCAAGACCCACCAAGGGCTGTAGTGCCAATAATGATGATGATGATGATTGAGATAAGTACACAAATACTTAGTATATTTATACTTCCTATTGTTTTTGTTTTTTGATTTTGACTATGATTATTTTAACTACGGAGTGTTAAAGGGAGTGAAAAAGCTTTGGATGCCGGTCGCGCTAAGGATTATTACAACACATATACGGAACATGTTGTAAAATTTAAATATATTTATACAACTTACAAAAAATTGACAGACATGGTATTCTATCAGGGGTGGAAATGGTGAACGTTACATTGTGTAATGTGATCACTTAAGCCAGCCGTACGATAGGTCGTAAGCCCTATGAACACCCAAAGACTTCCACATCTACTTTCCCATAAAAATATAATTTCATCTCTGTTAGACATCTATAATATATATTGATTAACGATGTCTCTGTGACAAAAATGGTACTGTGTTCTGAAAAATTTGGACAAACTCAAAATATTCTACGGAGTGTATTTCTGTTTTGTTGACTAAAAATTCTCAATGTATCTGTAATAATGCGGTGTTATTATAAAATCTATCTAAATTAGGGATATTGAATTCTTTAAATTGTAAAATTTATAAAAATAAACTTAGAATCTGAAATGTTACTTAATGATATTCCTGAAAAAATGGCAATGCATTTGAGATGTTGATCTACAGATGACTGTTAAAATTAATTTGAGTTGTTCAGTAATGGAAAGCTTTTAATATTATGTATATTAGACGGTGACTTCAACAAATTTTACAAATGTATGAAGTACCGCAAATATAATATCTAATCAAGAAATGACAAAATAATGTATAACCGAAGCCCAAACTCAAAAAAACAGCTCATAAAATCATTCGTGCAAAATTGCATCTAAGCATTCAATGCTTAAGCGACGTATTTTAGATGTATATCTATAAAAGACCAATAAAAATAAATTGGATTGATATGATTACTATGATATGATTCGAATGTAAAAGGAAAAATAAATCCTTCAAATAATAAAAACCTTAAAATTATATTACGTTGGTCATAACTTAAATTTATGAACGCTTACGTTGCAAATTCATGTTATACATATTTTAATATGTTTTATTGACTATTGTTTAATTGTAATTTTGTGTATTATTTTTTTATTTCCTTTGTTATTATTATTATATACATTTCAAGATTATTATCAAATTATTCTAATAAAAACATAGAGACATCCAGAAACATATCAGATTCTATATCTCAACATTCAATCAGAACTCAAGAAGAACAAGAAGACAGTAGACCTAGGTCTGGTGGTCCTAATTTTCCGATAAGCAGTTTACTAAAAGCCAATTTAGCGCTTGTTCAGACACAGCGGGAACCGTGCCGTTTCAGAATCGCATGAGATTGCGATTCTGAACGATCACATACAACCGTGCGGTTAGTCAACCGCTGCGGTGCCCGCAACCCAACCGCTAGAAAATAGACCCGCACGGCGCCCGCACGATCCTGTTACTATGGGGCCTTACGAGAGCGTTCAGTCGCGTTGCATGTCACAACAGGAGCACGCGTGGATTATATTCTCTTTTCTATGGTTATGGATCGCTTTGACACTGAATTTTTTATTGATGAAGTGGAGAAAAGACCTGTAATATGGGAGAAAAGACCTGTAATATGGGAGAAAAGACCTGTAATAGTGTGAGGATTACTCAAATATGCCAAGAACCAAGCTTGGCAGGAGTTGGTGGAGATATTTGGAAATGGTGGAAAAAAAGAGTATTTTAGAGAAGTAGGTATTCACCAAAAATGAACTGACAGAATGATATTTATGTGTCTTGCCATGGAACACGGCCGTCGTTAACAAAGTAATGAGCGAATATATCTCTGATATTCAAAGATGGAGAACGGCACCAGAACTGTCAAACTGACGTTTATTTTCGCCCGCACAAATCGCTAATTAACCGCGGCTGTGTGAACAGATGACACAAATCGCGTGTTTTGAAACGCGATTCTGAAACTGAACGGTTCCCGCTGTGTCTGAACAAGCGCTTAGAAAGAATTTTACCACAGTTGATAGTTATACCGCAACGTGTTTGTCAAGACCGGGCCTAGTCCCAAAGCTGTCAAACTTCGATCCAAAAATGTCAATTCAATGTACGTCAAACGCTACCCACTTGACCATAAAGATTTAATTATAATAATCTTATTACGAAAATATATTACATAATTTAATCGTGTGTTCAATAGAAATAACAATCAAGAGATAGTTGATCGACTTGTCGGTGGAGTGGTGACATGGTCAAATGTACTACTTACTAGAGCATTCAGATATGGCTGGCATTGGTGAAACAAGTCCAACATTTGCTACGCAGTTCATTAGCACCATCGTGCGTTTTTTCAGTCAGCATCTTGAAAGGAAGAGTATTTCTTGAGATTCCATCGGGTCTTTAAAATGGTGCTGAATCCGCCATTTTTCAGTATTAGATGCGAAGTTTTGACTTAGATGATGTTTATCAAATACACTTAAATATGACCTAGATAAAAAAGTTCAAGCCCGTCGAAAAGTCCTCACAAAATTTATCAAAATATGGTGTCCCACAGGGATTGTTCCTAGGTCCTAATTTGCTTATTTCAATAAAAATATCATACTTTGATATAATGCAAAAGCTGAATTTCATATATGCACAGTGGCGCTTTAGCTTCGAATCTCCTAAAGTATCCTTGATCGTGTAATTTAAATGACGTTTAAAAGTATGTAGATATGCAAGTTTCTTTTATTTCAATTAGTTTTCTCATTCATAATCATTTAAAGCTGTGGTTTAAAAAACAGAGCTTTTGGCCAATTAAAATTAAGCTCCAATTTCACAAGAGTAAAAGTATATGTGCTGGTTAGGTAGTAAGTTAGTGTGTGCGAGTTTGTATGTGTGTGTGCAAGTGCTCGAGTGTATGTGAAAAGAAATATGTCACCACGCAAGTTTATTGTTATATATCTCAAAACATGGTTCATCATGGATTGTTTGCCGTAGCTTGTTCTCCAACAATCCTAGTGGAACAGGATTGGAACTGGATAGTCCTACGGGACATTTAAGTGTATGGACTTCAGGATTTCAGAAGACTCAATGTGATTTATGAAGATATTTCAGATAACTAATCATTCGTCTATCTTCATGGTTCGTTATTTTATGGTACCTAGGCATAGTTTAATCGAACGTTCTTTATTCGTAAAAAAATATATAGCGCATAAAAATGAATCATCGAATTTCAAAACCTACTTGAATATATATATACACCGCTTTGATCCTTGACATGCGCTACTGTTCGCAATAATTCGTGTAAAGTCGTGAGTGAGTTTCAATGTCGGCGATATCACCTAATTAAAATTAGACTGATAGATTTTTTTCCGCCAATGATTTGGCACTTTTCGACACGACGGCAGACAGTGATATATCGAACCGAATATTTCCAATGAAAACGACTCACGTTGATTGTTGTGACTTTCATTTTTTTGGTAGACATTAAAGTTGATCTATTGCTCGACCTATTGGGAACATAACGCGGGTCTGACAGGTGGAGCAGAGTATCGCTAATATGCATGCTAAGCTAACATTCAAACCTATTATGAAGATTTTGTAAGACCAGTTGGTTCATTACGGACATGACAATCATGCAAATTTAAAACTGCGTATCTCTTCGGTTAATTTCAACACAACGATTTGAATACCCTACATATATTATTTCATTTTGTCCGTCCGTCCGTGTCGCACGGCAACATAGGACAAACAAGGTCTGCTGTCAATTATACACAACCTAATGAAGTATGTGGTTATCAAGTCAAACATATTTAATTATATTTTTAATCAAGATGTTTCATAAAGACAAAGTTATTTATTATATTGGAAAGTAGGTATGAAAGACTTTTTGGGTGTTTATAGGGCACACGACCTATCGTACAGCCGGGTTGAGTGATCACTTAACACAATGTAACGTTCACCTATTCCACACACGATAGACTAACACGTCTGTTCAATTTGTTAGAATTTTAGAATTTTTACTGTGTGTGTTACAAATAGAGCAACCCTGTTATACTGGAAATAAGGGAAATAACCCGTTTATAATGCTGAATTATATGACAAGGTAAAACCGAAATCATATGGTAGAATACTCGCTTAGGATATACGAAGTATCGGGAACGATACTCGAAGTCTCCAGATTGATTTTAATATCATAAAGGTTTTGCAGGGACCCGGTTTCAATCTCGATACATGTAAATGAGAAAAAAAATGCAAGCACAAGAGTTAGCCTCTTTTTGAAGAGGTACAGTGATAAAATTCATATATCCTTATAGTTTTGATAGACTAGAAATAGAAGAAAACAAATTGTAGTAATAAAACAGTATGTAATCTACACTAATATATAAAGAGGTAAAGTTTGTGAGTTTGTAAATTTGGATGTAGGAGGTGACTTCCTAAACTACTCATTCCATTCCAAAAATTCTTTTACCAATATTTAGAATGGACTTTCAGGATGGTTAAAGGCTATATATTATCCAGTAAAAATAAAAGGGCTTTTCGTGGTGACCTTTTTTACAACTAAAGTCGACGAAAAAACGGTCAAGCGAAAGCGTTTCTTATGAACGCTGCCTTAACAGTTAGAGATGAATGAATACTATCTATAAGAAAGTCTTCAACAACGTTTATCTATATGTTAAGATCAATTGATAAAATATGAATATATTTAAAAGATATATTTAAAATTAATTTTAAACAGTCGGGACTAATTTAGTAGGTAATGTTAAATTGTTATCAAAATAAATTAGCTTATCGTCAGGAAAATTTTATGTAGATAATAATTGCCTTTTACGCAACATTGTTTGGACGAGTAGTTTAGACTATATTGAATTTTCAATGATGCTCTTATAGTCTCAAACTGAACTCCACGCGGGCGAAGCTATATATATAAAAACAGCACAAAATTTTCTAACATGGTTTTCGCGATGAATTTAACTGGAAAACCCAATGAATAAATATTTTTTATGTTAAAATACAGGACGCGATTCATTCATATTCAAGCGATGAGACTCGTTATAAATGTGAAAAAAAACACGTTATATCATCGACATTGACTCCATTTCACACGACACGCATTCTGACAATCTTCTTCGGTAATTTTTCAAAAATAATTTCAAAATCTGTACAAATTTCAATGACAATGCTCGCGAGTCTTTTACGCTTTCTTGCGTAATGAAGCTTAGCATTGTGCGTTGTGAAACGGCTATACATCTCGCGGCTGCGCCGCGAATATTAATACGTAATTTATCGTCCACGCCTACTCCGATTTCTGCCAAAAACATCCTAAGGTTAAATATTTAAAACTAGGTCACATAAATCAAAATATCCCTTGCCGGGATTCTGAAAGCGAGACAAAAAAAAAAACCTGCGACCATACAACGGCGTATCAAATTCACGTGTCATGATATTGATAGATCGAACGGGGTCCGGACCTTGGAATGCGTGTGCAATATTTGAGACAACAGAATTATGGTAATTTGATTAGTATAGTGTATAGCCGTTGTTCGCTGTTTAAAACCTAGACAAGGTTGACTTGATAGATTTGTGTGAGAAAAATGAAACAAATTCGTTTTTGAAGCGAAGAGTTTTGACATGCGCATTTCAATGCTCGCTTTGAAGAATGACACTTGTCTCGAATGCGCATAAAGGACATTACAGAGTTGACCGCGAAGCGTATTTGTTTATTGACTTGTGTTTGTACACAAAATTGAGTGACAAATGATGCATTTCCACATTTATCAGTGGCACGACAAAACGAAAAAAGGCCCACAACAAACAGAATTTCAAAATGTTTTTTATTTTTTATGACAGAGTATTTAATAATATATATTATTTAATTTAATTTTGATAACATACGAAGTACACATTACAAATAAATAATTATTTCACAGAAAAAATAAATTAAAATGAAAGAAAATTTTGGTTGACAGAATTGGTACACTAAAGAAAAATGTATGAAAGAAAAGTACATAGAAAAATACAATAAGTACACAAATATTTAGAAATTATCAAGTTTATGGTACAGGCAAAATCAGTTTTTTCGCCGCTTCCTGCTTCCTTAGGCATGGGAATCCGCACATCCTTGGGCATGCAGGAAGCCAAGCTGATCGTGGATGATTTGACGGGCAGAGGATTGTAATATCCAGAAGGCAAATGACGCGAACGGGATCAAATTACGCACACGTCACCACAATCAAACCAACCCTAAGCACGCATACGGCAGTATGACAGTGTGTCATGGCGTAAGTATATTGGGACTCGCCCCCGTATATGTCGCACATTCACGGATAAAAGGATAGAAGACAGAAAGTACACTGACCCCAACTGTTTTATCGTTTCAAGAAATTGAATAATGGAAATGAATAAAGCGCCAAGTGCCAGAATGTTAATTTTAAGATACCAGGTTAGAAGCTAATAGTCTTTTTCGCTCTTTATGTGCTGTTTTGCACATATTTTCATTAATATTTTCAACACTACTACACGCCGTAGCTCACATAAGTAAGTCATTTTAATACTAAAATATATAAAATACTCGTATCGTTTAGTTCCTTCTTTATAAAGAAATGACGCCGTACATGCATTCCCATACAACTAGGAAATTATCACAAATGTGACTTCAGTGCAGTGTTTAATGTATTGGCAAAGTAATCTAGTACTAATCTGTGTACTTATATTAAAAAATATATTTTTGGCACTTAATACTTTATTCATTTCCAGTATAAAAATGTTATTAGCCATCCAATTAATTGTGTTCGTTTTCCGATTTACTTATTGGTTATTGAAAAAAAAATTTTTTAACCGTGTACGAAAAAACTATTTACATTTTTTCCGAAACATTGTGTTTTCTATAGAATTGAATCATCTCATAAACGGTGTCGAAAAATGTGACATATGTACAGCCTTCACTATTATAATCTCACTTAACCTGTGTACTTAGATGCTATTTATCAAATACACTTAAACATGACCTAGATAAAAAAGTTCAAGCCCTCACAAAAGTCCTCACAAAAATTATCAAAATATGGTGTCCCACAGGGATTGTTCCTAGGTCCTAGTTTGTTTATTTCAATAAACGTATCATCTATGATATAATACAAAATCTGAATGTAACATATGCACAGTGGCGCTTTAGCTTCGAATCTACTAAAGTTTCCCTTACTGAGTAATTTAAATGACGTTTGAAAGTTTGAAAGAAAAAATGTGACGTAAGTACAGCCTCACTTAACCTTGTGTACAGTACACAACACATCCCCGTTGAAAATACCTATAATTAAAAGATTTGTGTAACACTTTTGTTTACTTCTAATTTGTTTACCTGCACATGACCTCACGCGGCGGCAACGTTTCACTAAGATATCTGGTCTTGTAATGTATCGGAACAGGTCAAGAATTTAACACCTGAGAATCGTCCAACTCTTTGATAAACATTTTTAGAGCAAGGCTGTCGGCTTTGGTTTCTCAGAATGAAAAAAAAAAGTAGTTTTAACTGAAGATGCAACCCAACATGAGCGCTATATACTTGGCAACTAGAACCAGGGCAGTGAAACTGTTATTATAAATTGCATTACATAAAACCAATAAATATTAAAATGATCAGATTAGTTATTAGATTGCGAAATGCGCTCTAGTAAACTCCTCAAGGTTGGCGAGCGTGGCAGACAAACGAAAGAGAAACATATTTGAAAACAAGATTGGTTATGTTCAGATCATTTAATATTTTCAAACATTGTTGAGCTATTTTAAATATAGCTTAAGGCTAACATTGTTGAAATAAACCTTGATTATTTTTAACCTTTTGAACAGAATTATTAGATTTTTTTTTGTCAGAATGAAAAATTTTTTTGGTGGCTTTGTACTCTTTTGGTTTTTATGGTAAATTAAATTTATCTTAGCATCTATATTCAATCGCTTTACGTATACGATTATCTTTTATAAGAAACAACCTCAAAACTGGAGAAAGATATCTCATGTACGTATGTATGTGGAAGAAAACTCTTAAAAGGCGTAAACTCCAATGCTTTTAGGGCTAATATAATGTGCTCTGATTTTTTAAATCTTAATTACATATTTTTGTTGAATTTTTTAGGGTATTGTGATTGCGTGTGGATATTTATTTCTCGTTGGAGAGAAACTCCGGTAGTAAGTGAAGATGTACGTATGTATAAATAGATTATTCTGCTTATATCTATATACTTATACATCACTTAAGAAAGTATTTGGGTACACAGCGGAGGTCCGCCCGATCCGATGTATGAGACCGGGCCCCTAAAGGTATCGCTTTTGGAAAAGGATCGATATGATTAAGCTACATACCAATTTTGTGAAAAGCACTATTCTAATATCATTGAAAGATTTGGCAGATACTTCGTGGTGCAACATTGTAATTTAATAGCTCATATTGTGTGTGCATTACAAAGTAAAGTAAAACATTTTTTAAAAGCACTATTCTATTTTGTGAATAACTTGAAATTATCCGAATTAACCTTCCATTACTGGAAATATCATGTTTCACGTCTTTAAGAATGACTATCGATCAATATTTTAGATGTTTATAACGTTAAAATTGTAGTTGGATATAATTATTAATTTTTAAAAAAACTAACAAACTTTGGATAAACCAAATGGATTACTTTTAAATGTATACCGGTTTCTATATCTTATGATACTAAGGTTCTTATACCTACTGAGGCTAAATTTAATATAAAAGTTAAATGAGAACTTTTGAATTGGCTTCAAGCTCAAAATCTGTCGGAGGTCTTCTTTAAACATCGAAACAAAAAAAGTGTTTTACAAATTTTGTAATAATTTTTAAATACAAAGAGTTCTTCTCAACAATTTCAATGTTTGGTAATTGATATCTTGAGAGCCCCTGTTTCAACGCAAAACTAAGAAAATCGATGATTTAATATATTAAGTGAATTCATACCAGTCAATGTGTTACACTGTCCCATCCTCCGACCCGGCCGATCATTTGCTTCGTGGTCCATTTAGAACTGGCTACTTGCGACGCGCCTTACAGATCAAGAAATGTCAGTTGCATCACTGTCGTCTCGGTAGGCCCATCAATATGTCAATTACTTTATTAAGTCCTTTTACTGCAGAGAGAACTGCGCTCTGGAAAACTTGGCATCTCTATCGAACACCAGCAGTTTAGATATAAGAGTAGGTGTATGATGTTAGTTGTACTCGTAAAGTCTCAAATGCCATGGTGATTGAACTGACTAAATTTTTTGATGATAATCAGTGTATTTTTTAATCACTACCGACTTATAGGAATAACAAAGGTGAGTAATGTCCAAAATGACTTAAATATCTTTGTTATTTTATTCTGACTTTTGTCACTACTACGCTTTTTATATTTACTCTGTATTTTATATATTTTATCTTTGTTATCTTTTACTTACTTTTATTTACTTTCTCAATTTATATTATAAATTATTTTTTCATTTTATATCATAAATTAATTTGTCACTTTATATTATAAGATGTATTTTGTGTAACATAAAATTACTTCTTAGAGAAATAAGGCAGTCCATTTTAGTTTCTAACTCTGTTGCTACATAATTTCATAAATTGTAATTAATTCTCAATTGTTAACTTTTTTATACTACTGTAATTATTTTTTATTTTTTTTATCTCTGTTATTTTATGCTTACTTTTAACATTATTATGTTATTTTATATTAACTCTGTATTCTACATATTTTATCTTTATTATCTTATGCCTACTTTTACTTACTCTCATTTTATATTATAAGGTAATTAGTAGAACATCAAATTACTGTAATAGGTTTTGTAACCGTTGAAATAAATAAATAAATAAATATTTTATTATTATTCTAAAAAATGATGGCATTTAAGATGTGTCTGTAACAATAAATGGTAAATACGTGCCTAGGGTAACAAATGAATGAAGAGATATTCATCATCTCCACAATCCATGGTGGGTTTTGGCCTCCTCGAGAGTCTTCTAGTCAAGAACTCTCTAGTTCTGGACCTCCAATATATTTATGATTTGTTCCTTAGCCCTATTGGTCTTGAATTCAGCAGAGATTTCACTACTTGCTGTTCAGTCATTATCTTTACATGAACCAGCCCTCGAAGTCTTCCCAATTTTATAAATTTCGTGACGCTTGGCTCCTTAAAACCTTTTATAGCGCCTGCGCCAAAGTACACCGCCTAGAACCGGTCCAAAGATAAGCTTCAAAATTTTCCTTTCAAAAATTCGATCGTTCCAAAATATTAAGACCCACGAATAGGTCAATATAATTAATAAAAACAACAACAAAGGAAAGATGCATACCTAGGACGCATTCTCTGCAATACGAAATATGGTCTCTTACAACTCATTACGCAAAGGAAGTAAGAAAGGAAGAGAAAAAAGGAAAAAAGCCGTTGTCTTGGCTATATAATCTCAGAAAGTGGTTCATTGTTCTAAATACGAGAGATCTTATATACCTTGCATTACAACCTGCTCCCCAGCCTTCGATAGAAGACGGCACATGAAGAAGAAGGTATTATTTTTCTAGGTGGATTCTTCCTAGTGGTTTCGTGACATTCATGGAAGTCAAAGACCGCAGTTACTACAACAGAACAATTCCTCGATAATACTGTTTTGACCCAATTTGCTTGCCATCTACTTCTTGCAAGCATGTTAGCATTATCTTTTTAGCCTTTGTTTTCCTTCGGTCTAGCTGACTTGTGAACTACGGAACTCAATTTTATTTATTTATTTCAAAAAATCCTTGTTTACAAATAAAGGTACTTATTACTAGTTTAACAATAAAATATAAGATAAATTACACATTTTTTTGTTGTTGTTAAATTTGTGGATTATGCCACTCTACTAGGCTACGCCTGTCCCAGAGTGGCGTTATAGAACACAATTAAAATATTTTTTTGAATTCGTCAGTAATATTTATTTTCATAAGGTAGTAATTATGTATCTACAAAGTATCAAGTGCAATGTTAGTGAAAGTTGAGTGAGTCATAAGTCCAAGTGTAAATATGTGTAGAATAATTGTTTAATGTAAAAATGGTTAAAGTTTTGTTTAAGATTATTTTTTATTTTCTTTAATTAATTTATTTATTTATATAGGTACATATTTTTATTTGTAGACATTATTTTTAATTAAATTTAAATTAACTTGCTACATTTCCTGCCCACTGCAGCTCCGTTACTATCGCTTTCCTCGTGATATCTGTGGCCAAACACCGTGTCCAGAGACAAAGTCTTTTAAATTCCTCTAGTCTGTGTTTTCATTATCATGCTTGGACCATAAATTTTTATTTTCGAAAATCGAAGAAAGGAAACAAGGATTCACCAAATTTCGCTTCCTCTTGGGTACAAACTCTATAAACTACCGGATATAATAAAAAATGTAACGGGATAAAAAAATATAGGAAAAACACTAAAGAAACACTACAGTGAATTGTGAAGTGAATACTTAAAAATCATAAAAGTTTTGATATAGTAGTTTTACATTATATTATAAATTAAGGACAATTAATTAAGAAAATGTACATATACTGTAATGAAATCCTTGCGTTAAAAAATAAAAAATGAGTCCCAGAGAACCTGCAACCTTCTTCCTGTAGGTAAAATGATAGAAGAAGTTTTCACTCATATAGAACAATCGATTGTATTAAAATAGTACTATATAATGTTTATCCTGCGAAAACAGCTTCGATGATAGAAATTTCCATAAAAATGAAACAAGCGTTTACTGATTTTATGCTGTTATTAATAAAATTTAATTAATTATTCCTTGACTCATTTTATCACCACTCATAAAATAATGTAATGACGTAACGACTTAACACTGTATCGAACCATCTATGGTACATTTATAAAAATAATTTATGGAAGATGTTTACTGAATCCAAATGTAATCAAACATCAGGAGTAATCAACTTTTTTCCTCTTTCATTGCCTCAAAAAATAATGTAACTATTGGATTAAGTAATAGAAGCAGCTGTCACACGACTATATGTAATGCCAATTTGTCAATTGCAATAGTGTCATTGACTGTAGGAGGGAAATATGTAAGACTTACGAGCCTATGAGTAAGAACAATATGAAATAAAATAAAAAATCATTTCTTTCTTTAATATAGAGACATAAAAAAACAACTCAAATTATGTTAGTCTACATACTTGACATACAATACAATAGACGCCATCTAAATGTACTACTGAAGATGGATAATAAACCCGTGAATAGCTAGACTATGGAAGTAAACAAAAGATTCTTACAATTTTCGGTTTTGGGACGAAGAAGATCTGGATAAATGCTCAAGAAATTTCTCAGTGACAAGCAGTGGCGATTGGATTGGCGTCATTGGATCGGGCGGACCTTCGCTGCCGGCCCACAGACTTTCTTTGTTATTTTTACTTCTATACTTTAACTTACTTCCGGAACTTCTCTCTGGTGAGGTACAAACATTTATAAATAATCACTCTTTCATTCTGTGAACCCACAACTCTTCCATGAATATCAAAACCGGCATGAATACAGAAAAAAATCAATTTACTACATCAAAAATGAAAACTTATCTCGGTCATAGACGTGTCAGTTTTCTCATGCCGACCGTATACAATGGGTTGCTGGAAATGCTGAAATAAAGTATAAGTTTACAAAAAACTTACCCATAAAAACCAAATTTTTATCATACTCCCTTTCTTTGTAAAATATAACAACAATTAAAGACAAATTAAAACATATAACATAACACTAAACTTACAGTAATTTAATATATTTCTAAAATGTCAGATGTTTTGAGCTTTGATAAGACACTTCATGCTTTGAAGATTAAATTCTAAAAACATTTGTCAGTCAATTTAGATTTTCGAAATTCGTAGTGAAGTACCTATTATGTATACCGAGGGAGTAATTCAAATTTAGAAAATATTCCGCGACGTCGGGAAAAAAAACATTAAAATTTCTAAAAATCCGAAATTATACTATAATAATTAATTTTTTTTAACGAAAATTTGATAGATCTTTTTGATCGTCGCCACGAGTCTAGATGCAAAGTTTCAACTCGATTGGATCACGGGAAAAGGGTTAAAAATCGATTCAAAGTTTTTTCGACGGCAAGCCGGCACGCAAGCAGACGCCACGAGTTAAAAGAAAGGAAGTAAAAATAGGCCTAATAAATCTAGGCACTAGAAAATCTGAACTGTTTTTCAATATTCAGACATAATATATTAATTAGACCGTTAGTAGACGAAGATTGGTGTCAATATCATTTTAGTTACCAAAAAAAGATATATCATCATCTTCTGACACAAGACGAATGGCTCGCCGGCACATGTTATTAAAAATCATTTGTTAACCTTGCGCACCACGCGCAAACAAATCTTTACTGACATACATACTAAACATGCCGTTTACTTTTTATTATGATGCGTTTCTTTAAAAAAGCTATCATTACGAGGTTATTTATTGCATTGCGATAATATCGACGATAAAACCCTTGTCCGAGATAAATCTTAAAAGGCATTAAATAACGAAAGTATACTACTTTTTATGAGTATTTTTCACGGTTGCGCTTAAGTTTAAATTGAACCAGTAAATTGACGTCTGAATATCAGGCGTGTAGTGATTGGTGAGACGTGTGACGATGCTCGAATCTCTGAGACATGGTGTATGTAATGTGTAGGTACTATGGAAGCCGAGAGAAGAAAAAGAAGAGAAGAAAATGAGACTGTTGATGTTCCGTTCATTGGGTGAATTTTTAATTCCCCCGAAGCGTTTGAAACAAAATACATATTAAAGGAAGGTTGTAGAATACGTGGAATGAAATTTATTTCTCACTGGAGAGGAACTCAGGAGGAAGTGAAGGTCATACAATGAATGAAATGCTACACAAGGAACACGAGTAAGGAAAATCTGGGTGCGCAGTGGCGAAAACACGACGTATGCCACCGTGGCATCGCCTCTTATCCGACCCTAACACTACTTTTGTTCTCGGTCATCGCCTTCCGATACGTTCTGGAACTCCCTTTGTTTTGCGAGTCAGAAATTTGTTTAGAGAGAGATAAAAGACCACGGGAGTCGCGAAATCTTCTTGTGCGGTAAAACTGTCACAAGTGTTGCATAGTCGACAGGTCGCTACACAAATTTTCAGAATAAACCATTTTAGGAATTAATGATTTTATATTTTGCGCACGTGCCTCGTCTTGCTGTTAAATAAAACGCCACGTGCACGCGTCGGTCGTACAAATCTAAAGTGACGATCTTTAAGTTTATATCCGAATTAAGAACGTGTGCACAGTACAGAGATTTATCTGTACTCATTCCGTGGATGCTGGACAAAAAGTTATTCAACGTGACAATGCTTATTAGTGGCACGTGAGCATACGCAGTATTGGCATTCTTTAGCCCATGCTTATTAGTGGCATGTGTATACGCACATTACTAGTAATAAGCATGCTCATTAGTGGCATGCTCAAAAATCAATTGCCGGTTGATTTATGAGCATTCTAATGTCCTTCACCGTGAGAAGGGGTATCTTTTGAGCATGTTTGAACAGGCTTGCTTATTATGAGCATACTTATGTCATTCGCGGCTAGTATCGATTATCAATGCGATGTTCTCAGTCCGCGACAGATGAAACAAATATGGCGCGTTGGGGAGATGATAAAACATTACTTTTCGTGACTTATAGGAATCACGAATGTCTGTGGAATACTCGGTCACCGCTACGTAAAAAAAAATATTGCAAGAAATAATGTTTATGAAACTTTATTAAAAGACATGAATGATTCAAATCTTACAATAAAAATTAGAAAAAATAAAATCAAAAATATTTTGATTTATTGGTTCACTTGAATTTTCTATTTCAGTTTGCAAAGTTTCAATTTTGAACTAGAGTTCCTCTCTATTCTATGACAAGAGCATGCCACTAATAAGCGTTTATGTTTGATTGTTAGCTTTGAGCATACTTATTTATGAGCATGCTTAAATAAGCATAATGATCAAGTGTGTACAGTTGTTAGGGCATGCTAATGAGCATGCCAGTAATAAGCATATCTATATATAATAAGTGTATCTGTACCTTTAAGCACCAGAAGAAAAATAATAAATTATATTCCGATCAATCAATGTATATATAGATGTCTCACAGAGACGAAACTGTATATTTATGGGAAAGTAGGTATATAAGTTTTTGGTGTACATAGGGCTTACGACCCTTATTCTATCATGGGTGGAAATGGCGAACGTTGCATATGTGTAAAGTGATCACCTAAGCCAGACGTACGATAGGTCGTAAGCCCCATATACACCCAAAAACTTCTATACCTACTTTCCCATAAATATACAGTTTCGTCTCTATGAGACATCTATATATACATTGATTGATTATATCCCTGTGATAAAAAATCCAGTTCTGTTCTGAAAAATTTGGACATACTCAAAAATATTCTGAATTATATTCCGACCTATCAAGCCATCTTTCTGGTATCATCTTCGAGCATTGAGTAATAAGATTACCTTGAAACGATTTTATTGGTGAATTTTTTTATCAATCACGTTTTATAAGCCATATTTTATATAATCGTGTACCTGGAGCATGACCGTTTGCCACTTTAATTATATCGATCTAAATCAATCAACAGGTTTCGACACGCGTCATACCAATTCTTGGTAAAGTTCACGAATCATAAACTCATGGAGGCACGTTACATTACGTGCGTGGACCGTGCAGTGACTCAACCAGCTCGTACAAGGAGAAGACAAGTACAGAGCGAACAGTGTCGCAAAATCAGTAGATACACCACTTGGAATTTCTATGGTTGTATCTGCGAGTCAACGATGTAACCTAATATTTCAAAATTTGGACACTTGCGAAGTGCAATATAATGCAAGCAGCAAATGCTTTGTTTCGGCATTAATTATATTAATAACTAAATTAAGGTGTAACCGTATTTCGAGCAATGTTGATTACTCAGAATATTTTGAGTTTGTTCAAATCTTTCAGAACAGTGCTGGATTTATGTCACAGAGACATTATTAATCAATTAGTGTAAAAATGAATAAGCATGGTATATTCTATCATGGGTGGAAATGGCGAATGTTACAATTGTGTAAAGTGATCACTTAAGCCAACCATAAAAAGACAGGTCATAAGTCCTGTGTACACCCAAATGACTTCTATACCTACTTTCCCATAATTAATACAGTTTCGTCTCTGTGAGATATCAATAATATACACTAATTGATGTTGATTACTGTCCAGTGATGTCCTGTTTCCATAAAATCTAATTTTCAATGAATTAAAGTCAAATAGCTTAGTTTACACCTGTTAGATACAAATCTATATTTTTCGGGAAGAATGTTCTCTACTTCAGGATGAGTTTTAAAATAAACTCTTTTCTAAAGTTGAAATATAAATTAACATTGGAGAAGGAAGGAGATGCATTGGAAAGGGAGGAGGGGGGGTTGGAAGAGTTAATTAGTTAATTACATATTACAATTTTATCCGATCATTAATTAAATTTTGCTTAATAGATCTAGAATTTTTTTAATTATTAATCTATACCTGTAAATGAAACATTTTTAACTCTGTAGTTAAAATAAATGTTTGGTCAAATTCTAACATATGATTTGCAAATTCCGAGTCATTATTGCTATTTAAGGCGCTGAGCCTAGCATGTTACAAGGCAAGATGCTACAAGACGGATTCCCAGAGTTCTGAAATGGAGACCTTGGGAGTGTAAAAGAGGCGTCGGAAGACCTCAAAAGAGATGGGCCAACGATATAGCCGCTGTGGGGAGGAAGAAGTGGCTACAATAGCAAATAACAAGGAAGGATGGAAGGGTATGGAAGAGGACTGTATTCAGCAGAGGAGAGATGAGGGCTGAGGAGGAAGAATAGAAAGAAGGCGCTGAGATGTTCTGAATAGTAAGATTGTAATAGTAGGTATTTCAAATATAAAAATAATTACAATTATTACATTTAAGTTTGTTAAAATCTGATTTTTTTTTCACTCTTAGCATAAAAATCCGGTTGATTTGTATCTGGTATTTAGTTATATTTTTTGACTGTTCATGGTTAGGAAATAAGATTCTACGCTATTTTTTAACTATAAGCTTTTGATTTTATTAACATCTACATACATTGTGATCGTTTTTTAGTATTATATCTGTTGAAAAATTCCTTTACAGTATTTTTTTAGAAAAGTGTGTTTTTTAGTCTAACCTACCTAACGCCGTATGTGTATATTATCCTTAAAAATAACGCTTTTACATTTATTTATTTTTTTGAATTGGTAATTAAACTGATTTTGTATCACTGTACGTACCTTCGTCCGAACTGATCCACAAAATAAACTTTGAAAAAAAATCAATTTTGTCACGATAACATAACACATTTTCATTAGTTTTGTTAAGAACTATTAGGCAAATTATTGTATGGCCAGTAGCCGCTTACGTTACAAAACGCTCATCAGACCAGTGCTCACATACGCAGCTGAGACGTAGGTACTAAAAGAAATGTGCGAGCACTGGATGTTTTTGAAAGGAAAATTTTGAGGTGTATCTTCGGGTCGTTTCTAGAAAATAAACTTTGGCGCAAATGTTACAACAATGAGCTCTATACTCTGTTTAAGGAGCCAAACGTCACCAAATTTGTAAAACTGGGAAGACTTCGGTGGCTGGGTCATGTGGAGAGAATGACCGAGCATCAAGCACCAAAGTCCCTGCTGAACTCAAGACCGATAATGCGAAGGAGCTTAGGATGACCAAAATTAAGATGGAGTGACAACGTCCTCAAAGACATAGGTATCTGCCTCGGAGCTTCTGAACTGGAGAGAGCTGGCACAAAACCGAGATGAATGGAGGAAGACTATTGAGGAGGCCAAGACCCACCAGGAGTGATGATGATGATGATGTTTGTAAAGTCATGTGTAGGCAGGTATAGATATCAAAATGGACATCGATTTCCGATGTGCTCTGTACAAATCAAATGTATGGGCGTTTCTTGATGCAATGTGTTGTATCCTTTGTAAACAGTATCGACTGATTTTATTGAAAATATTATATAAACGACATAAAAGATTAATGGAACGGTATTGAGAGTAGGTGGAGCACACGAAGCTGGGTCCTTTCTAATCCTCCAGGCTGATTCAGAGTTATTCAACAAATAATATTCAATTGGAAGGAAGTCGCATTTTGCATTTTAATATTTTAATCTTTGTTACATGATTGGTTACGCTGATGACAATAGTCATGAAAGGAAAAAAAATTAAGATGTGGTTGAAATTTGTGTTGAGTTAAAAATTTAAATAATGTTCAGGCGTATTCTAGAGTAAATGTTAATAATTCGGAAGAATTTATTATATACGTGTAAAAAATAACATTGCTTTAAAAACTCTAATAAAAAAAATGATATTTCATTACCAATGGTGACATCTGTACTGGTTTATGGGGATGAGAGGTTTGAACCACAAATGCCAAAATTAAAATACAATTCACATATGAAACAAGGTGTGCAAAGTTGATAGATGTACAAGCTACAAAAATTTTATAGATATGGTCTGTCATGGGTAGAATTGGTGAAGGTTACATTGTGTAAAGTGATCACTTAAGCTAGCCTTGCGATAGATCGTAAGCCCTATAAACACCTTCGTCTCTATGAAACATCTATAATATATCTTATGATTTAATATATGATTTAATGATATTCCCTCCGGGGATATAATTGTGTTTTTGAAAAATTTGAACAAACATACTCAAAATATTTTGAATCCATTTTGGATTATTAATTTTTTCAAAACAATTAATAAAATTAATGCATTAGAACGTATTCTAAGTTACTCTAAATGTTAGTATCCAATACCGCATGAAAAAAGGCATCGCTTGCTTTTAAAGTCAATGTTTTTAACCACAGTCATTTGGAAAAATAAGAAAGATACATTGGTTTGTGATTTTTCAATTGTAACTGTGATTGTTCATAGAATATTCGGCGACCGATACACTTAAAAACTAAACATCTATCATAAAATCTCTTTAACCATTCATTATTACAATCGAACACGAATCACAGTTTATCACATAACTAGTAATCAGTGATTGTTTAACTTCCAAACATTAATGTTATCCTAAAAATATAATTTACATAACTTTTTCACGAATATATTACGAGACAAAACCTATAATTCATTTTGCAACGCAGACAGTTTAAATTGAGACTTAAAATCATGGCCAGATTTCCGCCTACGAGCTGATGATGGATCAGATGTCTTGTTGAACAAGGAAGAAGTGTTTGTCCAAGAAAAAGAGATTTTGGTTTTATTTCTTTACCGGTCGTTAAAATTAATTGATTATCGCCATGTTGGATTTTTCACGACAGCACTTTTAAGTATGGCTTGCGCAAAACGGTGCTGAAATGGACGAATTTTCTTGTACACATATTTATATTTTGAAATGTAATCCAGGCCACTAAATTTGTCTGGCTTTTGCTTGTACTAGAATGGAGTACAGGACTCTGGTCATCTTTTTTGTTAATATTAATGCCAGCTCTCAAATACGGCAAACATTGCCTACTACATTGTTAATAACCTATGCCTTTTTTTTAAAAAAATTCGATAAATGAATATGGGTGAAAGATTATCTTAACTTAGATAATATAATTTTTTTAATGATGTTCTATACTGCAACTTTTAAAAGTTGAGGAAATATATGAAGTCATGAGTATTGCAGATCATACATTTATTTTGTTTCGTCGTTGTTAGTAACAGTTTCTACAGGTATAATGGTTTTTCTATAATGATAAGGTGGTTTCTACAGGTGAAATTCTTAGAAGATGACAGGAAAAGTATAAGACCCTCACAGACGCCCTTGAAATATATCTTCACGCCACGGAACATCAAAACACCATTGTTTTGTTTATATTTCTTTCTTTTCTCTATATGAAACATTAAAATTAAGTAGATATCTCTCAAAATATCTATCAAATCACAATGAAAATAATTTAATATTAACTTAGAGCTTCAGAACAGGAGAGAGCTGGCACTAGTCCGAGATGAGTGGAGGAAGATTATTGAGGAGGCCAAGACCAACCAAGGGTTGTAGTGCCAAGAGATGATGAAGATTGTCGTTGGAAATACACAAATTTTGAAAGTCTCAGAGGTCTAGGAAAGATATTAAAGATATACAAAAGTGAAGTGAGTTAAATAAAACGTTTCATTAGATACTTCTTCTTTCTAACGAAGCATACTTTGTTTATGCAGGTCCTATAGGTTTTGTGTAGTGGGCGTTTGAAATATTGCATTTTTTCTTGACATAGATAGATGTAGTTCTACACTAAAATCGTCTTGTTTTACGATTAGTAATACAGACAACTGTCTCTGCCGGTAATGTAGTGGTCGCCCACAATTTCAGGAACAGGAAGCAAATTTCTTCCTCTTTCCTTATTGGCGCCAAATACGATACTTTAATAATGCACATTACGCATTCGTACTAGTTACGGATTTTACTGTAAATCTCCGCTCGAGATCTGGCATCGTAAAAAACAAAACCAAAGCTGCCCAAGCTGGTATCTTCAACTTGGAGCGGCCTCCGACTTTCGCTGTCTGACCAGTACTGTTCCAAACGGGTTTAGCTGCCTCCACGTCAAATAATTCTCTCGCGATGTATTCAAAACCACGGTTTCGTGAGGTTGTTCGTGATGCTACTGGAACTGGCCGTTGTCCATGTGAAAATCGTACAAAATGAGTGATGGAAACGGGAATGCGTTACGGAAGTCACGATTTATGATACGTCATACCCCGGACTGTGCTAAGAGGTTGTCACATGTGCGACAACCTTAGCCACTGAAGCACGTGGTGCATTAACGTGTCTGCCTGGTATATTTCAAGTACTGATTATTTATTTATATATTTATTTAGAATATTCACAAGTTCACAGTACAATAAATCAAAGAAACAATCTTGAAATATCCTACTGGAGCTCAATTATGAACGACTCAATATATCAATGTAATTTCAGATCTTAAACTCCAATCTAACCAATTATATAAGCAATAAAACAAGAGAAAAGTGAAATAAACAAAGTATATCTTATTATTATTATCGATCGGAATTAATTAATTAATTATTATTAATTAATTAAAGATATAAGCTTATGGGAAAGGATTCCCATTGTTTTGCGAAGGCTCTAAATTACAATAATGTATGCAATTTAGCCCAAGCTGGAGGGAGAGAAGCCCGAGGTCTGGAAGGGTGGAGGGAAGCAACCCCATATCTCTATCAGGCTCATTAAGGATAACAATGCAAAATTTTAAATGGGTGGCATTAAATTAAATTTGGATTGAACAACATTTAAATGGGGGTGGGGTAGGGTGCTGACTGATGTTTTACGCAGTGTACTAAAGAGAAATAATGCATAATTTGTATGGACTTTTATGCACGTAGATTCCAATGACTTTCTGTGTGTCACGAAGCGAAATTGTTAAATTTCGTTGGTGTGTCAATTTCCTAGATGGTGTGAAATGTTGCTATGACCTTTTTATTTAGTAAACAAAAAAATCCATTTATAAAATGAGAATTTACAAATAAATAATAAATTTATACATCGAAAGTATCCGTGGAATTTATTTAACATAAAAGATGATACATTTCTGTATTACGTCCTAGAATAGTTATATATAATACGATTGGTTATATTTTTTATTTCCTTCTAAATCATAGGAATTATGTAAAAATGTACCCTTTTTGCTTTGAAAGTACCTTTTTTAAATAGTTAACAATAGTTTTGGCTTGTTTGAAGGTTTTTTGCTGTGTTACCAGGTGAAAATTTAAATGAATGCCAAGACAGAAGACTTGCGGCACGCCAATGTGTCGCAAAAACCGTTAATATGCTTAGGTTACGCCGAGTTATTAATTATACTCATTTTTAAAGATAAAGTCTGCCAAACACACGTACCCGATATGTAATTACTGACCTACACTCAGATAAACGACTTTTTACTTCAACTTTTGAAAGAAAAGTCTTTAGACCTGCCATTCATAATGACAGGCGTTAGAGCAAACAGTGTATTCAGTAGATGACTACATCTGTGTCTGCTTGTCGCCTACGGACACAATATCAATGCAAAGTAAAAGTGTTCGTTTAGTATGTAATCCACTGTGAATTCTTGTAATTTATTTTAATGTTCATCATTCTTTTTGTAATAGATCTGAGGAACGTATGTCGCGACGCCAGAAAGAGACTGCATGACAGAGAGAGAGAATGTATAAAAAGGCGCGTGAATGTCGAGTCGAGCCTCTTTTACTACCATTGTTATCCAGACCGCATCTTACTGTATAAACGATTGTCTAAACCATTATTGTTACCGAATAAATACTTACGAGAACGAAGTCTTTACTTGGAGCAACCTCATCCCGTAACAAGAGTATTACACTTTTGAACATATATTTAAAACGGTTTTAATTAGTGATGAGATGAACCACTATTTGGCTGTGATTATGATTCATGTCCATTCATAATTATTATTGTTATATATGGTTTCTTGTCATCTCTTTCTCATGATGTTTAGTTCCACCTCCGATTTTTTAAAATAATTTTCATTATTAATCTAAAGCGGACAAGTATTAATTTGTGACTGTCGCAAGAATTAAATATGTATATTATAGATGTCTCACTGAGACGAAACTGTATTTTTATGGGAAAGTAGCTATAGAAGTTTTTTGGGCGTTCATATGACTTACGACCTATCGTACGGTTGGCTTTACACAATGTAACGCTCGCCATTTCCACCCATGATAGAATATACCACGTCTACTAATTTTTTGGAAGTTGTATATATATTTAAATTACGTGCCACGTATTACATGTGTGTTGTAACCATCCTTCCACGCGGCTTATAACAAAGCACTTTCGTTCCCCTAAATTCCCAAAGATGTCGCTAATTATTCTAGTGTTTCGAAATGTCACTAATGAGACTTCTAAAAATTGATTACGGAATTTTCGGTAGCAATATACTTTATCTGGGTAACGGAATTCTTCCAAATCACTAACATTACACTAGTATACGTCAGATATATTATTTCAAATTTTTATTAAATTCCCTTTTTTACCAGTATTTTTCATTCATTTTGAGTTTATAGACATCTATATATTACAATATATATTAGGTTCTTACATATGAAATTGGCGTTTAGTATGGGAGGAACATAAAGCCGATTTTTTTTTATTATAATATATTTATTTAATCAAAGTATGTACCATTGCTATCTATGCACTTTTGCCATCTCATAGGTAGTTCATCGATCCCTTTGCTAAAAAAACCATTCGGACGGGAATCAATAAAATCTTTGACGGCGGTTTGGACTGTTCCATCGGAGTTGAATTTTTTTCTTTGCAAGAAGTTATCCAAGTTTCGAAAAAAATGGTAATCTGTTGGGGCAAGGTCCGGAAAGTACGGTGGATGTCTTAGACATTCCATTTGAAGCTCCTCTAATTTGGTAGCCGTCTGTTATGCAGTGTGTGGTCTAGCGTTATCATGAAGCAGCAGTGGCCTAGAGCGATTAACCAGCCTCGGTTGTTTAGCAGCTAGATTTTCCATCATGGTTTGCAGTTGCTGACAATAGACATCTGCCGTAATCGTCTGGCCAGATTTAAGAAAGCTGTAGTGAACGACACCAGCACTAGTCCACCAAACGCTCACAAGTAACTTTTTTGGAGTCAATTTTCGCTTGGGGCATGGTTTGGCTGGTTCGGCAGGGTTCAGCCATTGCGATGAGCGCTTCCGATTATCGTACAGGATCCACTTTTCATCACAGGTAATGATTCGATTTAAATCCCTTCATTATTGTGCCGGTTGAGTAATGCAACGCAGCAGTCAACGCGCGTTTGTTGATTTGCTTCACTCAATTCGTTAGGTACCCACCTTTCAAGCTTTTTCACCTTACCAATTTTCTTCAAGTGGATTAAAACAGTTTTATCACTAACACCGTAGCCTGCAGCTAACTCGGATGTGGTTTGCGATGGATCCGCTTCCACAATAGCCTTCAATTCTTCATTATCAACTTTGGTCTCCGGCCGTCCACGGGGCTTGTTCTGCAGGTCGAAATTTTTCAGAACGAAAACGTTGGAACCAAAAACGCACTGTGTTTTCTTTTGCGGCACCGTCGCCATACACATCATTAATCCTTCGAGCCGTTTCTGCAGCACTGGTGCCACGGTGGAACTCGTACTCGTAAATAACGCGATATTTCAAGTTTTTAATTTTGTAAACTGAGTGACGCAAAGAAAAAAACAATTGAGGAAAAAACAAATGAATTATAATTTTCAAAACACAAATACATGAGTAAATAGCTGTATAAATTTGGATTTGGAATTCCTAACCAAAGAGAAGATATTTGAGATCAAATTTGCCAGTACGGCAAAACGCCAATTTCATATGTAAGGACCTAATATATAGACACATGAATGATGTCTCTGTGACAAAAATCCAGCACTGTTCTGAAAGATTTGAACAAACTCAAAATATTCTGAATTAAGTATGGTTATCACGGCAATGTTGTAGCGAGGTATGATGATATTTGAGGATTCAGCAATGGGATCCGAAACGTCAGTTAGATGATAGACACATGGCAGAATAGCCCGGAAAACTCCACGCAGACGACTGCTTCGAAGTACGCGACAGATGTTTAATTAATGTTGCCTCAGTTTAATGAAATGGTGTCGACAATCGTAGCAGAGGTGAAGGCCTCACGCTATTACTGATACAGAGCATGATCTTGACGAATTTAGTATTCTCGCCCATATTTGGGAGATGCAGAAGTCTTCCAAAGCAGATGTTGCATGATAAATTGCCACAGAAAATGAACTTGACGTCGGCTCTATAAATAACTCGGTTGTTGCAAAGCAGACGCATTGACTAGCACGTTGCAATGATATTGTTCTACTTCTTCTTCCTTATCTTTTATCTGAGACAATCTTCACAAAATGAATGAAGTCTAAAACTTCTTCTTCTTGTCGATCTTTGATCTGCACTTGGGCGGGAGACGACCCTTGGGTAGTGGAGCATCAGCTATCTTTCTATCTTTTTGGCAGTCTTCCTGGCATGCGATGTCCCATGAGTATATTGTAGGCAACCACATGGGGAATTCTTTTACCATCCTATTCACGTGATCTCTCCAGTACCGCCGTCTCTTTCTTCCCCATCTCACGATATTTCTCTGTCTAACAGGTATCTCTTATTTCAGCGTTTCCAACCCTGTCCCTGAGAGTCCTTTCTACTAAAGTGCACAGTACTCTCACTTCAGACGTCCGAAAAAGGCTTTTGGTCCTGAATGTGTCAGCCCTAGTTTCTATACCATATGTCACAATGGGCCTAACACAGATTTTGTAGATTCAGGCCTTGCTATCTATAAGCATGTGCTTATTCCTCCGTATCGTGGTGTCTTTAAGCAGCCGGATATCGCTGCTGCCTTATTAGTTTGCTTAAAACTAGAGTTATTGGGTATGGTCAGTGGTCAACTACCTTCCTCATGTGAAAAATCTTCAAAGTTCACAGTAACGGAAACCATGAGTTCACTATTTCCATTAATTTTTAGTCTACTTGAGTAAAAAAAACTCATTCAGATAAAAAAGTCTAAAATTTTTAAAGAAATTTCAATTAAAAAAGTAATAGAAAAATATCGATAGATTTGGATAGATTTCTAACTTAAACTGAACACATTTAAGCCAGATCGCCATAATAACAACATCGGTCAAAAGAACTCCAACAATAGGATTTACAGGTTGTATAACTAGTCGTGTCGTCGGAATGTGGATAGGTTGGATGTGTTTAGCTCTTCTTTAAACAACTTAAAAAAAAGTGTCAATATACCTATACTTTATATTAGGTCCTTACATATGAAATTGGCGTTTAGTATGGGAGGAACATAAAGCCGATTTTTTTTTATTATAATATATTTATTTAATCAAAGTATGTACCATTGCTATCTATGCACTTTTGCCATCTCATAGGTAGTTCATCGATCCCTTTACTAAAAAAACCATTCGGACGGGAATCAATAAAATCTTTGAAGGCGGTTTGGACTGCCCTATCGGAGTTGAATTTTTTCCTGTGCAAGAAGTTATCCAAATTTCGAAAAAAATGGTAATCTGTTGGGGCAAGGTCCGGAGAGTACGGTAGATGTCTTAGACATTCCAATTGAAGCTCCTCTAATTTGGTAGCCGTCTGTTGTGCAGTGTGTGGTCTAGCGTTATCGTAAGGCAGCAGTGGCCTAGAGCGATTAACCAGCCTCGGTTGTTTAGCAGCTAGCTTTTCCATCATGGTTTGCAGTTGCTGACAATAGACATCTGCCGTAATCGTCTCGCCAGATTTAAGAAAGCTGTAGTGAACGACACCAGTCCTGTATGTGGACATGACATGTAGTCCACCAAACGCTCACAAGCAACTTTTTTGGAGTCAATTTTCGCTTGGGGCATGGTTTGGCTGGTTCGGCAGGGTTCAGCCATTGCGATGAGCCCTTCCGATTATCGTACAGGATCCACTCTTCATCACAGGTAATGATTCGATTTAAAATCCCTTCATTATTGTGCCGGTTGAGTAATGCAACGCAGCAGTCAACGCGCGTTTGTTGATTTGCTTCACTCAATTCGTGAGGTACCCACCTTTCAAGCTTTTTCACCTTACCAATTTGCTTCAAGTAGATTAAAACAGTTTTATCACTAACACCGCAGCCTGCAGCTAACTCGGATGTGGTTTGCGATGGATCGCTTCCACAATAGCCTTCAATTCTTCATTATCAACTTTGGTCTCCGGCCGTCCACGGGGCTTGTTCTGCAGGTCGAAATTTCCAGAACGAAAACGTTGGAACCAAAAACGCACTGTGTTTTCTTTTGCGGCACCGTCGCCATACACATCATTAATCCTTCGAGCCGTTTCTGCAGCACTGGTGCCACGGTGGAACTCGTACTCGTAAATAACGCGATATTTCAAGTTTTTCGTTTTGTAAACTGAGTGACGCAAAGAAAAAAACAATTGAGGAAAAAACAAATGAATTATAATTTTCAAAACACAAATACATGAGTAAATAGCTGTATAAATTTGGATTTGGAATTCCTTACCAAAGAGAAGATATTTGAGATCAAATTTGCCAGTACGGCAAAACGCCAATTTCATATGTAAGGACCTAATATATATAATCGCACCAATATACATCCCTTCCATTAGCCGCTCCTAGTTTATTGACTTATTTTTGTGAGTACCTGCCATATGACATTATTTTTGCATCGCTGGCAACGCCTCTTGCCCTGCCTGTTTTGAGTGCTTTTTAATTTTTTTTATATTTTTTTATTGTGCATTTCTTTTTATTATAAGTGCATGCTGTATACACTCTGAATTGGTGAGTCAACATAATCGACCTTGCTACCCTTAGCGGCAGTTTTTATTATTTTCCTGTTTTTAAATAATCAGTAAAAGGACCATAAAGGCAATCACAGCGAGTACGCTTACTAATGGAGAATGAGGTTGGACCTATGGCACCGAAGATATTGTGCGATGGAGGAGATAATGACATCCCACCTGCACATCATCTTTCTGGAAGAATGCCTAAAAGGTGAAGGGATAGTTGGATCTTGACGTCCCAAGAGAAGCTGTTTTCTGCCTTATCTGATCAACCGATCTAGAAGAAGAGGAAGAATAAGAAGTAAAAGGACCGATTTTGTACAAAATTTTTAGGCTTGGTATCTACAGTTTATATTCTATATTTCATCGTTTTTTAATGATGAGTCTTGAATTATTATATATTTATGCCTGAATTTATGCTTTCATTTTATAAATATTTACTATTGATAATGAATTTATTACACATAATTATGAAGAAGTAATGATACAGGTGTAACATGTAAATAGATACCCTTGAGGTATCGTCCAAAGTGATTGTGACTAATAAAACACTGGAGACCGTGAAATGTAATATGGCTTCCGATGGAGGTATTATGTTACCTACGTGTGAGTGAAACTTATAACACTTCGAGTTACAAGTTTTAAGTGTAAGCAGATTGTAGTATGTCTACAGAAAGTGGAAATTCTACCATGTAAAGACTATGAATAAAAAAGTAAAAGGGTAAATGTAATAAAACTTCTTAAATTTATTACAGCATGCGATTGATAAATAGATAACAGATACGATAGATATATTATAATATAATATATGGTGAAATCACAAAATCTAAACATAATAATAGCGCTGTCCCTCTGTCCGTAAATTAATAAAAACGTGCCGGAATTATAACTTTTAATAATTATAGTATTATTTCGTACTTAGAAAAGCGGAGTTCAGTCAGCGAGCAAATCAGTTTTCAGGCCAACCTTAGTGCATGACCACGAACATTGGATCTTGACCGAAAGAACCCGCTCAAGGCTACAGGTAGAGATGGGATTTTTACGAGAAAAAGTAGGAGTTACCAGAAGGGATAGAATCAGAAATACTCAAATAAGAGAATGTCTCGAAGTAGAAACCTTATTGACGTTCATCGAGAAATCGCAGTTAAGGGAGCTGGGACATATCTTGCGGATGCCGGCAGATGGACTGCCAAAGCGGATATTCCAGGTAAGACCAGAAGGCAGAAGACCAAGGGACTGTCCTAAGAAGAGCTGGCGGAAACAGTTGAAGGACTCCTGCGAAGCGAGGTTGCAAATAAATTGGGCTGGAACCTTTAGCGCGGCTCAAGCAACACGCAAAGGTCGAAAATTTTATGTTTCAGGTTTAAGCGAATAGTCAATTTAAAAAAAAAACAAACGGTTTTCTATTCTCGAAATTTCAGATTCAAAATCTTGCAATTATTATGTCCTGTGATTTTTCACGGGTGTACAGCTAGTATTAAATAGAAAAATAATCAAATAAGTATTCAATTTTTCTGTAGAGTTGGTTCTTGGATAAGTGAAAATTAAACGCATCAAAATGCATTGGTAAAGATTAATTTGTTGAGGCTGAACAAGAGTATCCAAAGTGCAAGATTTATGTAATATCAGATTTTTTTGAACGAATTTGGCAATTCTTATACTCTAAAGAAGTTTGCAGCTCTTTTTGGCGGTAAATCTGTCAGGAAGGAGAAATTATTGTAAAAGAAGCCTTAAGGTGATTAGGTGACGACCCTCAACCATAGATAAATAATAGATAGATGAGAATTGATGACACGACATTAATACTAATGAATTTTCGGACGAAAAGACGCATCGGACCACAAAATACACCTTAAATTTATGAGACAACTTTTAGAAAAATGTATTTACAAAAATAATTCATTTTTACCACATTTGTACTAGCACTATGCGCTTCAATTTCACAGTTTATTGTCGCTCGTTTTCGTTTCTGACAATATATGCAGAAAAGTATATAAAAAATGAAATATAGTAACTTAAATAGAATAAAAAATTACGTAAAGGAAAGGAATAAAATGTGCCATATATTATATATTATGTTTATGACTTGTTTAATATTTATTTGATAGTTCAAATTGTTTTCTTCACGGAACTATTACCATGTTTGACATACCTTCGGACCGTATGACGCATTTGAATTCTAAATAAATATTTTTAATAAAAAGAAGTTTTTTCCGAAAAATACTTTAGAACCCTGCTTGCTCCTTTACGATAGTGTGCATGTTTATACAAGAGCATGGTTAAAAAACAAAGTAATAAACTATATAAGTTATGTTTCCAGTCCCTCCGAAGCCCAGACATAAATAACGATATCCAGCGGCGAGCAACGGTTAAAACAGAGGAAGTGAAATGGAAATGAGATCGGTTACGTCATCGTCTGCATCTACTTGATCTTAATTGGTCCACAACTGGATGCTGGACATAATCGGTGAAAAAATACGACCACATTTTTGATTCTTACGCAACAGTCCGAATGTTGGAATGGAGTTTTATTGGAGTGCTCCGTCGGACGCGATCCGACGAGCGATATTTTTTGCTCCAATTTTGCGTCAAGTAGGTAGGTGAGTAATTATTTTTTAAATTAACATCACACATGACAAACACGTTGCATATTCTGTCGAGAAGAGAACGGGCGACGCGTGTCAGGTGAGAGTACTTGGAAGGTGTTTGAAATCGAGCACAATCAAATGCAAAAAAATACAAAGGGAAATTTTCAGAATTTGAAGGAAGGCTTTGTTTGACGTCTATAGGAGAATGTACGTAATACGTTTAGTAGGCAATTTCAATAAATAGTATATTTAAATACTTCCTATGTTATCAATTAAATGAATCTTATTAAGTATCTTAAATATTAAGATAGTTAAATGAAGATATAATATGTACTATTGTATTGTGACTTTCAAAGCTTGTGCTATATCTTTTCACTCTACATATTTGTATTTTAAGTATTTTCTTTCCTCTTTTTTACATGTTATTATTTTTTCTTTAAACTATATATTCTATTAATGTACACTTTACCTCTCTGTTGTAAATGCCCTATAGAACGTTAATTAATAAAAAAAATAATAATCAGTTATTCCTTTGCGGTTATTCATTGGTTTTAAAATTCAATTGGCTTATGCACTATATTTTTGGTAAAATCAACCGTTTTCGGAACCACCGCTTCTTCTTCAGGATAAACTACAAACTAAACTTTACAAAATATGGGCAACTTATTTTTTGTGCCATATGAAACTATTTTCAACTTTCAACATTATTATCTGTTTTGAGTGTTTTATTTTGAATTATTTCAATTTTAATATGAATTTCTTTTCAATATAAGTGCACGCTGTAGACAGTTTTAATTTGGGACTTGAAATAACAATCGCTTGTATTAAATGTAGGTATGTATTATCAACATCTCTGTATCTTTAATTAAAATAAAATAAAATTGACAATATTTTGGTGTGTTTGTTCTGAGAACACACGTACTGGATTTTGTCCATAGAGGGATAATTATTTACTAAAATAAATTATAGAAGTCACACAGGGTCGAAGTTATTTATATGGGAAACATGTATGGATGTCTTTATAGGGTGGCCTTGGGCTAAAAAACCTTAGGCTTAAGGCTAAGCTTAACAATTTAAAATATAGAGGTATCATTATTAGCTGCGAAATCTATATATCGAAATCTATGTCATGGGGAAGACTATAAATATATAGTCCTTTAGAATATATATATTACAACTTTAAAAAAATCGATAGTGTGTGGATATTCTTACGGTGGAGTTGGTGAAAGATGCATTGTGTAAATTTGTCACTTAAGCCAGCTCATACAGATCTTAAGCCTTGGGCAACTCTATAAAGACGTTAATTTTTTTTAACGTTCCCCATATAAATCGTCTCTGCGAAACTTTTATAATTTATTATTTTATTATTTTCATTATTGTTAGGCGTTAACGTGAATATATAACGTGTATATGTTTTTTTTTTTTACATACCTGTAATTGTGCATGGATATACACTTTGTTTTTAAAGTTCTTGTATTACATTCATTTTTATGTGTAAATAAAATAAATTATATCACAGGAATGACTTAAATCATATTTTTTAATACCTAAAATTACAATATTACCAATAAAATATGTCGCTACCTCATTTATTATTTTATTTTGACTAGTATTAGAAGTTATGTTAGAAGTATATCTACACGAAAACAACTTTGACAACACAATTTATCCAAGTACGTCAAACCAGCAAACTATTCTAATATATATGTTTAATGACAACCTTGTACCTGTGACGGCGAATTAAATACCATAATTATGTAAAATTGAGTCATAAACTTTCATTCATATTTTATTGTAATTACCTCCATATCTTGTGCGAAGTAGACAGCAAGTGACGGAAATAAATTACGAATTTTAAACTGTTTCTTTTCTCTCTTAACTTAATGATTTATGGTTTAGAATTTTCTATAAATATTGCTTTTATTATGCACGAAATATCATATTTTCTATGAATTTAATTTTTATAAACCTATACCTGATACGTTTATTGCTAAAATTCAACTTTTTTCTCAGTTCATTTAATTGTTAAGATATCACTAAGTACAGTAATATTTTAGAACATGTGTTAAACAAACCGATTCACATTATTTCAGACCCGCCCACAACAATTTGAAGTGAATTATGACTACACGCTATTACTGTACATTTTGTAAACATACGTAGGCATTATATTTCTCTGTAGATCTTATGTAACATTGTTAATTATTCTAGCTTATTCTAGCTTAATTATTTTTCCTTATATCTTATTCTTCTTATGGTAATGCTAACAAAAGAAACAAAAAATGAAAAAAGTTTTGAAGAAAGTCATCAACGTTTAATACGATTAAAATCAAGAAATTAAGTCGTATCTTATATATTCTACTTGAGGACATCACGGATAATAAAATCTCTATTTATCCTGAAATCGGAAATGAATGAAACAACATAATATTGCGATGATTTCGTGACTAGGAAGTTAAGTTTGTATGAAAAATATTCCAACGCACGGTCAAACGAAACCCGGGTCATTCTTCGTATCTGTGCTGAAACAAACCGTATTTACTGTTCGAAAAATATTTTTTCTTCTTCTTCTGTATGAAGGATTGAACTTTGTGGTGACATTATTATTAAAATAAGACACAAATTACTTTGTTTTCACCACTTTATTAGATTAAAATAATCCTGAAGGAGAGAACATTATTCTCGAAACATGTAGATTTTTTAATCTAATAAAGTGGTGAAAACAAAGTAATTCGTGTTTTATTTAAACCGTATTTTTCGAACACACATTTTTGTCACACACGCCTACTACGACAACGAAAAATGTAGAATTTTTTTGATGCATCTGCAGCAGTATAGCGTGCCGCATGGACTACTGAAAATAACCTTTGAATTTTATTGCGTTTGGTCGAAATCTTCAAGTTTGTGAAAACAGGCAACAAAAAATGTTGAATTTTTTAAACGGAAGCAGTACTTTAAACGTTTACAAAATTGATGCATTTTCCACAACTCTCCAGTTAATTCAATATACGATTAGCGAAACAACCCGGCTGTATTTATATATTTATACCGAGATTGTTCCTCTCTCTCTCTGCGCGTTTCAGTTTCTCACTCTCGGTTTCATTACGGTCTACCATGACTTTCTTGGATTACAGTTTGCTTTCTAGATCAATGCACCAACAACCGCTTAATTTGCTGTATGAAACCAGAGACCATATCTCGGAAATTTCATACCAACGTATTACATTTGCTCCACGTTATAAGAGAAAAATATATTGAACTTGATATTTCTCAAACAATAGACAACCACTGACATTTGTTGACACTTCGCTTATTAAATTTGAGACAAGAAAACAGCCAAGATAAGGTAAATAAATCTCTGTTTGTTATAAAGAAATGAGATTAATTTTGATGTATTTCTTGAAATTTTTGGATTCAAATTATTCCTTATCTTATTTTGTTCTTGTGGTAGAAAATTAAAAAGAATCAATTCGTCGTCCACACCCATAACTGGTTTGTACCCTTATACCGGTAGAGGCTGGAGCACACAACATTTTGCCTGTCCTGTTTTTATTTTATTTCAATTGGCAATTGGCAATTATTGGCCACCAAAGTGTGGTCATAAACGTGGGCCATGGCATAACCTACCCAAGGTAGGTAAGTCTAGAATAAATATCATCATTACCATGTAACTATCAAGAGTATATAATCGCAAACAAATATTACGAAACAATTTAGCATGATCATGGCCAGTGTTTTCGTAAAATTTATTTTTGGTGGTAGTCAGCCACAAAAGAATTAAAAACCGTTAGACATATTCTTAAATTTGGCAATGAAATTAATCAATAAGTCATCAGAATGTACAAATAAAGATATAACTGAACTTTTTAAAACCAAAGATCTTGTGTCTTATGATATAAATTGGTACATACATGGTATTAGATTTACGACCAATGAAGGCTGCTCATACCGAAGGTAACTAATAAATATGGTCAAAGGACATTTAATTATGTAATACCGAAAATATTTTATAAATTTCCACTAAATTTTATTAAAGAATATATAAAGAAAGGCCGCAAAGGAAAATTAATAGAATTACATATCAATAAAAAAGATTTAAGCTGATTAAGTGAGGTATTATTTTGTTAATTTATTAAAATGGTTAATTATTAATTTAACTGTTTCCTTTTCCTTTATTATATAAACATGTGTAAATTTGTTATTTTTCCTTGTTAACAATAAATCCACTGATAAACCAGTCTCACAGATTAGTGGGTTTTTCTTTTGTCATAAAAATTATGATGTAAATGATCAATTATTTAAATAATATAATAAAATACATAACTTATCATTCCAGTGATAAAGAGATTATATTTAGGGTTATTTAGATTATATTTAGACATATACTGATTATATTTAGATAATAAAGCTTGTCTGGGACAAACAAAAAATATATAAGCCGCGATTTGCACTGGCACTCCCAGAATGTAAAGTCACTTAATTAATATACGGTAATAATAACAATTGAAAATATTTACTACACGAGATTACAAATGTTTACTGAATTATTGCCATTATCCAGTAGGAGAGTTGTATCTGATTTGATTTTACTCTACAAAATTATTAACTCGCATTTTAACACCCCTGATATTTTGTGTTTGTTTATGTTTCATGCACCTGTTACATGAATACCTACACTATTTTATTGTGACAACACCAGAACCAACTCATATTTTAACTCTCTTGTATCCAGATTGCATAGGCTGGGTAACACCTATGCGCATATCTCTGATATTTTTAATTCCAGTTTAGCGCAATATAAAGATTCGCTACTAAAAGCTCTACATCCTGCCGTCCTAAACTCATAATCCAATCACAAACAAATTATTATACCTATTTGTTTAACCTTGTATACAGGGTTATTTGTAAAACATTAATAACCTCACAGGACTATACTCCTGCCTTGATTATGAGTCGAAAATGTTCAAGCAATTATGACCTAATATCAATAGTTAAGGAGATATGCGACATCAAAGTTTGCATTTTTTTTTTTCAATATTTCTAACTTGTTTTTTGTAAAACGTTGGACTATCATTACAGTAACTCATATCGATTACGAAAAATTCATTCGTTTCAATACAAGTTAAATAAAATCATAAAAACCCTGAAAAAAATCCAATTAGAATGTTTTCCAATTGGAATTCGAAGGTTTTTATTTTTTTATTTGACTTCTATTAAAGGGAATGAATTTTTCATTTTCGATATAAGTTACTGTAATGATAGTCCAACATTTTACAAAAAATAAGTCAGAAATATTGAAAAAAAAATGCAAACTTTGATGTCGCATATCTCCTTAACTATTGATATTAGGTCATAATAGCTTGAACATTTTCGACTCATAATCAAGACAGGAATATAGTCCTACGAAGTTATTAATTTTTTACAAATAACCCTGTATATTTCACATCTCCTTCTAAATTATGTTTTATCTTATATACTTCACACCAATTTTTTCTAAATTACTTTTATAACTTTAAACAATTATCTATACTATGTCAATTCTGTAATTTTTTGCTATTCTACTCTTTGGATTTTTTGTATGTATTATTATGTAAAACGTACTTGTGTGCCGTACATTGAAATAAATAAATAAATTTCTAGGATAATATAAAATATAAAAACACAGAATTGTTTTTGCAAAATAAATTGTAAAATTCACTCATTTCGTACCACAATAATTAATTTTTTATGAATTGCCGACAGCTTAATATGCAGAGCCATATTCTCCACTCACGTCACCCACAAGAATCACGAATCGGAGTATTCCATTCATGAATTATTAAAAAACATCCAAACCCAATTATTTAATACAAGCGAAATTTCTTTTATTATGAAAGTCACCTTTCTTTGCCAGAATTTCTACAGCCTTAGACAAATTAATTTTATGAATTTTTCGGCAATGAAAATAAATTCGCAGTACGCGCTACGTAGAAAGAGAAATGTTTCAACGCTAATTGTAAAGTTTTTTTAAAATGGTAATTGTATAACGACGCAAATATAATACCGCACTAACGAGTGCCTAATAAAGATAACATTATCGTGCAGCAATTGTATATATTTAATGAAATTTATATTATTTATTCTGATATGTATATGGTGAACGCACAGTGAAGTGTTTTTTAAAAGGTATGGTACCTATTTTCTTTTATTATATTATATTATATATTATATATATATATATTAAAGTCTTCTGGGTGTATGATAAATAATATGACATTAAATCTTCTAATTACCTGCTCTCATGGTTAATTACGCATAATAAAGTGATCAATTTTAACGCTATAACAGATTTTAAGACCTAATTGCTGTACGTCTCAAAAATACTCAGACTTGAGATTCTAACAACGAAAGGGACCACATATACATAATCCTGGATTATCAAACACTTTGAATTATTTTAGAAGGTTTTAGAAAGAACTAGAATATGCGAAATTATACCACAAGCGTTGATTAATTTGTTCTTTATAAAATACGACACTGCAGTGGAATGGAGTTATTCTTAATTTAAAATATGTTTTACTTTACTTTGTAATACACACACAAAATATCAGTTATTAAATTACTACTATAGTTTTGAGAGGAGCAGTCCCTCTCATCATCAGGTATAGTATAAGTAAAGTAAAACATATTTTAAATTATAATGTTGCACCACGAAGTATCTGCCAAATCTTTCAATAATATTGAAGTTATTTTTAGTTTGACAGTTGCGACTAAATAGTACCTGATTTTGGAATATTCTAATGACGAATCAGTGCGAATTATACAGTAGTGTTCCAGTGTATTAAATAAAAGTTTAATTAATTTTAAATATTGATCCTCACCGCTGCGAATTAGTGGCAATACATTTATATGTATACGAACGATCATGAAATTAACCAACCTTAATTCCTACCATTAATTCTATTTTCTACGCCTGAACGACCCATACTCTACCGCCAAATTGCCCGAGCTGCGGGCTTCACTAAATGAATCGAAAACTTCGTGAAGTTTGTAAGACGCACATAGTTTATAAGGAGAGCCGTGTTTAATTATTATTAAGTCATGCAAGTGATGATAGTTTGGCAGAGGATCAAATGTTCCTCTTTATTAAAAAAATAATAAATAATGATAGCAGTAGATCCTTAAAAGCTTATTTCATTAACATATATACTATTATAATACTTTTTAATAATGTGAATGAGATCAATTTTATTTATTAATGTAATGATGGGTTTCCACGGATGAGATTTCGATCTCTCTCATCTCAAGGATTTGTCGGTAAGTATCGATTTATACCGATTGCGTCATTCTATTCGCTTTCAAGATAACAATTATTTTCTACTCTGATTTCGAGACGAAACTCACCTGGGTACATGCACCATAAGAATATCGCTAACTCATCGATCAATACGGGAACAATAATTTTCAGTACTCATTAAAAATAATAATAAACCACCACGTATTTTTATTTGCTATTGAAAATGTATTATAATTTTATTTAATAACCCATTATTACCAAAATAAATTTTAAACGCCAGACGCTTACAAATAATACAAAAGCATCTAAAACAAAGCAAATAAAATAGATTACAGTAATTGCGACTGTCAAGGAAATGGAAACATTTAATTATTCCAAGATTAAATAAAAAAATAAAACAAATTAGATAATAAAATGAATTTTGGAATAACTAACAACTAACCATCACGCCGTTTATCCGCAGGGTAGGCAGAGATGATAGAACATATTCTTCTATCTTGACACACCACTTTTGCTTCGGCTACATTCATACATCTTCTCATACATTTACTACGGTTGTTGAGGCTTTTAACACGGCCATCCTCCAGTAATTGTAGTATCTGATCGTGCCATGTCTTTAGCGGACGCCCTCTTTTCCTGTCGCCTTTAACACTCGCCCCATATATTTTCTTAACCATCTTTTCCTCGCTCGTATGTTCTAGGTGACTAAACCATCTCAACACTCCTTTCTTTATTCTACCTACCACACTAGCATTACACTCAATTCTAATTTGTTCATTCCTCAATCTATCGACCGAAGATTTTCACACAAGCGTCTTAGTGACCGCATTTCCATTATGTACCACTCGTCTTGATTCTTCGTCACAGATTCTTATTGGCCATAATTGCATTTAGAGCACCATTTACTTAATTCAATAATAAACATAATAAATATTTTACGAACAGAAAGAATATTTTTCCAAGTTTAATTTTCCGAGTCAAACTATAATATTTTTAACTTTTCAAAGCAAAAAACACTTTGTGGCTTGACATTATAAGACATTTAAGAATAAATTAAATACTACGTTTTAAACCACTTTATTGCTATATATTTGTCAACTAGTTTCGGTTGGACTCAACCTTCTTCAGGACAATTATAATATAGTCTATACTACTAACTAGTTGACTTATATATAGCAATAAAGTGGTTTAAAACATAGTATTTAATTTATTCTTAAATGTCTTATAAAATTTTTCAATATATAAATTTACAAAGAAATTAATCGTGTACAGAATTTTTTAATAATATATTTTATGATACCGTGCTATGTTAGTATTTTGTGCTCGTCCCAAAACGGTTTTTGAGCACTATTTATATTAAAAATTGGAGTTTGATCATAAATTGTTACATTTATCATTTCACAGGTGAAATATTGCAGTTCGATAGCTCTCCGCCAGATCACTTCCTGTTGTAGTTTGATTTTTATTTTAAGCTTCCTTTTCCTTTCAACTTTTACTTTGTCCGGTGCCCGTAGGCTGCCGGCTTGTTTGTCATGCGACATTCCATTGTTGAAAAAAAAGACGTAAAGAAACGATAGCTATATGTATATGTGATGTAACGTGTCCTACACACAAATCGAAAATCGATAAAAGTAGGCTGTTGTGAATGTATGTACATAACATCGTGATAATAACGTATCAATCTGTTTTGAAAAACCGTTTAAAATTTATATATATATATCCTTAATTAAAATAAATTATTGATGTGTCACACAGACGAAGCTATTTATATAGGAAATATGTAAACATCCACACACTATCATATTTTTGAATTCGGAATTGGTGAACGTTGCATTGTGTAAAGTGATCACTTAAGCCATAAACCCTGTGGCTACTCTACAAAGACTTTCTTGCATATTTCCCATATAAATAGCTTCGCCTCTGTGAGACTTCTATTATTTATCTTAATTAATGATTATCCCTCTGTGGACAAGATTCAGTTATTGTGTTCTTAGAACATACATATTAAAATATTGCTATAATTCATATCCTTTTGTAAGAAAAGCTTTCCACAACATGCAGAAATATATTTTTTTGCTACAAGAGAGAGACATCCTGGAGAAATTGGCGATTGAATATTCAATTCTTGTACTTACAAGGATGAAGGGCTTGGTCTGACAAGACATTTAAAAAGTTTATATTTCACATTGCAATTAATCGAGAAGGTCTATAATGTAGAAAATTAAAGTGACGACGCGATTGAGAAATCTGGATCAGGTGAAAGTCTGGATAACAGGGAAACCACAAAAGGACAGCTCCTGGGAGGCGTGTCCCAGTTTACAAGGAATGTGATGTTAAGAGGTCCCAGTACACGATTTTCGTATTTGCTCTCGATTTTGCTAAATTTAACGTAAACTTATTAAATCATTTTGCAAAATCCATAGCTTTCAAATCAGACATCGGTTGGACAGTCTAACCGAAGTCTGATTTGAAAGAAAAATGATCTTTTAAGAGACTATCGATTTAATTAATTCGGATTCTCGAGTATGAGGTGATAAATTTTCTTAGTACGCATGTAAAATTTAATTAAAATAATCGATGTTTTAATGGTTTTATGGATACTGCAATATAGGAAACAGAACGCTTAGTTTTTGTCTTTTTTAAAACTATATATTTAACAACATGTCGAAAAATATTAATGTCTGAATAGCACCACTTCTTCTTCAAACTGTATAAATCAATTTGTAAATAAAATATTTGGTCTTTATTTGAAAATGTACGAAATTAAGTGTACCAAAGATAACTCTATTGAATGAAAACTAAAAGAGTGTTTCGGGGTTATAGTTTTTTTGATGTTATAACAGTATATTTGTTCATGTTTTTTAAGGAAATGCTTCAAGAGTAAATGGATCTATCACAAAAAATTTATTAAAAGCCTATTTAGCTATGGGTTTTGAAAAATGATTTAATAAGTTTATGTTAAATTTAGCAAAATCGAGAGCAAATACGAAAATCGTGTAGCGGGGCCTCTTAAATGTGATGCTATGATCTGATCTCAATTAATGGAAATGAATTCTATTTTTATTTTATCAATCTATTTTCATACATATTATTCATCACAAAGCCCTAAGGCTAAGAACAATATTGAGAAAATCAATTAGACAATTAGAAAAGTTAGATAGATATTTTATATATAATTATTAGTATAGTATAAATGTGCTGTTAACTTGCATAATTAATTGCAAGAAATGATTGATCTATGGCATATATTGATACCAATTGATTAATTTCAAGCAAAATGTAAATGCAAATATAATAATTTAATGGATATTTCAATCTAATAACTCATGTTGTTAACATCACATTTTTCGTTATTATTAATTGTATTCAAAACTGACATAGAAAATTTTCCTGCATTGCATTGAAGATACTTAAATTATTATTTCCTTCTCTTTTCTTAATTTGCTTAAAATTTTTAACTTTGTGCTGAAAATTTCATTTTTGTTGTTTTTTGTTCTTAATTGTTTTAGTTTTTTAACTCTTATGTTTATAAAGTGAATTATATTCAGTAATAGTGTAACATTCAATTGTAAAAATGAACCTACAGATAAACGTCTTTTTAGATGTTTTGTGGGTTTAGATATTATAAAATGTAAAGAAGATAAATATAAATTCAATAAAAAAAATAAGAAAATTGCAATTCGTTGGAGTTTTCTAACCATTTGTGAGAAACAGATTTATAAATAAAATTATACTTTTATACAAATAATTTATAGAAATATTATAACTACTATAATACAATCGTTAGAAATAATACAAAAATAAGGATATTTTAAGATCAACACAATTTACCGTCTTGCTCAATTCTAAGTAAATTAAGAATAGTCTTAGTCTAACTGTGGTTTCACGCGTACTTTCCATCATTTTGGTGACGCTTAAAAATATTATATTATCCTTAACATATTTCAATAGTACAGATTACGAACGTGAATCTTATAAAAAAAAGCCCAAAGAACAGATCGAATTTTTTGAGCTAACTTTAGATGACTCTCTTGATGAAGAAATGGAATCTCTAAAAACATTTGGCGTCAAATAATAAAATTTAATTAGGTAAAGTCAAAATATCTAACTACAAATTTTTCGTCTCAAATAATTATATCTTGATTTACTTTAAGTACTGTTTAAAATATTTGTTGTACAGAAGAGAATCTAAGGCGCATTCAATAGATATTTCACTTTACGAAAATTTTACAACTAACAATCACATTCACTCACCATTCCCCAGGCTACATAAGCTTGGCAAGGAGTAAAACTGAATTTGTAGACATAATTAATGAAATTTTGACATTTAAGATAAAACTGCTGTCTAATTTGAGATTTTGATGATTTTGTGAAAAAAAAACTATTTCTCAACTGAAAAATCGCATAACCGATATTTTTATTCACTACTAGATAAAATTGGACTCTTTTGTGTTATATCTTCTGTTACAATGATATATTGCATTCATTATTATATTTTTTGATTAGTGTTACTTGTACTGTATAAAAAAATAAGTAAAACACGAAGAAAAAAAATTAATTATTTCGTTGCATAACTGCATAGCTTTGCTGCACAATTTATCATAATATTTGATACTCTTTTAAAATAATTAAATTTTTCCATATATCCTTTAAAAATATATTACTGCCCCGCCCAGTATGTCAAACATTGAGGTTTTAAACTCCTCACTCACCTTTTCCTTGCCAGACGTCCTCAGCAAGAACTTCAGCTTCTGCCTCTTCTCCAGCAGCTTCTTGGACACCTCCTCCAGCTCCTTGCCCCTGGCCGGCCCGGAGTAGACCAGGTGAGTGCAGCCGCAGGTGTCCACGTCCTCCGAGGACCTCCTGCCCTCGTAGTAACACACCAACTTGGCCGTCCCCTGCGGTGCCGAGGGGCATTTCGACGACGCCACAACGGCGCCACACGTCAACACCAACAATCCCCAGAACACCTTATTTAACCACATTTTTTACGTCCTACTATCCTATTTATTTGCAAGAGTCCTGCTTCCTTTAAAAGGGCATTCCCTTAATCCCAAGAAGCTCTCCCGAGTTATTAACAATATTTGGAAACGTTTCATTCACTGTAAACTAATATTAGGTTTAAAAATATGGCATCTAAGTTTGCTGGGATTTTAGAGGTCTAAGTGCTTTACTGAAGGTTCTGTTTTGGTGGTCCACTCGGCTGGACCACTTGCGAACTTATGAGAGCAATCTCGGTTGCATTCAGCAGCTAGGTTAGTCATGCGCCAGTCCACCCTACTCCGGTGCGTGATCTGGTTGGCTCAATGTGGAAGCGATGATTTAAGAGTGGCACCAACACACACACGCGCGCGCGCGTTCAGAGCCTCCAGCGGCGTGGCCATCAGGGTCGTGCCAAAAATATTTAGAAAAATAATTTTTAATAAAAAATATATAACCATTTAAACATATTAACAACTCAGTATGTTTACGGGATCGATCGTTAGGGACAAAGGAAACACGCAAAATTAATAACGTTTTTATTTATCACAAATATTTAACTAAATCTCGCTCTAGTCACTCGAGAATCTTCCACTTGTCTCTAGAAATTCTAATTCACATCGATCTGTAATCACTATCGAATAATTCTCGCGCGTCAGTAGGTACTTTATCGCTGATCTATGATCGCATTGCAATCGGCTGACGCTGTCTATTTTGCTCTTTTTATTATATTTTATTAAAAAAATAATTTAAAAAAAATATATATCATCGTTTAAACATATTAACAACTCGATATTTTAACGGGATCGATCGTGAGGGACAAAGGAAACACGTAAAAAGAATTATGTATTTATTTATCACAAAAATTTAACTAGAGCATTATTCTGCATTTCGCACTAAATCTCGCTCTAGTTCTCGGAAATCTTCTACTTGTCTCTGGAAATTCTAATTCACATCATTTTATGATCACTATCGAACACTTCTCGTACGTCAGTAGGTACTTTATCGTTAATCAATGCTCGCATTGCAATCGACGCTGTCTGTTTCGCTCTTTTCAAACCGTTCCGCCGGGCGTAATTTATAACCGCGCGATTTGTAGATCTTTCTGGTGCATATTGATGCAAATGAATTTCTTCCAGACTATTCTGGAACGTTCGGGTATGATCACCTCAGTTTTTAACCTAAGATATCTGATTTGATATTGGAGGAAAAATCAAAGTTGAATAATCAAAAGCAGAATTTAATCTATCACTTTAATTTTAATAATGATGAATAGAAATTTATCTTACACAGAAAGGCGTGAAAATAGGCGACAGGAAAATTTTGCATATACATATCTTAAAATACCCTCTAAGAATTCCACAGGTACAGCGTTAGACACCTGCGCTTTATGTAAAATGTTTCCTTGTTAGATAACCAGGAAAAATCTAAACATTAAGCTCCGTATTTGTACAAAAGTTTAAAGTGCTACTAAATACGTATATGTCAGCTATAACGCATAACTGACTGTATTGAATAATAAAACAAAAATATTGAAGAATAAAAAAAAAGTAATTTAAAAAAAAGTTGCTTATTAACTCTCTTTGTCTGTTGTTTGTTGTGGTGAATATTTTTAATTGATTTTTCACGAAATTTACGTAAAGTATATGACTATATTTTTAAACAATATTTTTTTTCAAACATATGTATAGAACTTTCAAAATTTTTATAAAGTGTGGATGTTCTTACGATGTAATTGGTGAACCTTGCATTGTGTAGAGTGATCACTTAAGCTATATCATACAGGTTGTAAGCCCCGAGCCATCGTACAAGAGACTTACATTCACTTTTCTCATATTATTGGCTTCGTCTCTGCGAGACTTCTATAATTTATCCTTAATTAAATGACTTTACATCAATAAATCATTTTTTGCATGATTTGCTCATTATTTTGATTAAAATTAATAATCACATCACCCGCATTCAATTAATAGTCACTCACAAGCAGAAATAGCTTAAGAACATGCCCTTCGAAAATTTGATTTGAACTTTAAAAAAACGTGTTTTATAATATTTGGATACTACGTGGGTGATGTAAGAAAGTCGATTACGGATGTATGCAAAGAAAGTATATAAAAGCATTGATTTTTTAAATTTACTGAATGATCATTTTGAAGATCCTTATGCTAGAATATATTTTCTACTTATTTTTGTTTGATACATAAGTTAGATGCATATGTTTTGCATCGCATGTGTGCATCAGGATTTACGGATTAAAGTATTTTTCATTATATTTTCATTCATCCATAAGAAATGTGAAAAAATATTTCTTCCGTGAATTTGATCTTAAGTATTCAAATAGCATCTTAAATATTATAAAATATTTTAAAAATGTGGTGTGAAGAAACCACTTGTAAACGAACAGTGTTGCGATGTTTCGAAACAAATAGAAATGGATACGTTAAGACTTAAATTTTCTGCTATTGAAAACTGCTGTTGAAAACAACCAATTGAAAACTTTAGTGAAAGGTGACGCATTCTGTTCAAGACATAAGCTACATCATATAAGCAAACATCAGTCGATTTGTTTTTGAAATTCTTGACCCAAGACAAAGTCACAAAGCAAGCAAGCACAGTTAATTTTGATGTGCTAGCATGAAAACCTGTTTTGTACAAAGACACATTGATACATTTCATCGCCCCTTGTGTTTTTAGTAAGTTAACCAACGAAACAAAGGAAACTGTAAATTGGCCAAATAAATCAGAGAAAAAGTATGCTGAGGATATGATCCACGCATGATCCAATCTTTTATATATTTTTTTCTCTTTTATATTATAACTCTTTTTCATATATTGCATAATTTGATTCATTAAGAAAACAATTAAATTTTTAATTATAACTGCCCCAGAACAGGTTTCACCTAGCGGGGCGTTATAAGCTTAATGTAAAATGTGTATTTGTGATAATACATAAATACATAAATACTTCAAACACCTCGATAACACTTGACGATAAAAAAATCTAATAAACCTAAGTTTTATCGAATAAGAATGTATGTGTGTACGTAATGATACGAATTAAAGATAAAAACGTAATTACTTGACAAATCGAGCGGCTCTTTGATTATTTATTTATTTTAAAGATTTGTTTGACGTAATTTGAAGGCAAAATAAAATGCATTTCCTTTGCTTAGTTTTCATTTCAATACATTTGAAGAACTATTTGAGATAGGCAATATCAAGAGATATGAATTTCGGCACTTTAACTGAACTCACTTTCACTTTCAAAGAGTTGTAAGAATTGCTTGCGGACACATTTTGGACAGCCCTGACGATTGAACCAGATCCAATTCGTTGGTCAGATTACCTCTGCTCTAGCGGCGATTACGTCACGAGAAAAGAGGAGGGAGTTGGACAGGACCTCCAAATTCAACCGGCCCTGGAGTTCTCAGAGTGGGATCAGATATTCAATTTCATTTATACATATTTAGTTAATGTTACAAGGCAATTAATATTATACTCATTTATTAAATGAAAATAACTTCACATAATCAAAGATTTCAGAACAGTCTGGAATTGTCTGGAAGGCGGTTGAATACAAGAATATATACGAGAAGATTCGAGAAAACTTTCTCTGTGTGTGGAATATTTTAGTGGCGAATCAGTGCGAATTACATAATGGTATTCCAGTTATGTTTGTGTCCAGGGAATTTGTGTATTAAATGAAAGTTTGATAGTTTTCATTTGGACAGTTATAAAATTGCTTCCTGCGAGTACACTGGAAGAGATTAAAATTAGATTTATAAAAATTCATTCAAAAAAGGAAAGAATCGTTAGGAAAGTACGTCTATGTAAGCAATTATTAATTTTCAGAAATAATTATCTGGGATAATTGGAAAGATTGCGTAGTGTCCAACATGTGACTGCTAATTATATTAAGTGGTCTGGGGCAACTATATGTCTCGGTGTATTTGATGTATGTGTTTCCATTCGATTGATTCCCAACTATGTATATCGAAAATACGTGGAAAGTTTGTAACGAGTATGCGCAATCTTTAGTTTTTCCCATAGTTTTGACCATAAATTGGACTAAAAGCTCGTAGATAGAAATCTCTCTCTGTCGATGTTGATTAGATTATTATAGATTTTTTAAGCATTTATAGTAATATTAAGATTGCATGATCACACATATATATGGAAATAAAAATAATCATTTTTTTAAGTTTTACATTTATGAGGGCATTATCAATCTAAATATTTTACATTCAACAACTTGTATTTATATGATAAATATTGAAAAGAGATATAATTTTACGAATAAATGAATAATTAATTAATTAATAATTTTAAGAATTGATGTTTTGTTTATTATTTTAGTCTAGTTTAAAGTTTTTGTCAGTATAATAATAATATGCATGATGAGTTATCTCAAAATTGCTTGATGAAAATATTTCTTTGCCTAGTCAGTTTATTTCGATATTTCAAAATAAAAATTTATGAATGAATTTCCATTTCATATTTTACTTTAAAAATATTACATATAAAATACAAATTATGGTGCACAGTAAAAACATCATTTGATTTCTTTCTGAGAATTAAACATTTAATCAATTATTTCAGAATGCAATTTTTTTACATGTCCTAGTCTAAGACTGGGAACGGTGCGAAATGTTGGATCGATGCTGGAAATAACTTTTACACAACTATCCTACCAACATTGCAAAATCTCAATTGCACATGTTTCAGAATATTTTGAGTTTGTTCAAATCTTTCAGAACAGTGCTGGATTTATGTCACAGAGACATTATTAATCAATTAATGTATATTATAGACATCTTACAGAGACGAAACTGTATTTATTATGGGAAAGTAGGTATAGAAGTCATTTGGGTGTACATAGGACTTATGACCTATCTTTTTATGGTTGGCTTAAGTGATCACTTTACACAATTGTAACAGCTAATGAGAAAATCTACATTGATTTTTTACGGAATTTTGAGAGCAATATACTTTATTGTGTAATGAAATTCATCCGAATTACTTGCATTACACTAGGATACGCCAAGAAATATTATTTGCAATTTTTGTTAAATTCCTTTTTTACCAGTATTTACAATTCAGAATATTTTTGAGTTTGTTCAAGTCTTTCAGAACAGTGCTGGATTTATGTCACAGAGACATTATTAATCAATTAATGTATATTATAGATATCTATAATATACATTAATTGATTAATAATGTCTCTGTGACATAAATCCAGCACTGTTCTGAAAGATTTGAACAAACTCAAAAATATTCTGAATTATATTTGATTACGAGTAAGAACTATACAAAAACGATAGCTGGGAAAGGAAGAGCATTTTTTAAAAACACTAATCATCACATGTCTACGTTCCAATGAGGGTCTTGACCTTCTTAAGCAGTAGTTTTTGCCACTGCTACCTGTCATTACAGAAGGTTTGCTTGTGTCTTGCATCTTTTTGGAGGTTTTTTAAATATGATACTTGTTTTCCATTATGCACTCTAGCTCGTGTACCTGAGGCGATCTGTGCTGCATCTAAAAGAATGCGTAAATTGAGTTCCTTTCTTTGTATTTCGTTCGCAATAATCGCTCGGAATCGGCCTGTAAGGCTGTAAGGTAAAGAGTTGTAAGCGAGTCGAAGTTGATAGATTTTTAAATGGATCCATAGCCTTGCTGTATACATAACCCATTAAATTAACACCGGTTGCTGAAAGTAAATACATACTCTTTAAATATATACTATTAAAATATATAGTCAATACTATCTCTCGCGCGAGTGAATGTGGTCAGTCTGTGTTTCTGAGAAACCAGGTAAATTTAACCGCTGCGCGACTGAAATCATGTGACTATTTTTAGTCATTCTTTTAACCATTTTCATGATAAATATATCATCTTATCACGGAACTTCTGGAGCACCGTGCACTCTCCCAGTATTATCCAAACAACCCTCAATCATTAGTTTTAGGAAATTATTTATTAATATATTAATTAATTTTCTCACCCATTCTTAAGGCGATCGTCCGGTAAAGTGAGCGAATTTCATAATTTTTTCTCATATCTTCTTTTCCGTTTTTTGTCACATTTTTGTTTGGAAATACAGAATTTTAAATTTTATTCTTCAATTTCCGTATAGTTTAAATACGGATATTATGTTAAAATGACACCAACTCAATTATTTAATCAATAAATAAATTACCAAACCTACGATGTTTAAAATATTAAGAAAATTGCTCCACTTTGTGGACCTTTTATGACGATAACGTAATGCCTATGTTTATTTCGAAAAATAAGAAAAATTAAATATTTATCTTACAGAATACAGAATATAATATATTAAAATCTAAATATGATTATTTTTAGTGATAGGATCAATATGATATAATAGATATATTATTTCGTTTAAGTTTTAGTTAAATTTAAAAATAAATACAGTGATAGCTTCTATATCCCTAAGTATACTAATAGCTCTCTTTTCTTCTCTTATTTGTTGAGGTTTGTGTATTTCTGTACACAGTAATGACTTTCGTATCACTAAATACAGTAAAAGCCTCTATACCCTAGATACATTAGTCGCTCGCTTTTCCTCATTTGCAGTGATGGCTTCTATATCCCTGTATAAATTGATGACTTGCTTACAATGATGTCTTGCATATTATATTTCCTTATATCTCTATATATTAAAAAAGGATACCTTGCATACCCCCAAATACAGTGTTGGCTTGTTTATGTTTGTTTAAAGGAATCGTTTCTATATCCCTGTACACAGTTATGGCTTGCGATCTCTAATAAATACAGTGATGCCTTGTGTATTACAATATCTAGGCAGTGAACCTGTTATAACAATTACTATGCAGTAATGTAGTGTAACACCACTTCTACTCAGTAATGGCTTGAATTTAACAAGATCTTCAAATTTATTTATTTATTTTAGAAAATTTAACAGCAAATCTTAAATTAACATATAAGAGATAAAAAGTAGTATATTAAGCTAATTATAAACTTTCAAATTAAAATTAATTATTATAAATGTTAGCAATTAGCAAAATGTGACAAGGTGACATAATTTATAGTTTTAATATATGTTGAGAAGGGTGGAGTGAGATGCAGGATTAGGATAAAAAAAAAATATGGGAGTATATGGGAATATAAAATAAGTGAACTAATTAGGGTGCGGTTGCGAAGTAAATTTTTGTTTAATGTCCCGAATAGTTGAGTCAAAAATAACAATGGTTGTAATTTATGTTAAATGAATTGGTGGAACTGTAGATGAATGAATTTTGTTTAGAGTTGGTCTTGCAAAGAGGGAGATGAAAAGTAGGTGACTGTCTGCTGTTACGATTTGGGATATGAAATGACAGACGTTGAAGGAGATCAGGAGTAGAGCCTCCAAATATTCGTGATTCCATATATTCGAATATCGAATAGTTAATGATAATATATTCGAATATTCGAATATTTTCGTAAAATTTTTAAAAAAGGAATAATTTACTTTGGATGATAAATACATGTAAATACATTCAATATATTATAAAAAAACATAATAATTGTACAGAATTTATTTATTTTAATTTTTAAAAGTATATTTTATAAAAGTACAACAAAAAATATATGTAAAAATAATGTTGAATTCAGATATACAAATAAAAAAAATATATATATATTTCAATTTTGTAAATATACATATATAAAAACAATAAAAAATTAGATACAGACGAGTCAGAATTCTCTCGATAACTGACAAAATTTTAGATATGTTTATATTACTTCATATCTCATACCCCACGTGCAAGATAATTTAAAATTATTTTGTATTTAACTTCTTGTTTGTCGGCTCAAGTATTTATGAAAAAGCCGACTCCATCACTGACCATAACCGTAAGTGCTTATTGTAATAAAACTATAAAGACAAGCACGACTTTAAAAAAAAGGCAAATGCAAAAGACGTCCGACAATTTACGGCGTTTACATCTTTGATGTCCGGTTTCATTATATAGCCCATTGCAAATGACTTTCAGGGTTCGTAAACCTTTGTTTCGTTTGAAAAAATATTAAAAATCTTATAATAGAAGTATAAGCGTATATTTTACGAATACTTTTTAAAGTATTCGAATAATGAATACATAAAAACAGGCAAGTATATTCGAGTTTCGAATATTCGAATATTCGGATTGGAGGCTCTAATCGGGAGTATCAGCTAAGTTGTGTGCGATTTTAAATAACACTACAGAGTCCGCTATATTACTACAGTAAGTTAATGTCTGTGTGATAAGGAACCTTTCAGCGTCTTCATTGCTAACATTAGATCGAAAAGATGTTTAAAGGGTTCTGTTGATGAAGTGCATTTCACACAAGGGTTAAACACTTTTTAAAACACTGTTAAATGTGATCCAGTCCGACTGGCCGCTCCACTGTTGAGATCGCCGAGCCAGGAACGAGTATGTGTCCAAATTCCCCCGTGAGGTCGGCCGCCGACAGCAGCCATTCTCCTCGCAAGAAAGTGCTGCTGAAGCATTTCTTCTCGGCAAAACTTGGTCACACTTTGAATAATTTCAGATAAATAAACAAGTCGAGGTTTCCGAATCAAGTTTCTTGTACGATCAATTACTTTTCTCGCATGTGTTTAAGTGAGCTAGGACACGTAACAAGAATTGATCGTGAGTGATTATTTATGAGCATTTGGTACGTTTTCGTTTTTTTTTCGTCCTAGATAAAATTCCGAGACCCAACATTCATATTTATTATTTAATACAAGACATTAATCATGTTTCATGGCGAACGGTAGAATATTCAGAAAAATTAAGTAAATCATATTTTTTCGGGTTTCATCATCCACGCGTTGAAATAATGTTTCATATATATCACACATTTTCCTAGAAACGCTTTTTATTTCATTGTGCTATCTTGTCTGATGCGCTATTTTATTTGGGCATGATATTCTTTTATCGAGAAAATAATTATCATCGTCATCATATTTATCCCCTGGTCCTAGAAGTGTCGGAGGCTGAAAGACTCGACAAGGTGCTTCCATAATCCTCTGTATTGTGCTGCTTCCGCATGTCAGTAATAATAATAATAACCCGTCCCTCCCAGCTTAATCTGGGGCGACCGACCGGTCATCTTTCTTTCGGGGTTACCAAGAGGATACTTCTTGATACTCGTTCCTCTGGCATTCTTAGCACTTGTCCAAGCCACCTTATTTTTTTGTGTTTCTTTTGTGACTTTTATATACGTAGGGGCTTCATGCCGAGTGTGTGCCTTATATCAGCACTTCTCACTCTGTCCATCAGTGTGACTCCCGCTCTCCCCCTTAGAAAACTCATCTCGGCAGCCTGGATCCTTGCTCTCACTTTCTCCATTAGGATCCAAATTTGATGGTCATATATTAGAGTGGATCTGTACAAAGATTTGAAAACAGTCAGTTTTGTCTTGAGACTTGGTTCGAAATTTTTTATCAGCGCACTATACAGAAAACGTAAAACGCCAGCAACGTATAACTAAAAAAATATGCAATATTCATATGGTACTAATTGTTTCTAAGGAGCTATTTTGATCAATAAACGGGTTTCTTAGTTTTCTTCGAAAATAAGTCATTTGGAAATTCAATTAAAATTTTTTTAACTATGTTTACGACCTCTAAATACGCTAATTTTTTAGTTAGTGAGGTGTTGTTAATGGATGATAGATATATAATTGTTTTTCTCTTGAAATTCTTTGCGTTCGTGTTAAATGCATCAGTGCCTTAATTATAATTAAAAATTACCTTGAAATTACGGAACACGAAATAAATTAAGGCGGTACATTAAACTATTGCCAAATAACGAAAAAAACTTTAAAATATCTTTATCATTCTATCTCTTATATTTCCTGAAGATTCAGGATTGTGGTCTCCTGGACACACTCCTTGGCCTGAACTATCTATCTCACACTGTGCCAGTAAGGATGATGGTTCCATGTAAAGTGGATCTTAATTAAATGCGCCTGCCGCCATCTACGAATCGCCGGGAAAGCCGACTATAGCCGAGGCGTGCACCACTGGACAATGCACTGACTGCATGCGCCATACAGCAGCTGACAGCCGTCGAAGAGAAAAAGTTTTTGAGCTAATAATAGTGTAGCGAGCACGAGTGTAAAGGTGACTTTGGAGGAAGTCTCGCCTAAACTACCTGTTTTTCCTTTCAACTTATACGAATAATATTGCTTAAATATTGCTTAAAAACTGTACTTTAAAATATAAAAATATAGAGATATCATTACCAGTTGCGAAATCTATGTAAACTGTTTCAAGAGAAAGATCTACAGATGTCTCTAGCATAGTCCAATCAAATATATGGAAGGTACCTAGAATTAGAATATACACAGAACTTTCAAAAATTTGATAATGTGTGGACGTTCTTACAATGGAATTGATGAACGTTGCATTGTATAGAGTGATCCACTCAAGTCAGCTAATATAGGTTATAAGCCCTGGGCCATAGTTTTAGAGACTTCCATACACGTTTATCATATAGAAAACTTCGTCTCTGTGAGACTTCTATAATTCAACTTTAAAAAAGTCTGTAAGGTTATCATTGTCTTATCTCTGTCTTATTGTGGGAGACATACAACTTATTTGTTTTGTATTATTTTCTCACCATGTATTTATGCCTTCTTGTTGGAAGACCAAATAAATAGAAATAAATGATAAATACAAAATAAACTAGACATTCTAATGGAGTTCCATCAGCTCACACAACAAGTACCACGTATAAAATCCGTCAACTATTATGTATTTTGTATTTTGATTAATTGTCAATTTTTTTTATCATTAATTTGTTATTAAACACGGCGATAATTAAGTGGTATCGAAGACGACTATTTGCATAATCATTTGTTTTAAATTTATATCATTTCTGGCAAAAGTTCTTGTGTGTCCTCTATCACCATGCTAGATCGCTGAGGGGACACCACACGAGGCAATATTAATGGTGTGGGGAGTATCTCTTCATCTGCGCAGCTTAGCCTTCAAAAATCGAGCGTGGTAGTAATAATACCTCGGAAGAAACAAGTGCCGCTTAGGCGTTTTTTTAAACAACTAACATATATCATTATCGAATATGGTCTTTATAAATTGCCTAACAATAATTGCAAAAGAAAAAGATAAATGTTTAATTTATTTGAAGGATTGGCGCAATTTATTTGATTTTAATTTATACATTTTCGTTTCTCATTTTGATTTTAATCGATTATAATTCAATATTTTTGCTAGTTATATTTCAAGGTCCCAGTTTTATTAAAATAAGTGGGCTTCTATAGTTGTTTTTACCATGTCTTTCGTCGTAGTATGTTTTTATATTTAGTTAGATCACTCTGTTGCGGTAAATAAAATTTTTGAAAAGTTTCTGAAACCTGTTTGGTTAAATATTGTCATGCGAGTAAAAATAAAAACAATGGTAACTACGCATTATCGAAGTCTAGCATATGAATCTAGAATCAATTACCTACATATTCTCTAAGAAACTACAAATTATTAGACATATGGAGAAACAAGCCGACCATTCGTGAAATCAACATTTTTGTATGAAAGCAACGCAAGCGCGCGCGCAAGCAAGCGTGCCATTTGACCAGAGCCAAAAAACAAGCGACAGACATGCGGCGCGAATAAGTACCTACGTGCGAAATTGAGCGGAATGACCTAGCGATAGACAAAAAATACAGTGAAGATACTAGTGACGTGAATTAGTAAGAACCTGTGTAAAATATTCTGGTGACAATTAGTGTGAATTTAAGAACGGTGCTCCGATTATTCGTGTCCAGTGAACTGTGTAGTAAATTACAATCGTATACGTGTAAAAGTATACAAGACAGTTTAAAACATATAAGATAAAAATATACAGTTTTTAATATTTAAAGCATTAACTTTTTGGTCAGGCATTTTAACAAAATGTTAGTTATGTTAGTGTATAACCATTTACGGAGATTTTTAGTCTACCGGTTTCGAGACGTACTCGTCTCTTCGTCAGGATAACCACTGCACTAGCATGTAAATATCACTACACGCCACAACCATTGTTTGTATACTGTTTTGCAGGGGCGTACAGTGAGGACTTTTCATAGTATTTTGAAAAGAATGGAAAGTTAAGACATATCTCGTAATATTCCTACCATTGTATAATTCAGATTTTAATATTTCATAATATTCTAATTTTTCCCCAAATGTATGCTTAGGAAAAAGTCTCGCTTCAATGTTGCCACACTGCACGAGCTTGCACTTTTTATATATAGGTACGTAAACATTATTTAATTAACGATGCGGGATTTCAGATATCATGCTCTAAGGATCGATGCCCCTCGTCTCAAACGAGCGGATCCGGATCAAATCAGCGTGGTTTTACCCACTGGACCATGGCGTTGTGATCCCCTCTCTTTTCCCATCCTCTCCCCTCCTCACAGCTGTCCCAGACTTGCCCCAGTTACCTGATGACGCAACTCAGCGGGAAACCCAGATGAAGCAGGCTGTCTCAGCCACCATTTTTTGTACACATTTTAAAAGTAAAATATTGTAATGCGAACGGGGAAAAGTTTTCAATCTTGAGATTTTCCATTCGACAATCTCTAACTCAGCCTCAATTTCAATCAGATTTTTCATCAGTGATATTCCTTTAAAAGGAGTCTCTGTGAAAATACCTCCATGTCTCAGTGATTGACTTTCTCACATCTCACTTCATGCTTGTTGTATGTTGACAGCTACAAGTCTAGCAAAAGTTAAAATGGAATAAACGTAATGAAAATTCATTGCTTCTTATTTTTGACTATTTGTCTGACAAAAAACTTTGGCTCGATTTTTAACCCTTTTCCCGTGATCCAATCGAGCTGAAACTTTGCAAGCAGACTCGTGGTGATGATCAAGATTTTCTTTATCAAATTTTCGTTAAAAAAAATTAATAATTATAATATAATTTTGGATTTTTCAAATGTTTAATGGTTTTTTCATACAACTCAGTAAGTTGTATGAAAATACTCCGACGCATCTGGTAGACACGAAACCCGAAAATGAGAAAGAGAGCATTGTACAAACTTAGTTTTTATGGGTTAGTCTTTTACTCCCTTTCTTTTAATTCGAAGCGTCTGCTTGCTTGCTTGTCTGACGAAAACTTTTTGGATCGATTTTTAACCCTTTTCCCATGATCAAATCGAGCTAAAACTTTGCAGGCAGACTCATGGCGACGATAAAAATAATATTACAAATTTTGGTTTTAAAAAAATTAAAAATTAAAGTATAATTTTGGATTTTTAGAAATTTTAATGTTTTTTTTCAAATGGGAATCATTCTATATGAGTAATTAGCCCGACGCGTGAATAGACACGAAACGTAATTCAAATCGAAAGGGAGTATTGTAAAAACTTGGTTTTTATGGGTTAAAACTTAGTTTTTTGTTGCTACTGTTACTCATATTTCGACGTAAATCAAAGTTTTTGTATCTTCCTACTTATCTTATATTGATGTTCAAAATGTCAATGCGTGTCGATCTCTTTCCTTTAAGAAAGACAATCGAATTTGTATGTGTAAGCCGTGCGTACGACGCACATTGTTTCGTTGTGTTTTTACGCAACACCAACACAACGAAACAATGTGCCTCGTACGCACATCTTACACATACTAATTAGAACGTCTTTCTTAAATGGAAAAAGGTCTACATGGTACTGAAATTTATATCATTTATCTCGTGGAAATGAGCTATCATGGCCAGAATGGACCGATTTCTGCATATCTTTATGAGACTGGTCAAGGCATACTAAATCCTTAATATTAACTTCACCGCCGATCTTGAACGTGGAAACGTCTTGGAAGTGAAAATTAACCCACTTTCCGTCATTCAATCGAGCTGATATTTTGCCCATTGACTTGATGTCGTTGACAATATATTCTTATATACTTTTTTTGCCAAACATAAATATGCATACCTTAAAAAAATTAAATTCATCTCATATGTTCGGGCAAGTACCTACTTTCTAATACTTTTCTAAAATAATTTAAATTATGGCGTCATACATACCATAAATAATAAATACATAAACCGCCAATCTAGGCCTCATACACACACACACACACACACACACACACACACACACACACACACAAAACAAAATCGAGGCGCAGCAGCATACACGAGTCTATACAGGTCATCGCACCGTCAACAATACACGTACATCTAGACTTCAAGAAAGTTCTTAGTTCGCAAAACATATATAAACTAGCCAACGCCCTATATGAGCAAGTCAGTCTCACAGCTACCCCCGGCGTAGGGCGGAGGCCATAGTCCATCGAGTATCTATCATTGTCTTTGTAATCGTAATTATGTATAACTTGTAATTGTTTTATCGAGCGAATAAAATCATCAAACATTCACGACCTTGGAGAATTCCCGTCGTAAGACGGGTGGTGACCCTAAAAATCAGCTTCTCCTCATTCATAGATCACCACTGAAATTATTAATAGTATTAAAGAGAATGAATTTTTCATATTAGATATGAGTTACTGTAATGATTGTCCAACGTTTTACAAAAAATAAGTCGGAAGTATAAAAAAAATTGCAAACTTTGATGTCGCGTATCTCCTAAACTATTGACATTAGGTCATAATAGCTTGAACATTTTCGACTCATAATCAAGGCAGAAATATAGTCCTGCGAGGTTATTAATGTTTTACAAATAACCCTGTATATATTTTTTAGTTTAAAAAAGGTCACTTACTAGAAAAACTTATTTTGTGTTCATTTTTCTATATTTTTTGCGCACATTCTTTTGAATGCGGTATAGCTATAGCAAGATAATCGCCAAGATAGTCATCACAATCGCTTTCGTTCAAAAAACGAACAAGCACTAGAAGAGGGATTATGATTTTTTTAAATAATTTTTTTGGAATTTGGAATTTAATAATTTAATTGGAAAATGGCGGTCCTGCCGGCTCGGGTCTGCCCAGTCCGCGTGGGTAGGTACTGATTGTGTCCTGTGGTGGCATTCGGTAGCCCCATATTTCAGGGACAGGAAAAAATAATAATTTCAGTGCGTGCGTTCTAAGGGCCAACTATTTGATTAGTAGTTAGAGTAACCTATACTAATACATAAAGAGGTAAAGTTTGTAAGTTTGCATGTAGGAGGAAATCTCTAAAACTACTCGTCCGATTTTAAAAATTCTTTCACCAATATTTAGAATCGACCTTCAGGGTGGACGTGGGTTGTATATATTCTGTTTAAATAAAAAGGATCAATTTTTCAACGTAAATCTACGAAAAAACGGTCAAACGAATATGTTTTTTAAGAACACTGCCTAAATTGTAGGAGATATATGAATGTTTTCTATAGAAAAGTTGCGAAGCTTAAAAATACCTATAAAAGAGTCTGCAACAACGTACATCTATATATTAAGGTTAATTCACAAACTGATAAAATAGAAAATAATTGCCTTTTACACAACATTGTTTGGTCGAGTAGTTTAGATTTTACGACCATGTTTTAGCAAAAACAAAATAAAATACGCGTCTGACTGAACATTTGCCTGTTTGTCGTTTAAAATAATAAATATATTTTTTCTCGTACGCGTTCCTAAAACATTTTTTATTTTATTTATTTTATTAATAATATATATATATATATAATATTTTATTACAAAGATACCTTAAAATATTTACAATTTTTTTGTACGATTATGATTCTTGTGTGTGGTGAGGGATAACCACTTAAAATCATATAGTTTGGTAATCTAATTTATTAGAGAATAAGAAAGGTAATATATTATTTATCTAATATCTTAATTAATAATACAATACAATAATACAATATAGTCAAGTAAATAATAATGTAGAATAAGTAGTCAAAAAAGACTAAACTCAATCACAAATTCATATAATGACACCAATGGCCGCGCAACGGTCACTGCCAGCCGCGAAGCGGCCACCGTAGCCGACTATACTGTCAAGCAGCTAGCAATTGACAGCTGCTCGCAGGGCCTAGCAGCAAGCAATCGGGGATAGCCGACTACTTATCTGCTAGTATTATATAGAATAAAAAGTAATGTTATTTTAAAAGTTTTGTAGAAATCAGTTTGTATCACACTTCTTCTTCGTCTTCTTCTTCCTTAGCCTTTTTCCCTCCTCTGTTGGATGTAGGCCTCTTTCATTTTCTTCCACTCATCTCTATTTCTCCCCCTTCGCATCCAGGTTCTTCGTGCTTCGTTGCTGGACTATGTCATCAGACCACCTTTTGGGAGGTCTTCCGACGCTTCTATTTTATATTTTCTATCACACACATGTTATTATTAATTTATCCAAAGTGACAAAATATTAAATTAAAGCCAATATTTTTGCTATAATAATAGAAATATTAGTATTTTACATATGTCTTGACATTTCTCATTGAAACGTCCCGTTACCATTTATAAAAATATTTTTATCCTAAGAATAGGGGGTTTAAGCTGTAATTTAAAAATAAAATCAAATGTCACGGCCCCGTCACGTCCACAAGACAACAGCATGCATGGCCTAGCAACTGCAATCGGCGGCATCCTATCGCTTACTGCTAGTGCATTAATAAATTTGAATATTTTAATTCTATTATTTTAGAATGACGCAGCCGTTCCGCCCCTGCGAAAGGCTTTTAGGCGCCGTCTGTCAGCGGGGGTGGAGGCAGGGACGGAGTGGGAGGAGGGAAGTGAGCAAGGCCAGGAGTGCCGCTAACTTGTACAAGAAGTGACCTCAGCTTCGGATACACTTACCTTACCATTCGGCCGTTTTTGGAGCGCTCGTGCACTGCGCTTCAAAAAATCGTGGGAATTAATATGCACTCCAATTGCATCTTCTTCACTCAAATACGTTAACTAATTTATTAGTATATTTTACATGTAAAAAAGATTAGACATTAGACTTTTATTTAAAAAAATGCTAGCAAAATTATATTAGAAACGGAATAAATCAATAGATTAATCATTTCATTTATTTTATGTTATGATATATATTTTTCAAATACCATACAATGCTATGAATACAAAGCTAATGTATAATTTATATCAACTGCGATGCAGTGTGTTGGTGATATAGTGGATTGTAAATATGAAATTGATATTACATTTTTAATAATGTCTTTAAAATTCCCGCAGTCCATGCGAGAACCTTTGCGTTTATATAGGAGCATAATAATAGCCCTTCTCCAATTCATTGTAGTACAACCGTGGTTGAAAAGATTATGAATCCACAAGACAGCTAATGGTTCACTACTCTTAATGTTCGTCTGTTGTCAATATGTAAATGCTCCAGATGATAAATATAAGTTAACAATATGAATATAACATGTCGCAATTGCGATAGATTTAACAAGGGATTTGAATATGTGAATGAGGGCTTTGAATATTTTTAATAAATATAACCAAAATAATAACACTAGACTAGATATGTATATATAATAAAAAAATGTTGCTGTCTATTGTGATTTCCGTTCCCTTTCACAACGCAGTTCCGCCTGCGGATGTCTGGTTCTAGCATTTCCAATATCATCCATCTAGTTCTCATTACTGGTAGGCGCTGCCGCTCATTACTAGGGATTTTAAATCTAAGTTACCTTCTCCTAGACGGTTTGCCTTTCAAGGCTGCTCTTCCAGGGCTGCTGGACCGTGGGAGGCATTTCATTTCTCTCCTACCTTCCATATCTGGCTAACTTTTTCTGATTCGTCACCTGAGGACTTATCCTGGGAGACTCAAGGGACAAAAATCGACACAGCGCTTCCGTCTTCCCTGTGTTGCGCCGCGTCGGTTCTAGTTGACCTACCAATGCGCAATCTGTCTTCGTACAATCTGTGAAGGACAGACAGACAGGCACCATCTGGTGAATGACTCCGCAGATACTGACGCAAAGATTTCGAGAGGTTGACCAGCCGGCCGCTAGGCACACCTCTGCGCTGCCCCCTTCGCCAAGACAGATCTACCCTATTGCACCCGCCATGGCAGTATCACCCTATTAAACCCCGTGGTTTACGGCAAAACCGTTACATAGCGAGAAAACCGCTCAAACATTAAAAAATGCCAACCTGGATGGCCGATAGTAGAAAGCTTTTGATCATAAAACAGCTCTGATGGGTTGCACTTCACTGCATCTACCACTATTCCATCGGCGATCATTGTACCGTTCTTAAGCAATATTTCGGTAAATTATTTCATCTGTACCAATATTGATTTTCCTCAGTATCCAACTGTGTGTAGGTTTATTTAACAGATTTTCTCTGTTCCCATTTTCTTAGCTTTGCTACATACATACACGTGGCACCACAAATTAAACACCGAAAGATTCTCACGGTCGTGGAATTATACAATTCCACATTGGGGATCTTCAATCCACCAACGCGATCCTCGTAGCCCAGTGGGCATAACATTGACTTCTCATTCAATATTCCGGATTCGATTCCCGGTGAGGTCACAATAAATCTATGTGATTTACTTAAACCCGGGTGTTTTGTGATGTGTTTCGCTTCTTTGATTGACCTCTAGGCATGTGGAAGCGTAAAAATACCCTGGAACCTGTAAACGCGGTAAATCATCAATTAACCCGCCAGAATGGTAACCCTGACGTGATTCATTCATGCTCCTCCGCCTGAGCCTTCATTTCTCTGCAGCCTGTTTAGAAGTAGTGGCTCTAACTCGAGGGTCTCATTTATGTATTCATAGTCCCGTGGCATCTTACCACGTGTCATACCTCAAATGTCCTTAATAACCTTATCGCACCCATTAATACCATATCCCTCGATTTATCATAGTCTAACTGCACCTTTCCCCTGCTCCAGATCCCAGCATCAGACCCATGATTCACCATCTGATTGATGTCATCTACACGGCTGTCCTAGTAGTATTAAGAAATTTCACGGCATTGTACGTCAGTACTTTTAGCCCCAACTTAATAATATTGAAAGTGCAGTGAATATTGCGCTCCATGTTGGATATTTAGTTCAGCGCTGCATTAGATCCGCTCTTGATGACGGAATCATTAGCGGAGCTCTAAACCGTGTAAATGCTTAATTATATATGTAGCCAGCGACTAATCATTACCTACTTAAATTATTCGTGGAGCCGACACCGAAATTAAATCCACTTCTTGAATTATTTGTAATTATTATACGTAGATGTTGTGTTCGTGCTCATGTTTTATTGCATTAAATAGCGTTTATGAAAGTGATAATCAATTATTAATATTACTTGCATTATAGCTGTTACATTTATTATTATTTTTAATAGACGATAATATTTAAATTCCCTTTAATTACCAGACAAAGAATGAAATGGAAGAACTAGGAATCCTATACTTTTTGAGTTCGTGATATCATATTTTACTACATTGTTATTTCTACGAGATATGTACCCTGAGAGCATTTTTGTAATACTTTTCATTATTCTTTTACAGTAAAAAGTGTACATTTGCGTTTGATATTTTTCATTTAGATTGAGTTCAAATGTTGATATGCAAAAGTACCACTTTTAAATCTCAGAATGCATATTTTGGAAATTACTCATCATTCAAAATATTTATTTTCTTTACCACCCTCTCCTCACTTAATGCGCCTAAACCACCTCAGTCTTTCTTAAATATTTCTTTCAGCAATATAGCAGACAGATCTACATTTGCTTCTAATTTATTAATTCTTTACTATGCAAGTAATGACATGCTTAACTCATAAACTATCCTCGTACATCATATAATTTTTATGTTGTCGTCAACCTCATTATTTCTATTATAATTCTCCAAACCAGTTTTTCAGCAGAGCTCAACAAGCTCGCGTTGCCCTATTGCTCCCGCAGTCCATACGCGACCTGTTGCCTTTGTAAAAAACGCATAATAATAGCCCTTTTACAAGCCGTTGGAGACGATTCTTCTTCAAATAGTGATTAAGGACCTGAGAACACATAATCGTGAATTAGAAACTCAGCTTTGCCAGCATCATTGTCACATCTTCCACCTTTGCCAATCTTACGTATTTCAATTAATTATCTTAACTACCTAAACAACTACCTCGCCGTTTCCGCAGGGGTAGGTAGTAGGTAGTAGGTAGATAGGATAAAACGCCACGCTTTTCTGCTTTGGCACACCATTTTTGCCTCGTCAATTTCTTGCATCTTCTCATACACGCTCTTCCGTTATTAAAGATCTTAACATAGTCATCCACCCATTATTGGTTTATCTGATCTTGCCGGGTCTCTCTCGAACTCCCTCATATACTTTATTTTAACATACCCAGACTACGTCAGCGATAATTTCTTTATTCTACTACTATACTATGCTACAGCCAGCACTACATTAACTTATACTTGATTCATACCTCACTCTATCGAGCAGAGATTTTCCATAATCGCTATGCGTTTCCACTGCATTCATTCTACTTTCATTTATTTCATTATAGTTTCTGGGATATTCTGCCGTGTATAGCTAACCTCTCCGGCCGACGTTTCGGATCCCATTTCAGAATCCGTCAACAGGGCTGATGTGCAACACAACGTGTCGTAACCCAATACATAAGTCCTGATGGTGGACCAGGCAATTGGATCCGAAACGTCGGTCAGATATGTACGGCAGAAAACTACAAGCAGTAGAATATTATATTACCTCTAATAAAGTTAGAGTATATCCGCGTGAGGGGCCCGCTTTATATTACACCATCACACAAATTTGTTTCCTAATGCTCGCGCTCAGACTCACTTCAATTCGTCTTAACAATGTTGTACAAAACGCAGAGTTAAAATACATTAACTAAACATTAATCTTAATGGATTCAGAACACAATAATAAAATAATGCCACTCCAACTGCCTAAAGTAGACTGTCTCTTATAAGTATAGGATAGTCCAAAGACACATAATTAAATAAATAGTTTTTAACTGTTAAAAGCATGACTTATGTATGGTTTACAATTTATGTGTTCCTGTCATTTAATTAAAATTATTTATTTGTGAATAAAAATCGGGTTTTTTCTAGTCCATTTTCCAAAACTTGTCTACAATATTTTACAGGTAGATTCGTGCCCAAATTATGATTGAAAAATGTCTGTACGTAAATGTACTACTCAATAGTTACAGACATAAGCGACTTCTAATTTTGCATTTTTTTTCAACATTTCTGACTTGTCTTTATCTCTCTAGCTACATTAATGTGTAATTTTTATCGATTATCAACAATTGATTAGCTTTAATACATCTTAAAGCTTGGATCTTGGTCTTCGTTTGAGTTTTGTAATGTCGAAAAATTAGGCAAAGTTTGCTTTGTTTTGTACAACTATATATTATTAGGTTGGCGCTATGTATCCGCTGTTTTTTTAAAAGTTATATTGTAACACGACCAAAAACAAAATCAAAACATGTTTCGAATCCCGGTAGCAGTTAAAATATTTTTTCGTAAATTTGATTTTCTAAATGATTAATAAAAATTTGTTTAAAATTGTTCTGAAATTGCAACTTCACAATAACAATGAGTTTTCTTTAATATCATATACATTTATTAATACAGTACCAACTTCTCGGAAAACGGGTTGGCACTAACTGACTGCCAAATCTATCACCGCGCGCGCTCATTGGTCAAATGAAATAGCGCGCGCTTCCCCGGCGCCTAGTTTCCTGTACGCATTTCCGTCCGTTTTCACGAAATCACTCCCACAGATTGCAGGAAAGTAAGAGGAAAGATTTCAGTATTACAAAAAATTGATATTTTCGGATTATCCTGTCGCATATTCTAGTTCCCATATTGAACGCAAGTTACATAAATATTATTTATATCCGACGAAATGAAAGCATTCGCCGAGGGCCGAAATACGGCGATATCATTATATTTATTATTATTGTGTGTGGTACGCTTCTTGCTCAATACCCGCATAACAACTGTACGGTCGGTAATGCAGCGTGCATTTTATTATACTACACCCGAGTTCATTAAGATTGGATCGTAATTTTTATGGTAGCTTATTAAAAAATATAGGCATATAGTTCCACAAACGTATCCTCGAGAATGTGTAGACTGTATTGTAGGTACTGCTGACCAATTATTATATGTTTATGAGTTGGCAGGGTCACGCTCATGAAAGTAGACTCAATATAATACTAGACAACTTTACTAAATGAATTCTGTGGCACTGAGTACTCAAAGGGTTCATGACAGCATCGTGGACTTAGAGCCTCCAATCCGAATATTCGAACCCCGAATATATTCGTTTCTTTTTAAGTATTCGTTAAAAGTATTCGTAACATATTCGCTCTTACTTATATTATAAGATTTTAAATATTTTTCTAAACGAAACGAAGGTTTACGGACCCTGAAAGTTAAATGCAAGCATTCATTCATTCACTCAGGTATACGATTTTTTCTTCGGAAGTACAGCTATCGGCTATATGGAAGTCGGACATCAAAGATGTAAACGCCTTTGTCGAACATCTTCTACTTATCTTTATGGCTTTATGACAACAAGTTTTATTGCATTGTTTTGTCAACGATGGAGTCGACTTTCTACTATTCTTTAGTATTTAGTTTTCATAAATACTTGAGCCGACAAACAAGAAGTTATATACAAAATAATAATGTGAGATAAACATATCAATTTAACATTATTTCTCTACAATTATTGTGTTTTTATTTTTATCATCCAAAGTAAATTTTTCCTTTCTTTAAAAATTTACGAATATATTTGATATTCGAATAGTTGGAATCACGAATATTTGGAGGCTCTAATCGAGGTTCATTTTTCTGATCTGCTTCTATATCGCAAGTTGGTTTCCTCAATTCTTCGCGATCCTGGGCCGGTTTTAGAGCGTCGAATATCGAGGCTTCGAACTTCGTCTGTCTAACTTATTGGAGATTCACCTCTCATCACCAATTTCTCCGGGCGGTCTTCCTCTCTTCGTTGTGGAAAAGAAGAATAGAAGCATCCATTCATCTTTAAGTCCAAGGTATTCGAAGCATCCTCCAACACCTCGAATTCGGTCAAAGGGTAGCCGTTAAAGCTGAAAGCTTGTTATCCTTCCTTCCTGGGTTTCAATTCGTGGGATTGGTTTGCAGCAAAGCACGTCTGATTCTCCATTCTGCTCGGTTTCCGGCGATCCTCTTCAGCTCTGTGTAGGAGGCACAATTCATATCTTGGCACACTTGCTCAAGATATTCACGGCGAGGGCGCCCTCTGGCAATCTTTCCCTCTACCATTCCCTCCAGTATAGTTTTGAGCTGATTTTCATGGCGTAAAATATGCCCCGTCCATTTTGCACGTCTTTTCGAGATGGTATTCATCACGTGCCTGGTTTCATCGATCCTGCTGAGAACCTCCTCATTCGTAATGTGGTCTCTCCAGGAAATTCTTAGGACACGTCTGTAGGTCCACATCTCGAAAGCTTCTAATCGTTTTTTTCTCTGTTGCCAATACTCCATACATCCGTACAGCAAAATACTCCACACATAAGTTTTTATTAATTGCTTGCGGAGCTTTAGGTTTATATTATTGGATTCCAAAATCTTTGATTTTTTTTGTTATATCTGTGGGAAAATAGCTCATCCGAATGCATTAATTAAAATATTTAGATTTGTTAGTTCACCTGTTTTTTCTTCTTATAGTGCCATCTTCTATCGGAGGTCGGTGATCTTATTGGCGATCGTGATCGCTGCATGGAACAACTCAGTCGAGTTACGTTGGTACCAGTCCAAGTTAGGCAGCCATGAGATACGCCGTCCTTCTACGCTTCTTTATCCACTTATTTTCACCTGCTCATATACTTAAGCCTTCTCATATTCATGGTCTTCATAAAAATTAGACATTTTTTCCAGCTACGAGCACCCTACCTATTCTATATACGTAAAAAATTATGGAATTTATTTAATTAGAGCTTGGCCAACGTCAATTGGCGTGCGGCGACTTTGGAACTAAACCCGCCCCGCCCGCACCCGGCGGTAACTCCTCGCCCTGTCATTCAGTTGAATCTCGTATTTGCGCGTGAGCTATGACATCTCGATTTCCAATATACACTGAATTATTATGTCCAAAACATCCAGAACAATTGCCAATGAAGTATTAAAGTTTTGCAAAGCTGAAAAAGCAAATAATGGAGCAGTATTACCGTTTGATAGGACTCTAGATAGAGCGGCCGCCATTACTGGTTTGTTTCTTTAGTGTTACCCGGCCGAATTTCTATTAAAGGCTCTGACACCGATCACCGGACGCTCTGTATATTATGGATTGTTTAATAAATTTACACCCTGGCAACTTCTGTTTCGCGACAAGGACGCCCTCCCTCGCACGCCAATTTATACTGGTGGCATTCTACATATAATTGAATGTTTAATTTCACAAAAAATTCAATACGCACTATTGCTTTTTGTATTTACCGCAGTTTTGAGGCTCGAGTTATACACATTAAATTATAATTTATGTCGTTGAATTGGTGTGGTGTTTTTTCAACGTCCATAGACCACTCTATTCGTTAAAATTTGTTAAAAGTAATAGTAAAGTAATAACAAAAATTAACCTGTTAATTTAATTTATAGCAAATCTTGAACAAAAACATTTTAAAAGGTTCAGTGTGTTCATTTTCACATACATACGTCGACCATTCATGAGTTGTATGACTATTTTTAGTCTAGATAGATAAATGAAAGCAGAAATGATATCACCATAATCCATGATTTTCCATAATTAAGTATTGCTGTTTTATTCCCTTTTAATTTCAGTTTCATTAGCATCAACTACAAATGTTCGTATTTAAATAATTAAATCACTTTGATTAGTCGCTTACACTGCATAATATAGTATATTAAAATATTATGCAATCGATATTTTCAACATCATAAATTTTTCGTACATTGTAGATAGAAATTATTATTCTTGACGAGACGAGGCGAGGTCCATTCACTGTTCCTCCTCTAAAACTCAACACAATTTCTTTATTTATTTATAAAAAAAATACAGAAAATAATGTTATCAAAAAATACAAAGTATATAACATTTAAAACAGAAAGAAGGCAAGAGTGGATTGAGTGGGAAGGAAGGAGAGTGAGAGACGGGTAGAAAGCAGTGGCGTGCAGCGCATACAAGCAAAAAAGCTGTGCATTAGTAAAGATTCTGGGAAACAAATATTAATTAAATAATCCTTATCTTAAGAAAAAGTTTATTTAAAATTCTAGCCGTAATTCGTCCTACGGCTAGAAGTTTTATTTCTGACGTTTCCGTTTAACGTGACGTATCTGTTTTTTTCCGATTTAAAATTCTAGCCGTAATTCGTCCTACGGCTAGAAGTTTTATTTCCGACTTTTCTGTGCCTAACTCCATGTCAATTCTTCATTTATTTCGACCAATATTTCGTTCCATAGATATAGTCAAGTCTAAAAAAAGCATGTATTTATAAGGCTGCAAGTTTTGTGTAATAGACAAGTAAATTTAGCGTGCTTCTTCGAAACGTCCTATGCCAGGTGAGAACTACGCGCACGTAATTGCACGTAATAATGCCATCTGTCATCTGTCATATCATAACATGTCATAATGATATCATAAAATGTTTGATTTATTTTTGTGAAAAGAAACGTATATCTGAAATTAGTATTGTTCCCGATTTAATTATATATAAATCGTCTTCGAAATATATTGAAATTTTTTGCCGTATTTGCTATACCTATATGAAATATTTACTTATTTAGGAAATATTGTTTACAATACTTCTTTTATAGTGCAGTTATTTTTGTGGATTGAAGCTACTCAAAATAGTTCATTATATCGACGGCTCCTACGTATAATATCGTAACCCACAACGCGACGATTTTGAGTTTGTTGTGTATTTCATATGTTTTTAATTATATATTTAATTCCTAGAACGAAAAAAAAAAATTTTTTTTTATAATAATAAAACGTTATTTATTGCAAAATATTTATTTTTCTTTCTTGGAATTAAAGATATAATTAAATACACATGTGTATACACTAAGAACTCAAAATCGTCGAATTGTGGGTTACGATATTATACGTAGGAGCCGTCGATATATAGTTAAAAAAATTAAAAATGTATATACCGTTATAGGTATATGCCTATATATATAAATATATATTTTTGATATACTTAGGTATATAGTCGGTCACAGCATAACCTAAGTTTATACCCACTGCCCGCCACTGGTAGAAAGGATATCAGGATTCTCTACCCATAGGACAAAACAGAAAACGGGATAGTTCAGTCCAGACGTCCACCGGTCCATCATGCTGCACCACAAAATATCTTCCAACTAATAATTCAGAAATACAATTTTGCTACCCAAACCTAATTTCAAACGCCATCCAAAAATGTAGGTAGCCATTGATCGTACGTTTCATCATGGATTGGATTAAAAATGACCGACACACCTCGAATGAAATAAAAAAAATGTTCTCTGAATACCGTGCGATACATAATCAATTTAATCTTATCTAATTAATTAAGAATGCATAAATTATGACCATTTTGTAATGCACATTGTGCAATGTTCATTTGTCGGACTAAAAAACGAACAAGCTCGCAAACTCGCAGAGACAGGTGACAAATTTTAGCCATATTTCTCAATTAACACCAATATAATATCATTGAAATATTATATACACTTTTATTTTAATGCATTTAACTACTCGTATAAGACAGGATACACATATTGTCGCAGGACGGCAGGGAGGCAATTGAAACACTTAAATTTCACAAAAGTCACTGGACACGAACTAAATCGGAGCACTATGTTCTTTAATTTACAGTCACTAAATGTTTCTAGAATATTTCACATACTTATTATTATAATATTTCTGATTCAGCGTTGCTTCTATCGCTTCAATCACTTTCGAGAAAATTCCGTTTAATTTTGCACTAGAAAAACTTCGCGCTCGCTACGGTTTTAACGCTGCTAATGTCGCACTGGTTAAACGTCAACAATGACTGTTGCGTAGTAGTTTACGATAATGTCCCAGTCGATTTCAGAGTATTCCAGAGATTAAAAGAGATTTTGACAGTGCGTAATTTCTTCTAATTTTGTATAATAATATATAAATAATGTATACGAGTGCATTAGAGATATGAGGAGTTAATAGGGTGTAACGGAGCTATTCCTCAATACTATACAGGTTCAAGCAACAATGTCCTAACATCAATAGTTATGAAGAAGAGCGACTACAAAATTTGCATTTTTTAAATATTATAAAACGTTCGACCATCTACTTGTTACTTTACTTTTTTCGAATATTAAAAACTCATCCATCATGCACAAGCAAACGATGCATAATAAAATTAACTTTTAATTTATTAGGGAAAAAAATTAAATTATTTTCAAATTGATATCATTTGGACAAACAAAATCTTTTTTTTCGATAAGCTACATCATAGACGTTACAACATTTACAAATAAAATAATTGGCTTTTTATTTCAATCAAACCGCGACATGATTATCTTCCCCAGAATGACATCTTGCGGAACAGCACGAAAGTGCACCATGTTAAAATTTTCAAAATAATTTGTTAATTAAAAATATTAATCATTATAAACAACGATGATAAAATGAATTTTGTTATATGCGACAATTACGTCAAAATTTTTTTTGACTGTATTTTTTGATGTCAAGGTGGTATAAGGCCTCTTTTTCTCTTAAATGACAAATGATGGGAGAAATTCTGGTATTGAATACAGAATCAACACTACTGAATTTATATATTTCAGAGAAAGCAACCGGATATTCACTAGTTATATCATAGTACCACTGTCTGTACAAATGCCATAATCCATTCGCTTCAAAAGTCCTGGAGTGCAATATGAATGGGTCTAAGATATGTAGTGACAGATTGGGTTGGCCACCAGCTCATTAAGATTGACCATTTCATTTCGGCTTTTCCCATGCACTTTCACCACAGCTGACAAGGCCTCACCATGAGCGAGCTATTTTATTGGGCAACTTCTGGGTGTGGGTGTCGCACTCGATAATAATTAAGATACAAAAACATGTTTACTTATCGTGAAATTGTTTAGATAAATTATTTTTTACCTACATATTCCAAACGTGATTATATTTTTAAAATTATGATTTAAAGAAATTAACTTTGTATGCATCACTTTTTTATTGAAAAAAATTCAACATGTTTCAAAGCCAATGGCTTCTTCATCAGGATAACAAATGTACAAAATTAAATTTAAAAATCGAAGTGTAGATAATTAAAATATTAACAAGTTATATATGGAAAATGAATGATAATAAAGTACCTACTTAACATGAAAATAAATTTGAAAGATAACTATTTGTAAAAATGACCTGGTTATTTATAATATTCATTTTACTATTAATACTTTTTCTTATTTCCAAAAAATTTCTAATTTTTAACTGTGATTCTGAATAATTTGTATGTAAAATTAGTAAACCCTTATTAATATCAAAAGAATGATCCATAGCCAAAAGGTGATTAGATAATTCAGAATAATTATTACTATTTAAACACCTTCAGTGTTCCTTAACTCTAACTTCAAAATTTCTACATGTTTTTCCTATATAAAAATAATAACAATCATTTTAAAATTTTTGTATTAAGAAAATGTGTTAATAGTAAATTGAATATTATAAATAACCAGGTCATTTTTACAAATAGTTATCTTTTAAATTTATTTTCATGTTAAGTAGGTACTTTATTATTATTCATTTTCCATGTAAAATTTGTTAATATTTTAATTATCTACACTTCGATTTTTAAATTTAATTTTGTACATTTGTTATCCTGATGAAGAAGCCATTGGCTTTGAAATATGTTGATTTTTTTTTCAATAAAAAAGTGGTGTGCAGGAAGTTAATTTCTATAAATTTTAATTATAATGTCACCACAAAATAATTTTGCTGCGTTTGAAGAAGAAAATATTTTTAAAACGCTATATTTTTTTTTGCTCAAAATTAAGTGACTATAAGGTGTGTCTTAGTCCCTTTTCCTCTTCCGGTGACTTGGAAATTTAATTGGAAACTCACCCAGGCAGCTGACTGACCTTCGTATCTTTATCCTCTGATGGTTCACTATCCCTTCACCTTCTGAAGGTTATAGATTTATTTCAACTCCTTCAGTATCTTAGTTACATATTTTATTAAAGTGCTATACATAAAATACATTTATTTAAGGTGTAGTCTTACTATGCTTGTCTCACTAGAAAACTTTGTGTTAAGACAGGAAAAAATTACAATTTTGATTGAATTACATGCATTACCTTATATGTGGGGTATAAATGCAAAGGCAGTAATATCCAAAAAAAATTGAATGTAGTCATTGAAGATTACAAATTAATAATGTGCTAAATTCGAGATTTTATAGAAAATATAGCTCTTTCTTTTCCAAAATGATGTTTCTATTCATGTTCAGAGAAAAGATGACTTTGGAAGGGATAGATAGATAAAATCTCAAATTTAGTACATTTTAAGTGTTTGAGGATGGCCCTTTTAAAAGCCGCAACAACCGTAGAACTTGTATGAGAAGATGTATGAATGTGGCCGAAGCAAAAGTCGTGTGCCAGGATAGAAGAGTGTGGCGTTCAATCCTCTCTGCCTACCCCTGCTGGAAATCGGCGTGATGGTTAGTTAGTTAGTTAGTTTAAATGAGTAATTCTCGGTGACTGCACTCGAAACATTTTTTATTTTTTAAATATTGCTGCCTTTGCTTTTATACCCCACATAAGTATATGAGTATGTATAAACTGGTTAAAGCAAAAGATGCAAAAGATCGATCATTGTCTACATTCTGTCACGAATAACAGTGTTTACATGAAATCATTGTTACCGTAATACACTATGTTACCTGGCTTGATATTTAACTGTAACTTTAGAATAAGTGTCCCAATAAATGATCGACCCATCTCTCTTATCCAAATTTTGATCATTTGTTTTATATTTTTCGGATACTTAAATTTTAAAATATTTTCCAGCATTGTATTGTATAGTTTTGGGCCTAGGTGTCTTTTTTTGTCCCAAAAAACAGTCTGCTCATTATAAACACATCATATCACACTTTAGACAAAACCAAGTTTTTTTTTATGTATTTGTCTTTAAAATGTATCGATGTGTAACATGACAAAAGCTTGTGTTTTAAAAACAATTATTTGTATCTCTTATTCCATTGAAGTAATTCGTTGTATTCTATTTATTGTAAAGAATCTAGGTATTATGCAATTTTTTGCCTCCCTAGTAAAATCTGTATTAGGTGGCTTTCGAGCTACTTATTGTTTTAACATGAGCGCTGTCTCTACTTTTACAGTATTTTTACTCCCTTTATATTAACTCGTGGCGTCTGTTTGTCTTCTTGTCTGACGAAAAAACTTTGGATCCATTTTAAACCTCTTTCTCGTGATCCAATCAAGCTGAAACTTTGCAAGCAGACTCGTCGCGACGATCAAGAAGATCTATCAAATTTTCGTTAAAAAAAATTAATAAATTTTTGGATTTTTCAAATTTTGAATGGTTTTTTCATACAACTTATTAAGTTGTATGAAAATATTTCAACGAGTTGAAATATTTTTATTATATATAATTTTGGATTTTTGGAAATTTTTTATTACTCCCTTTCGTAGCGTCTCCCGACCGAAGCCCAACGCGTAGGTTAAGCGAAAAAAAAATGTTTCAACTAGTAAATGAGAAAGGGAGTATAATAAAAACGTGGTTTTTATGGGTTACTTTTTTAGATAATATAAATACCTTTTCCATTAATAATCATATTGTAACTTTAACTATTGATGACTAAATAAATATAACAATGGTTGTGGGTTGGGTTAGAATGGTGTGGCGGTGTGTCATTATTGACTAAATGTAACTAATAATTTTGTAATAAATGTAGGCAAATAACAATAATTTACATACATACTCGCACACCACTACGTCATCTGACATGACGCGTTTGTTTAGTCTAGGTGTGACGCATTCACCTGGTGAATCGTTCGAGGGTTTAATCCTCGTCCTGAGAAACTAAACCCGATTATATAATATATCACAACAACACTATCGATGATTCCAGAACGCCCTAGCGTAATCTACGGCTTTCGAGAAGCATCGACAAACATCAAAAAAGCCTGGAATTTACGAGAAAGTTCTCGTAAACCCTAGGAACTCCTACAAGGCTCAATATCAGCAGATATAAATAGGACCGCGCGCGGGAGTAACTCGTTGTTTTTGGGCGCTTGACAGTGAAACCGAAGCGAAAGCAGCCGCGAGTTGCGAAGGCCAGGGTGGCCAAGAGAGCGGTAATTCGACAGCGAATAATCTGGAAAAGTTTTTACGTGGCGAAATAAACCGGGGCGAATAATACGTGCTGAAATTGGATGGAATGTCATAGTGAATAGTGAATAAAGTATTAAAGCGATTATAAAGTGTATATTTATGAGTGATAGATTACGAAACAGTTTAATTCAAATAATAGCGTTAAGTTAAATAGTGTTTAACGACTTTGTACGTTTGATTAATTAATTAACCAGTAATTAATAAATCCGTTATTAACTTCCAATGTTTTCATTAATTCCTCCTGCAGCCACGACACGTGACAATATCTTAATATTCTCTCGGGTAAATATGTACATTAGTTTTTTTTTCTAAATAATTATCTGCTTTAATTTTCTGACTGCACGCGCCCCTGTGCTGGGGGGATTCAAATTCACTCAACTGACGAACGGAACATCAATGGAAGCAATGGATTAACAAGTGTCAAGTGAGGCATGAGACGGAACATTTCTGTAAAGTGTGCGAAGGTATATGGGGACTACGAATGTCGCGGAAGAAATCCCGTGGAAGCGAAATCCACAACTCGCAGATAGTCTCGAATAAAACAAACTCTTTCATAGATACGGGTTATTAAATCTTGTCGCGAATAATCCAAAGACTGATGTCTTTCTGTATGGTACAACTTTTCGAACAATATAATCAAACATAATAATTTCGTTGTCTGTCCGACCATAACTTCGTGTTGGGGCTTGAACCCATGCCATCAAACCCGAGCCAGCCGCTTCACGCATGATGCTACGGCCGCCTCTCCTTGGACCGCCAGAAAGATACCTTAAATATATACTAAGGCTTAGCAAAGATGCGAATCAATGTTCGTCATTTTTGACGGGTTGCAGATAGTAACAAATAAAACTTAATATCTTACATACGTGTGTTCACTAAAGGGCGAATCATGCCGCCAAACGTGGTGTCTTTAAGTCGAATTTATTACCCCCAAAGCCTTCTCATAAACCAGATCAACCTACAATTCAGAAGTGAATTAACCTAATGTATGCAATTATATCCGCCAATCAGAAAGCCGCAATACGGGTGCAGCGGGAATGCATTACACACATGCACTCATTATGAGTGATGCAAATAATAATTGATGTGATCGGTGTACCGTTAATTATCTGGTAGACTTCTTAAATGTATTTTAAAATAAGATAAGCGAGAATTATTGCAAGGGTCTATTTAAATTTAGGAAAAAAATAATTGATGTTGAAGATATTTATCTAATAATGTTAACGTCATTGATTAAAAAAAAAACATTGTTTAAACCAGATATATATTATATTATAGATGTCTCTATAGAAAGTTATTTTTACATAGGAAGTGAGTTTGTAAGTTTGTAAGTTTGTAAGTTTGTATGTAGAAGGTAATCTCCAAAACTGCTGATCTGATTACAAAAATTCTTCCACCAATATTTAGAATGTACTTTCAGGGTGATTATAGGCTATATAGTATCCAGTTAAAATGAAGGAGATTTCCGTGGTGACCATTTTTACAACTTAAGTCGACGAAAAACGATCGAGCGAATGGGTTTCTTACGATCGCTGCTTTAACAGTAAGAGATAAATGAATGCTTTCTGTGGAGAAGTAGAACTTAAAAAGGCCTTTAAAAAATCGTGAATGACATATTATATATGTTAAGGTTAATTCACAAATCGATAAAATATATATTTAAAATTCATTTTAACCTATCGAGGGTTATTCAAGTAGGTAATGTTAAGTTCTTATCAAAATAAATTTGCTTATCGCCAGGAAAATTTTATGTAGACAACAATTGCCTTTTATACAACATTGTTTGGACGAGTAGTTTAGATTATATTGATTTTCACTGATCCTCTTATAGTCTCAAACCGAATTCCACGCGGGCGAAGCTGCGGGACAGCTAGTTCTTAATAATATAATAACAATGTATTAATGTTGACAGTTACTTCAAAACTTAAAAAAAAAGAAATGTGAAGACTTCTATCAAATTTAAATATTTATATCAATGTAGCGAAAATCTTTGTATGATGTATTAACTAAACGTAACTAAAACTTTTAAATATAATATAATATAATACTCGTGTATAAGTTTTTGCCAAACTGTGCATTGATGTTTTTTTGGTCGATAGTTAAGAGATGAGAAGACAGGTTTACCGAGATTATATGATAGAAAATAATCCTATTTTTAATATTTATAATATTTAAAGCATTATCTTTGTAGTCAGGCATTTTAACAAAATGTTAGTTAAATATATATTTATGTATGTAAGTATATTATCACTTACGGAGATTTTTAGTCTACCGGTTTCGAGACGTACCCGTCTCTTCGTCACGACAACCACTACAACAGACACACTACATACCACAACCATAGTACTATTCACACTCTACACCATCTCAAAAAAATCCTCACAAGCGTGTTAATCTAACCAAAAACTAAGCTAGTGCGTGTTAGCCTTCAGTTAACGTTAGGTTAACTGTTTAGTAGGTTACTTAGTTAGATTAACACGCCTGTGAGAAATATTTTGGTAAAGTGTTAGTGTGTGAATAATATTATGTGGTGTGTAATGGTATTTGCATGCTAGTGTAGTGGTTTTCCTGACGAAGAGACTGGTATGTCTCGAAACCGATAGACTAAAAATCTACGCGAGTGCTTGTATACTAATATGACTAACATTTTGTGAAAATAATAGTTATAAATAAATAAATATTATAAATTTAGCACCGCAGAGAGAACAATCGCCACAATAAGGTCTCCCTTTGTGATCTGATTGGTATTTATTATTCATGCTTTTTGCTTTTTTGTGTATACAATATTAACAGTTAGTCAAACATTAAGCCATGTATTCACTAGGGGACAAATTGTCTCTCAACAGCACGCGCGGCATAGAGTCTACGTGACGTTGCAACGTCGTGCACTGTTCCGCGACATCGCGCACAACATAGCGCGGCATTTCTACGTGCCGTGGCAACGTTGCCATGCGCACGGTACCCGAGCGAGCTCACTGCAACATTACGCGGAGCGTCAGTATCTTGTGGTATGTTTACAAGTGAATACGCATGCGCTGTATCTGTCAAGATGACAATGTGGGGAAACGAAATTGTTATTGAACTCATCGAGCTGTATCGATCGAAGATCGCATAGAATATCCGTCCTTCTTTCTCTTTGCAGTAAATTATTTCGCATCCACCACCTTTTTCTCCTCTTACGTTTCCATAAACTCGATAACATAAATGGATACGCAGCTGTCATCATAACCTCATAGGACGACATTTCCGCGACGTGTGGAAAACAATAATTATTTGCAAAAAGGACCTTGTTTTTAATAATATTCAATTTACTACAGTAAAACCTCGTTAATTTTGAAATTGCGACCCAAAAAACATTTCGAATTGCGCGGAACCCCGTTTTCGCTAAATGAAGTGTAAATAGATACCGCAGCTGTCATCATAACCTCATCGGGTGACATTTCCGCGACAAGATATGTGAGTCCCGGTGTGTACACGCCAAATGACCGCGTCATTGTCCCCGAAACATGAACGTAGATGTTCATGCGACATGCCGCGCGGAATGCTGCGTTATTTGTCCCCTAGTGAATACACGGCTTATTGCACAAAATCTTACATTTCTTGTGATAGGCTCTTCCTGGACACCCAAGTGAGTGAATGTGACCTCTCAGTGGAAGTATTATGTGGGAGGTATGCGATAATGTTTAAATGGATTGAAAACTGGTTGTGGTCCATGCATTTTCTCTTTTGACATAACTCTTCATACCCCATGGCAATGATTGCGATGGGAAATTCTCTAACCTATCCATCAATGCCTTCACCTTCCGCGTAGCATAACCGAGTACTTGATCTGTCATATTTGAAAATGTCATGTCAGAGGTCAAAAGAAAAGAAAATATTCATAATTTTATATATTTTACTTATTTAATATTTTAATTTCGTTGACCATCCTTCCCTATTTTCAGCATTGGAAAGACTTTTAATTTATTAAATACTAAGTGATGCGTATTCTTACGTACAAGTATTAATTATATCACATTTATAGCTTAAGGCAGTTAAGTAAAATTAGTTTAGTATAACACAAAAATCAAAGAGGGTGGGGTACTTAATCAGTGTAGTACACTTTTATTAATAAGAAAAGGCTATGGGACAATGATGCAAAACTAATAAAAAAACTACGGTGTCGTTTATCTTCTTAAGTGTTCACATTTCACCCAAAATGTATTATCTATATATGTGTTCTAATGTATATATTATTTTTTACTCAAAATTAAATGAAGGAGACTCTTCCGAAGTTTTCGCTGTAGCACATACAAATTTCTGCTTACAGTTGACGCAAATACTGTGAAAATATTAAATGTCCGACAGGGTGTATGCACCAGTTTATTACTCCCTTTATATTAACTCGTGGCGTCTGCTTGCTTGCCGTCAATAAAAAATTTGTATCGATTTTTGAACCTTTTCCCGTGATCCAATCGAGCTGAAACTTGGCAAGCAGACTCGTGGCGACGATCAAGAAGATCTATCAATTTTTCGTTAAAAAAAATAAATATAGTATAATTTCGGATTTATAGAAATTTTATTGGTTTTTTCAAATTGGAATCATCAGAAAAGTTTGATTACGGCGGCCCGATAACGTCGCGGAATATTTTCTTAATTTGAATTACTCCGTCGGTATACATAAAAGGTACTTCACTACGAATGTCGAAAATCTAAATTGACTGAAAAATGTTTTTAGAATTTAATCTTCAAAGCATGAAGTGTATTATCAAAGCTCAAAACATCTGACATTTTAGAAATATATTAAATTACTGTAAGTTTAGTGTTATTTTATATGTATTAATTCGTCTTTAATTGTTGTTATATTTTACAAAGAAAGGGAGTATAATAAAAACTTGGTTTTTATGGGTTACTTTTTTTTTCTATTTGAATGCACCCTAAGATCAGAACGATCAAATGTCTAGATATTTTTTGCAAAGTAAATTACAACAAAGAAAGTGTTACGGACACACAGGTGTCATAATGATATATTATATAGACAATAGAATTCCTTGTGGAATCGCCCTATTTGCAAAAGATCTATATTGTTGGAAACTGTTTCCAATATTAAGGCCCCGTTGTACACGATTTATGTTATTGCTTTCTGGAGAGTCAATGTAATGACAAGTTTTGGAATCTTTTTGCAATAATTAAGAACATTTAAAGTTCATTAACCTACTTTGTAATTACCAGAAAAAGTATAATCCCGAAGAACTATTTAACCTTTTTATCAATAGAGTTATATTTGGTACACTTAATCTCAAAATATTTCTAAACAATGACCATATATGTTTTTACAAATTGAATTAAAATAGTTATAAAAAAAAAATTATCTTCAGAAAATTAATATTTTGAATAGGTTATTAAATATAACGTTTTCAAAAAGATAATAATTCACGTTCTATCTCCTATATTGCAGTATTCAAAAAAACATTAAAACATTTTTTTTTATTAATTGCTATGACAGTTACTTTGTAGTGCAACATGATTATTATAATTTAAACTAAATTATACTTTTTAATACACACACGTTGAGTTATATTTATCACTACTACAGTTTGGAGAGAAGCAGTCCCTCTCATCAGCAGTTACAACTCATTAACTGTTATTAATTACACTCAACGTGTCTGAATTACAAAGAGTAATTTAGTGTAAATAAAAATAAATTTAATTTTAAAATTCAATATTATATGCGTATTAAGATAATTTAATTGTGACTAATATGAAAATATTCATAAGGTCCGCTGCGGAAGCCCTAGTCACCGCTCTGACCTCTGACCACAAGAACCATGTTGCGTGTCTCAGAACTGCATTACTTCCGCATGCAAGCCACAGCCTCAAAACCACCTTACGCAATTTAACAAATTCTCGAACATGTGAAGGAAAAGTTGATTCAAGCGAAACTCTGCTGGTCGCAAAAATAGATTGAATAATAAAACAAAAGGAATGTTTGGACAATGTTTATGTTTATGTTAATTTATATAGCGCCATTTTTGCGTAAAAGACGCTTCAAGGGCGTTTCGCAGGTGCGACATCCCGAAAAAATGAGTTTTTAGGCTTTTCTTGAAGTGTTCCTGGTTCTCCATAGATCGCAGCACTGGAGGCAGCTGATTTCAAACTGTCACATGTCTCAGGCGCATGTGTAATATCATCCCTGTATACCAATGAGTACTAGCTTACCCGCGTGGCTTCGCACGCGTACATTTTTAGCAGCTTTTAGTCTTATTTTATCAATTTGTGCATTAACCTTAACATAAAGATATATGTCTTCGTGGACTTTTTTTTGAGTCCTGCAACTTATATCTAGAAAGTATTTAAATATCTCTTACCGTTAAGGCAGCGTTCGTAAAAAAAACGCATGTCTCGATCATTTTTTCGCTGACTTTAATCGTAAAATAGGTCACCACGAAAAGCCCTTTTACTTTAACGGGATAATACATAATATACAGCCCATGTCCACCCTGAAGGCCCATACTAAATATCGGTAAAGAATTTTTGAAATCTGATAAGTAGTTTCGGAGATTATCTCCTACATCTAAACTTACAAACTTTACCTCTTTATATATGAAGACTCCACGGGAAAAACAATTAATGTCACTTATTTTGTGAAATTGACCTTTTAATGCCATCTGCTGACTTTTTGGGGTATTATTTTATACAAAAAATCCGAATCGGGTAAAACCGTCGTGGTCCGCTGTAATAGTTAAATTTATATCTGTTTATCCAACGCAAGAAACAGGAATAACCGCCCACCGAACGTCAAAAAACGTCATTGTCAATTTGACAGTACGTACATAGAATATGTTTAGGTATATAATAATAAGTTGATTCAATATTTATATAAAAAGTGCATTAGTGAAAGAAATATGGACTAAAAAACTGTTTTTTTTCTAAATAAACATTTCTTGACATTCATTGTTTCTCCCGTGGAGTCTTCATATGTATTGAATATGTACTGAATTGGAAGGTTTTTATCAATTTATTTGACCTTTATAAAAGGAAATGAATTTTTCATATTTAAACTTTGATGTCGCATATCTCCTTAACTATTGATATTAGGTCATGCTTGCTTGAACATTTTCTACTTATAATCAAGGCAGGAATCTACCTGTAAAGTATTGTGGACTAGTTCTGTTACATCCTGTATATACTCGCATGTCCCAAATTTCCTCATCTTAGTTCTTATTAATGTGGAGAAATTGGTTTATCACAGTATGCCGGTGTTACTATATAATTATTTTTTGGTATATTTTTCGAATCAACAGTAGCTTATTTATATATGCCTCGGGGCTCGGTTCCCGCCAGGACATTTTTATTTTATTTTTAAATTATATTGTTTAACTGGATTTACGAGTATTTTTTTATTCTTTTTCTTGTGTCCTATCCGCTCAACGGACGTTGGCTATCATTTTGGCTACAAATCACTATTTACTGCAGCCCGGAACAGCTCTTCGTCTCTTTTCATCTGAAATTCGGTACGCTCACTACTAAAAAAGCCGCCACTGGTCACACCTGTTATTATTACCTACTAGATTAGCGGTTATAAGCTTAGCAGTTAACCGTTATAGGTGTGTGTATATCATTATCGTTTCCGCTTATGACTTACAGCCGCGCTATAAACTGAATCAATTATACTGCCCCTTTTGATAATATTCCTCGGTGTCTTCTGCAGTTCTCAAGAAGAATTTGTATGCGATCTTGAGTGGTCCATTGGACTGGTGATTTCACTTTCTATCTAAGGTACCACAGTAAAAAAACAGGCAGTGAACAAGAACCCACCACCTACCCTGAGATTAACGAGATCTGGATAAAAGAAAGAAGCCGTTTAAAAAAAGATTTATGTCATCCCATGAACTAGTATATACAAAGATGTCCAAAATAGATTTCTCATTACCAGAACTTCTGATAATGAGATAGGTATCTATTTTGACTAGAGCATGAAGCGATATTATTTTTATGTGTATATGATATTCATTCGAATTATTTTATTAAAATTTACACTAGAATATGCTCGAAAATTATTTAAATTTTTAACTCCATTTTAGGCCAGTTGTTTTACCTACATACATAATATTCAGAATATTTTAAGTATGTTCAAATTTTTCCAGAGCACAATACTGGATTTTGTCTCCAGGGCGTTCATTATTAATCAAGATTTATTCATTTTATTATTTATTCAAGATTATTTCATTTTTATTTAATTATAGTCGTATTTAATAAACGATATAAAATCAGGAATATTATAATGTAAAAGCGTCGAGCGCGTATTAGGTACGTCAGAAATGTGTCACGGAAATTATTTTGTTACCGACATCTGCCACTGGCCCTGTTCCCACCCTTGTACAAATGCGTGCCAGATGCCGGTCGCTGTATTATCTTAAGCATCGAATTCTGGAGAACCGATTTTAAAAAAAAGTAACCCATTAAAAACAAGTTTTTATTATAATCCCTTTCTTGGTAAAATATAACAAAAATTAAAGACGAATTAAAACATATAACATAACACTAAACTTACAGTAATTTAATATATTTCTAAAATGTCAGATGTTTTGAGCTTTGATAAGACACTTCATACTATGAAGATTAAATTCTGAAAATATTTGTCAGTCAATTTAGATTTTCGAAATTCGTAGTAAGGTAATTATTTATTTATACGTAAATTTAGAAAATATTCCGCGGCGTTATCGGGCCGCCGTTGCTAGTAATCAAACTTTTGTAATGATTCCAATTTGAAAAAACTATTAAAATTTCTAAAAATCCGAAATTATGCTATAATTATTAATTTTTTTAACGAAAATTTGATAGATCTTCTTGATCGTCGAGTCTACTTGCAAAGTTTCAGCTCGATTGGATCACGGGAAAAGGATTAAAAATCGGTCCAAAGTTTTTTCGACGGCAAGCCGGCAAGCAAGCAGACGCCACGAGTTAAAAGAAAGGGAGTAAAAAGCAAAGATTTAACTAACTATTACATTAGTGACAATCAATTATTTCTATCCTACTTAATTTTAATATCGTTAATCAATTGTATCATGTATTACTTTGAACATAAATCCCATGTCCCTTTAAATGAGAAATTGATACAATTGCCACATTTAATTATTCACGAATATTTTAAGCAGTGGCGTAAATGCTGCTTGGGGATATGAGCCCTAGGCCTCACTGTCCAACAATTCCAACAAATAGTTCCTTATTCTAAAAATCTTCGTTTCGTAACTTTATTCATATTCTAATACATTGTCACGGGATCTCGACGGTGTGAGAAAAAATTAAAGTTTAATTTAATCACCACCACAGTCACTACAGGACATGAATTTAATTACAGCACTGTTCTGTAATTCACACGATTTCGCACTCGTCATTCGAGATTGTTTCACAAATACGTAGGTAGGTACCTACTATACTATTTCACTTTGCTTTTGTCTATCGCTTCTTTATGGTACGATTTCGCTCACTGCTACGACATCGCCGAACTGTTACAATAAACTGTTCGCATAGCGGTTATGTCGCTCCATAAATATGGAATTTCATTTCGCGAAATTTCGAGTATGATCGACTGCCTTTTAAACATTTACAGCAATTTCCAATCCACCGCAAAACATCCAAAATGCTATGAAAAACGTGTAATACTTTACGTTTTCGTGACAATAAAATAAATCGTATACTTAATGTATAATAATCCAGTGCTGTCATAAAAAGATACATCTTTGAACAACCGATCAGATAGATGTAACATCTCCTTTAAATTTTTTAATAAATAGCATCGTTCAACTGTGAGTATCATTTGCGCCCTGTATCCGCTCATTCCTGCCTCTGCTGTACACATCTCACATACACCACACACTCACTGAATGCACACCACATGCTGACACGATAGGATACCTCTAGGCGGATGGGAATCCTCTCCAAACTACTCACATAACCCGCCAAAAACCCATTTAAGATCATCAGTTGCAGTAGTAATACTTCATTTAGTTACAGTAGTAAGTTATTGTGATGTTTTTACTATCTTGTCGTGACTTCGGGATTCTCCAATAAAAGAGGTTGTCGGTTACTCTTGGTTTATTGGTGGCAACAATACGTTATACAGCGGTTACAATGAACAACAGCGGTCTGTCTTGATACAAGGGTAGAAAAAAGCCTAGAGACGACATGCGCGTGACCCTATAAAGCATTTGCTCTCTCTTTCATGCTCCGTCTCTTTCGTGCTTCGCGACATCCGTCCCTCAGATCTATTACAGTTATTTGTACTTTACTTTTTTTAAATTCCCCCCTATTTTCAGGATAACAATATTGTATAGGTATCTCATCAGACGAAATAAGAAATATTAAATATTGTAAAATTGTTGGTTGTTAATAGGTATAACGCAAACCAATTAGAGTAGACTCGATTAACGATTTGAATGATAATATGATCCTATTAGTACTTTATTTAAATTTGAAAATATAGTTTACATAACTACATGCAAATATTTTTTTTGTACTTATTTTCAGTTTATAAGATATTATCTAAGAGGGATAGTTTGTTGCTACGCCCTTGACTTAAGTGATTAACATAATTTAAAATTGATGGTATACTGTTATTAACACTTTTGACGAAGATCGTAACTGCGTACGATCTATCAAAATTACAAACATATACACGGTGTAAAAAATGGTACAATTTTACTGCAACCTCTTCTAGCATAAATGATGAGCCGAAAATGTTCTAGCAACAAAGTCCTAATATCAATAGAAATTTTAACCAGATTTTTTTGTAATATTTTAATAATTAAATTCGACTTGTATTAAGCGAATGATTTTTTTAATATTCGATAGAGTTACGTTAGTGATAATCCAATTTTTTACACAAGATTAGTCAGAAATATTGAAAAAATGCAACATTTTTAAGCAACATATCTTCATAACTGTTAATATTAGGATACGGTGATTTGAACATTTTCAATTCATAATTAAGAAAGTAATCTAACTATAAACTATTGGGGCTTACCACTGTCACACCCTCTAAACTTGTATTTATGTGATGAATTTAAGTATGCATATTGGTTAATAGGGTAAATTCTACTACTAGATATGGCTTCACACACTGTTTGTGACTTTCTACTAGTTTGTTATAATAAGTACCTCGTATCCATGTGATAATCATTCATAGCAATACTAAATTCTCAAAAAATTGCGACATCAATATCAAATTTCTAATATCAAAACAAATTTCCTGTAATAAAGAAGTATTACTAGCGTTATCTGTGTAGGTGTTGGTCATGGACGATGTCTTGGCTGTATTTCTACGGCCATGGTGTCAAGGCATCGTGTCAGTGACACGCAACATCCGGGTGAAGGTTTTAAGGTTCTTTTAGAACCTAATTAGGACGGTTATCTAGAGTTCTTGGTAATCCGCTCGGAAACTGTAATAGCTACACTATGTCAACATGGAGTGACTAGGTGAAGGTTTTTAGCTATTTCGGCTGCATTACAAAAATATATAATAACTGAAAGAAAACGTTAAGAACAATGCGAAGTTCATTGTGTTCCATTGAGTTCTTCTGAATGGAAAGAGGTGAAAAAGACATTTTTGCGAGGTAAGGTAGGAAGGTTAATATTATTTGAATTGACTAAAAATATACAGACAGTGTGTCATATCACCCTTGCGTATATGACATGTAATATACGGGGGCAGCAAAGTAACGGCAGCAATATGTTTAATTTTTGTTTATTTTACATTTGTTAATATAAATTACTAATAACTGCCACACTAGGTAAAAACTTATTCTGTGGCAGTCATGTTCCTGAAATAAATAGAAAAAACCTGTCACTACTGCAGAAAATTTCACTGGAATCTATGAAACCTACATCTTCTTCAAAATAAGTTTTTGAAAACAATTGCAACCTCAGTTTTTCTTTTATATATTATGTGTTTAAATAAATATTTAGCGGATATTGCTGTGTTTGATATCAAATAGTGGACGATGCTGCTTTTGCTATTTACGATAGACGTACTATAAATGTAGGCTAGTTACAAACCAAAATATCTGCAACACAGAACAACACGAATTACTGTGAACATAGACGCACATTGCGGGAGTTGGTCTAGGGGTGTCCAAAATGTATAAATGTCCGCGTGATATATATATATATATATATATATATATGCTGCGCTATAAGAAAGAAAGAGAAAAGACCATAGAATAAATACCACAATTCGCTACTAACTTCATATGCATTCATTGTTAAAAATTATGTTTTATTTTCTTTTCTTATACGTGGTTATGAAAATAATTTCTATCTCTTTCTGACTGATACATTTAGTACGCAATAAAAACGCCCGCAGCTGTCTTTTCGTCTACGTGACGTCAAGCCTCAGTAAACATTGCATTGTGTCTATGGCAACGGTTCAAAGACACGGTGATGGGTACTGAATCGTGACGTCATTCGCTATGTCCGGTGTTTCAGTTAAAATGGCGGATTGCACAATTTTATACATTTATTTTATTGAAGATCTTATTAATCTCAATGTGTACATTAAAACTGAATCATTTTTTAGAATCTCTACAAAATCCAACACTGATGAATGGAAGCGAAGCCTGGAGCTGGCAGAAGAGGAACGAAAGTATATTGAATGCAGTGGAGATGAGATCCCTCAGACGTATGTGTTTCAAATTAATTTATGATAGAGTAAAGAATGCAGATATTAGGAACGAATGTAAAGCTGATCTTAGCGTAATTAATAGAATTAAAAAAGAGTCGCTCAGATGGTTTGGGCATATTGAGCGAATGAATGAGGAAAGAATGGTAAGAAAGATATATAATGCAAGTGTTGATGGCGTCAGAAGGAGAGGGCGACCGCAAAAGACGTGGCATGACCAGATTAACCAGATGCTGGAAGACGGTCCCGTTAGAAGCCTCAACAACCGGCGAGCTTGCATGCGAAGATTTATGAATGTGGATGAGGCGAGAGTTGCATGTCAGAACAGAAGAGTGTGGCGCTCTCTGCCTACCTCCACGGGAAACGGCTTTATGGTAAGTAAATTATAGATCTAAATTGTATTTAAAAAAATGCAAGTAAGTAGGCAACCTATATATAATTATAAATGAAAAGAAGTATCCTTAGGTAACCCTATACAGAAGATATTCTTCAAATACCTATCTATTCTTCAAAATTTACTAGTTTGATGTTTTTAAAACAAATAATTGAGAAGAATTTATGCACACTTTCCTTAAAATTTATAAAAATCTTAAAATTAAATAAGTTATCGGACAGTTGGAAAATTGACCCAAAGACCTACGACGTTGTTTTTAAATATTTTGTTTAGCACTTACGCAAGATATTTCGGCGGATCAATCCTCGATAAAAAGACATATTCCTTGACAAGAACGACGTTCATATGAAAATCCTTTGCCTCTAAGGGCCGGTTGTTTCAAGTTGGATTAAAGTAAGCGTTCTTTTAAAGCATAGATTTTTACGTTCTCCACCAATCAGACGATCCGTTTTCGTAAAAATCTATGCTTTGATCGACCGCTTACTTTGATCGAACTTGAAACAACCGGGCCTAAAATGAAAAGAATTCAATTACAAACGTGGGTCCGTGCGCAGTAACCCAGAAAGCGAGCGCAGGTCTGGTATTGTACGCAATTTCGGATCGATTTTCCCGGCGGGAATCCGCCATCATTTATCAGCGGGAGAAAGCCGCCGCGTTTTTTCGGCGAAACAGGTTTCTGCATTACCGGCTTCTCCTGTCACACGGCGGCCATGTTGGTGGCGGGCGTTGCGTAATGGATTTTGTTACACATTACACATTATGACACACATTCCTGGACGTTAGATGGCGACCGCGGTGGATCGTCGACGGTAATTGTGTTATTATCGTAATTGCTACATTAGTCTGTCGTGTGTAAACAATGGAACTGCGTGGTGCGAATGATGATGCTGTCACATGTGACGCGTCACCAAATCTTGCTAGAATGATTGAAAATTCCAAAATGAAATCCAGCCTTGTAGTTACAACTTCAAGAAATTCGTAGGTATAACATTGCAAGCGTGTTTAATATTCGGTCAAAGCGATTTTACCTATCCTAAGACGCGATGGATAGAAAACCAGGTACGTTGTACCTACGTTGTACAAAGCGCTAGAGAAAGCTCAGATAAAAAAGCCACTTAATAGTTACTTATTAGGCATCTACCTCTATTAAACGCTGGACGCAGATTGGCCGAATAAATACCTTACTAATTCTTCTTCTTCATCAGCCTTCGTCTTTCCACTGCTGGATATATGCCTCTTCCTTATTTTTCCATTCTTCCCTGTTGTTGGCTAATTGTAGCCATTTCTTTCCCCCCACAGCGACAATATCATCACCTTACTAATTACCCTACGTTAACCATTTTATTTTATTTTGTTTAAAACAAACACAGGTATGACACGCCCATAAATTTTGTGCATAATGGTATAATTGTAATCTAAATATTATCATATAAAATATTTTTATCATAAAGGTAGGTATACCTTTAAGTCATAAATTATATTTTAGTCCACAAGTTAGTTAGTATATGCTCTGTCTGCGACATTATACCATCAAGAGAGCTTGAAAAAAAAAATTTTTTTTTAATTTTTATGAAAAGTAGGTACCTACATTCTTTACCTTTACTGGCAAAATCTTTCCGATGGCTTTTAATTTCGGTAGGTATCTCCAAAGATCGACGTCCGTCTTTTTGCTGACGTAGAACAGGTATCTGTAATTTTCGGGTATCTCTTTAGTTGTCAGTTCTTTCGGCTGGTTCATTTCTCGCTTCTATACGTTCAAATAGTTCTGCATTTTGATTTCCTTTGACGTCTATGCTGTGAGAAGTGACGCGCTATTCATTTTACGTACCTCAAAGAAATATAACATTTAACGCGCGTAATCGTAATTAAGGTAGGTACCTACTGATACACACCTCATTAGTAGGACATGAGCATCCGCAGTATTGGCATATTTCAGTTTGCAAAGTTTCCATTTTGAACAAGAGCGTCTCTATTCTATGACAAGAGTATGCCAGTAATTGATTGTTAGTTTTGAGCATGAAAAGCATAAAATAAGCACGATAATAACGAGCAAGTGTGTACAGTTGTTAGAGCATGCTAGTTTTGAGCATGCTCAAAAATAAGCATGTGTATAATAAAATAATAAAATAATATAATAAAAATAAGCATACCTACCTTTAACTAAATATTTTTTCATGTGTATCATAAATGTAGTAAATTGTTTTGATTATCGAAAAACTATGTTCTTAAATTGCATAAAAATCTTTTCAAAAAATATGTTTTCTTATTCCAGAATATTTTATTTTCACGGGCACCTAAGTTCGTATCTTTATATTGCGTCATGACGCAGATGAAAAAGAGCACACTTGAGCAACTCATTTAAGCCTCTCTGAAAGCTTTCGCGATAATCCCCGACTTTGGTGCGGTATTCACGTTCGCGAGAGATCGAGGAAATCCGGTCCGCGAATGTCAGAGATGGCGAACAATGCGGCCGTGCTGATGTTCGCCGACCAATCACCACGATCCGTCACCCCGCAGCGCGCCACCTGATTGGCTGGAGCCACCGGAGCTACCTCCGTGTGTGACCCCGAGCGCCGTAATGGATAGTAAAAGCCGTCTCTAATTTGGCCAGTTTACATGCAAATAAGTGTGCCCACGTCTCATGCCGACTATTAATGATCTGTAACAATGTACCGCCCAATAATACACATTTATTGCTCAATAATCACGGACAATGCTTTTAATGTACAGGGTTATTTGGAAAACATTAATAACCTCGCAGGATTATATTCCTGTCTTGATTATGAGTCGAAATAATATTAATAGTTGCGGGTTATTCAATATCAAAGATTGCATTTTTTTTTAATATTCCTGACTCATTTTTTATAAAACGTTGAACTATCATCACAATAACTTAAATCGGTTACGAAAAATTAATTCGTTTCAATACAAGTTTGAAATAAAAAGTAACTCATAAAAACCAAGTTTCTATTACACTCCCTTTCTTTGTAAAATATAACAATTAAAGACGAATTAAAACATATAACATAACACTAAGCTTACAGTAATTTAATATATTTCTAAAATGTCAGATGTTTTGAGCTTTGATAAGACACGTCATGCTTTGAAGATTAAATTCTAAAACTATTTGTCAGTCAATTTAGATTTTAGACATTCGTACTGAAGTACCTGTTATGTATACCGACGGAGTAATTCAAATTTAGAAAATATTCCGCGACGTTATCGGGCCGCCGTTGCTAGAAATCAAATTTTTCTAATGATTCCAATTTGAAAAAACCATTAAAATTTCTAAAAATCCGAAATTATACCATAATTATTAAATTTTTGTTAACGAAAATTTGAAAGAGTTTCTTGATCGTCGCCACGAGTCTGCTTGCAAAGTTTCAGCTCGATTGGATCACGGGAAAAGGGTTAAAAATCGAACCAAAGTTTTTTCGACGGCAAGCCGGCAAGCAAGCAGACGCCACGAGTTAATATAAAGGGAGTAAAAATGGTAAAAGCCGTGCAGAAATTCCAATTGGGAAGCATTTAAATCTTTCATATTCGATGTATGTTACTGTAATGATATTTTAACGTTTTACAAAGAATAAGTAAGAAAAAAATTTAAAAAATGCACACTTAGATGTCGTATATTTCAATAACTATTGACATGGTAGGTCATGGTTGCTTGAACATTTACGACTCATAATTAAAGCAGAAATATAGTCCTGCGAGGTTATTAATGTTTTCCAAATAACCCTGTATTTGCACTTTTTCACCCCGCATTTTAAACAAACATGGCTAGGTTTGCCCCGGAACAAACGATTGTCCGCGCGACGCATAATCAAGAATTTAGGGTAATTACGTCAAAGAAGATGAGATGAGATGAATATTTCTATGGAAACGTATTGAGAACAAGCAGACTTTGAGGTCTTTCTCGTGAAGACTTTGAATAGGTACAATCCGATTCTAGATTCCAGATTATAATGGCTACTTTGAGTATACGTTTCCGCAAGTAGGTAAACTCCCAAGTCTGCGTATAATCCCAGATTAATAAATTTAGTTTAAATGTATTCTACGTATTCAATTCGTTACTGTTTACACAGAATAGTTTAATTCATGCAACGGTGATTCGGTATGCTCACATTACAAATTAAAAAAAAATCAAATATTAAAAAATTCAGTTCGATTGGACATTGGAAAGCAGATGAAATATCGATTAAAAGATTCCGTCCAGACAAAAAAATAAAGCTAATATAGGCGTGGTAAAATGGTGCAAAAAAGCGGGAAGATATGTGCCCGCGCATTGGTCTAACAGGGTTTGGGTCAACTTCCCGACAGCCGACTACCCGACAAGCCAATTTCCCGTAAAATATTTCAATTTTAAGATTTTTACTCGTATTTGCATATGTTTGCGAAAATATGCATAAATTCTGCTACTTGTTAAAGAGAAACTAAACCATTTAAAACTTTATTTGACAAACGTATTTCTTTCCAGTAGGTTACCTAAGCATTTTTCTTTTCATACCACTCCTAGAAAGAGTTTTGAATAATCACATGTAGGTACTTAACTGTTACTACTGTTTGACAAAGTCTACATTTAGATTATAAACTACATGCATTTTTAAAAGCTATTGTACAGATGCCGGCAAACATGTTCAACATTTTTCGGCGTAGTGGGGGGGGGTTTGCGCATGTACCATTCCACCAACGAGACCCAAAATTTGTCTTCTGCGCATTCCCCCACTACGCCGAAAAATGTCCAAGAAGTTTGCCGGCAACTGTACATACCTATTTAAAAATAAAACTTATTAGACGACATTTACCAGAGTATTCAAATTAATTTCTAGAAGTGATGTGAAATGAATTTTTTAAATTTGAAGTAACCCGCTCCAAAAAAATTAACTTCGAATTCAGCTGTAAATTTAAATTTATTAGTTTGATGATTTAGTGAATGATTTAATGAAAAATTTATGCACGTTTTCGTAAACGTACACAAATTTTTCCAAAAAACAAACACATCAGCCCTGACGATAGACCCTGCAATGGGATCCGAAACGTCGGCCCGAAAGGTCGTAACAACACGGCATAATACCCCAGAAAACACAAACTTGAAGATTCTGAGTGGCCGTGAAAACCTAAGAATATTGTTCCTAATCATATTAAATATATTAGATTGATAAGTACTGAATGCGTCGGAGGGCGTGGCGTGGCGTCGCGTTTTAGTAATGTGTTTCAACCTTAACAAGAATTTTACTTAAAATCTCTTTTTTAAATTGTGTATTGTTCTGAAGTCCTGACGATGGACATCGCAACGTGGTACGACATTTTGGTTGGCAAGCGAGGCCAAACGAATCGGCTTGACGTAAGCCAAATAACCCGGCACGGTTTAAAATTTGTATTATAATTTTAATCCCACATTGCGTGCGCACATTATAATGCGCCATGTATGGCAGTCAGATCATTGGACCACTTTAAGAAAATTGATTAAGTGCACAAAGACTTTGGCCCGGACAAAAAATGTATTGTATTTAATTTTTTTGAAAAACCATGTTTTTTAGACACCGCTGTTTTCGGTTTTCAATTACTGAAAACCGTGATTAATCGACGTTTTAGGTTTTTTAAACTTAAGTTAAAAAGGATATCTTAAAACAACTTAATTTTTTTTTAATAATAATAATTTTGAAAACATTGTTATTTTACCTTAATTTTTACAAAATAAAAGACGATTTTATTAATATTTGTACTTAAACAAAAAAATTAAATGTTGATCATTTAATAGAGTCAGCATATGTAGATGTAGATTTTATAGAGGATGTTTTATATAATCGGTATATTAAATTTTTGTCCTATAATTAGGTTTTTAAATTCCGTAAATTTCTGCTTCATCGATTGACCTGTATCGTTTCATTTTTCTAGAAGCATCATCACTTCATTAATCGCTTCTTTTATTACATTCTTTAATGTCTCTCCTTAAACTAGTCTCTATCCCAATTAGTTCTTTATTCACATTCGAGACATTTTGAGAAAACGAAAACCGCTTCAAACCGCTTTTCTGTCTCATACAACCATGCACCGGAGACGCGGCCATTTTTTAATTTTTCAAATAAAAAATAATAAAATATTATTATAATATTTGTCTTAAGTCATAAGTTTTAATAAAAAAATATTATTTTTATATGAAAGTATGTTCTAAGAACACAGTTACTGGATTTGGTCCCCAGAGGGATGATGAATGAATTACGGATAAATGATAGAAGTCTCACAGAGACGAAGCTATTTATATATGAGAAAAGTGACTCAGAGACTTCCATCCACTTTTCTCGTATACAAATAGCTTCGTCTCTGTGAGACTTCTATAATTTATCCATAATTAAAAAAATACTTAATCACCTTGCAAGAAATCGCCCGATTTCCACCTAATTTTCGGGTCCCAAGGGTGGTGAGATCCCTTTATAAATCTGAAAAGACTACGAAGAACATAACTACGAAGAACATGAGAGCTTCGGTTGTTCGCAATGTTAAAGATTTGAACATAACTAATGTTGAACATAATGAAATTTGAACATAAAATAAACATGAAAAGACTACGAAAAACATGAGAGCTTCGGTTGTTCGCAATGTTAAAGATTTGAACATAACTAATGTTGAACATAATGAAATTTGAACATAAAATAAACATGAAAAGACTACGAAGAACATGAGAGCTTCGGTTGTTCGCAATGTTAAAGATTTGAACATAACTAATGTTGAACATAATGAAATTTGAACATAAAATAAACATGAAAAGACTACGAAAAAAAGACTACGAAGAAAAGACTACGAAGAAAAGACTACGAAGAACATGAGAGCTTCGGTTGTTCGCAATGTTAAAGATTTGAACATAACTAATGTTGAACATAATGAAATTTGAACATAAAATAAACATGAAAAGACTACGAAGAAAAGACTACGAAGAACATGAGAGCTTCGGTTGTTCGCAATGTTAAGATTTGAACATAACTAAGGGTGCAGCGAAAAACAGTACCAAGTGGACGCGTAAGAGTAGTCGACCTCAGAAGAAGATGTTATATATCTGCAGTACTCCTTCACGCGTGTTTGTGCATAAATGTAAATCGTGTGACGTCATCGTGTGACACGGTGCTGAAGGCTTACTGGCCCAGACTATTACTTTTACTGTTTCAAAAGTAAGAGTAAATGATGCCAGTAATCCAGCGCTAATGGTATGTAAATTTTAAATTAACCACACCGGTTTCGCAATCCACATGTGCCAGCGATATTATATCGATCGCATAAAATTCTCCGTTTAATTCCTTTTGCGGTTGGGACAAAATTTAATTTTGAAATATGATTTAGGGTAGGGCGGTCCACACCGTAACAAGCACAAAATTTACAATTCAGAATATTTTGAGTTTGTTCAAATCTTTCAGAACAGTGCTGGATTTATGTCACAGAGACATTATTAATCAATTAATGTATATTATAGATATATATATAAAGTATATTGCTCTCAAAATTCCGTAAAAAATCAATGTAGATTTTCTCATTAGCGACATCTGTGGGGATTTAGGGGAATGAAAATGGCTTTGTACAGGCCGCATGGAAAGGCGCTTACAACTCATATGTGAAAGCTTTCCACGCAATTTGAACATATATACAACTTCCAAAAAATGAATAAGCATGGTATATTCTATCATGAGTGGAAATAGCGAATGTTACAATTGTGTAAAGTGATCACTTAAGCCAACCGTAAAAGATAGGTCATAAGTCCTATGTACACCCAAATGACTTCTATACCTACTTTCCCATAATAAATACAGTTTCGTCTCTGTGAGATATCTATAATATACATTAATTCACAAAATTTACATTTGCAAAATTTATCTTAATTTTATTTTTTTTGGAACACAACCTGAATATTCATGTAAAGAACTATGTGTTTCTTGATCGCCGCGCGATTTTGGTTGGTCGGACTGCTACCCGATGTGTTCTACGCCAATCGCCAGCCGGGATTCGAATTTTTAAAAATCTGCTCAGTGTCAGTTGAAAAGCGTGTCAGGTGTCGTTTTCAATGAGAACCGCCATTCCTCTTCGTGTGTGTTCGACATCAGTTCAATTTGGCCTTCCGGAAGAGACACACCAACTGTTCCGGATTCGACGAAGCCAGGAGAATCTCGATTGAAGCGGCACCCGACTTACCAGGAAACCGCACGTATAATTTGTCCACTGTATCGTAGTTAGCTTTGGCCCAGTGTATCTCGGGTGTCATTTACGGTCAATCATTAATCGGCGGCGATTGGAAAGGAAAATCTTTCTTTCTAATATCCGACCCGCATGCGATGGTGGCGAGACGTTCGTCGTCGTACACTATGATTGCATAAATAGTATTAATGTTTTTTAAATAAGCTAAATTACAGTGTTAATATCGTTTACCGTACATTGTTATACTTGTGATTGAATGGACGTGACTCGGAATTTCCAGAGTCAAGCGGAAGATTCTCGAGTGTGACAATAAGTGCAAATTACATAATAGTGATTGCCTACTACTTTTTGGTTTGACTTCTGGGGTATTATGCAGTGTTTTTACGACCTTTCTGGCCGATGTTTCGGATCCCATTGCAGGGTCCATCATCAGGGCTGATGTGTTGTGGGCTGATGATGGACCCTACAATGGGATCTGAAATGTTGGTCAGAAAAGTCGTAAAAACACGGCATAACACCTCAGAAGACACAAACCAGAAGATTCTGAGTGGCCATGAAAACTTAAGAACATTATTGATTACTATATTATTCAAATATTTACACAATCAAACTATTGTACTGTTCCCTTGTCAGGAGTCAGGTTGAATACAACTCATCTGTCTGGAGTCCCCATTGCAATGCCCATATACACACTCTTGAACGCATCCAACACAAATTTCTACGTTACATTAACTATCGACTTCACATCCCAATTGAAAATATCAACTATACAAGATTACAAATTTTTACTGAGGGATAATGATGCCATTATCCAGGAGGGTTTTATCTGATTTGGTTTCACTCTACAAAATTATTAACTCGCATTTGGCACCCCTAATATTTTGTGTTTGTTTATGTTTCATGCGCCTGAAAGAGCTAAACGAATACCTTCACTACTTTATCATGACATCACTAGAACCAACTCACATTTTAACTCTCTTATACCCAGACTGCATACACTACTAGGTTACACCTATGCGCATATCTCTGATATTTTTAATTCCAGTTTAGCAAAATATAAAGATTCGCTACTAAAAGCTCTACACCCTGCCGTCCTGAATTCATAATGCAATCACAAACAAATTATTATACCTATTTGTTTAACCATGTATACATTTCACATCTCCTTTTTCTAAATTGCTGTAATAACTTTAAATGACTATCTATACTATGTCAATTCTGTAATTTTTTGCTATCTACTTTTTGGATTTCTTGTATATATTATTATGTAAAAGGTGCTTCTGTTCCGTATATTGAAATAAATAAATAAATTATGTTTCTATCCAGTGACTATTGTTAATAATAAAATATGAAATAATCTTGAGTCTTTTATTTTTCTCCACCACCGTGTTCCCATGATAATCATTGAGGAATCTAAGTCATCGTACCTTATCATAATCTTAACTCATTTTAGAAAAAATAGGTATTTTGCATTTTTTATTAACCTTTTACGCAATTTGAAAAATATTGTGTTACTGTGGACCTCTCTACCCGCATGAAACTATTAAAATAGTAATATATTTTAAATTTTCTTGGTTTACCACAAGACCAGTAAAATTAATGGGATACCGTAATTAATAATTTGTCATTATATTACTGCATTCTTTACAGTAACTAGGTTCGACACACGGCTCCAAGTGTTACAAATTACGCTGCCAGTATAGCATCATAAATTAATCACATTTATATAATCCGGGTCGGGCCCACCTTAAAGAAAACATTAAATATTTAATTAAAGGTCGAGTACAGAGAGCGCCAGTTATACACTCTGTTTTATGAGTACACTATTAAATGTACGTTTTATTTGTAATCGGTAGATGGTGTCCTGATTCACAATTATAAAAAAATGTCGTTTTAAATTAATTATATTTAAGTCGGCCAGATATCCTTGATAGCCAATCTTAATTTTTTTGTGAGAAGTGAAAATATTCAAGCGTTGAAATAAACAGATATCTTATACAAATCGTATGGAAGTGTAGAGATTCGATTCTCGACGTTTTGCTGGAGTCATATCGCAGCGTCTTTAGTAAAGCGCCCTCTCGCCGTGAGGGTCAAGGACTTACTGAAGGTTTTATGACGTACGTATGTACCTTTATCATTTGAGCCCGTGACCCTGTCGGAGAAAGGGCACTCTCCTGAAAACGCTATGATATAACTGCAATATAACTTTAATAAATATTTATTTCTGTGTGGGAGAGGTACAGAGAGTCGACTTTTGCAGGCCTCTTCGGGTCGCGTCACCATTTACACGACGTGACACGGAGACGGCCTTTTAGAGCGAAAAATTGTCAACCTGGCTACGTTTGAGTAGGACCGATGTGGGAGCTTTCGCTCATAAAACTGTCCTGGGAATGCGGTGGGCGTCTATTCACTGTCTACGATGTATTCTGTTCAAACTCAATGTTCTCACCCGATTGATAAAAATCAGATATCATTCCATATAATCTCATTAGAAAAAAGACGAAAAATCACAGACCTTATGACACTCCACAAAATAGTAAACAACAAACTAGACCGCCCTCAATATTCACGCAAATAGATATTAATATACCTGCCCGGTGTCTGAGATCCCAAACACAATTCCACACAAAGGTCTACAACACCAACATTTCTATTTCTCTCAGCTATTTCTCTCCTCTAGAATGCTAAACCAGTACAACGAGGTCACGTCATGTAACCCTAACATCGACATATTTCACATGACACAATCTCAGTTTAAGAGAGAAATTATATCGCTCCTGACCGAAAATAGTTTGAGCGTGTAAGACGGATTCTTCGGAAATCAACCTAAAAAAAAAATTTATAGCCACAAAGCGCGGGTACACATTTTCTGACTTAGTTGACCTGGGAGCCTACATGCCTATTATGGCGTGCGGAGAATGTGAACTTCGTTCATCTTGTAATCACTTATTGTAGTATGCTTATATTGTATAATGTATTAATGTTTTTTTTATGTATTATCGTAAATTGTAACTGTACTAATCACCTTGTCCTAAACGACTATCCATTAGGGTCATTCTGACCTGTCGACAGTCTTTAAATCAAAAAAAATTAAAAATTAAAATAAAAAATAATTACATCTTTGCAAACTTAATTCACGAAAAAAAACATATAACCGTTGGTACCTACTTAAAATTTAAAAAAACGCCAGTCAGACATCAATTAACCACATTTTATGCATGAGTGATACAGTACATGTGTCCGACACACGTAACCATTTTTTCAAGACGCACTTATCCTACATGTGAGATTGTTTAAATTTCTATTTGCATACTTTAAAAAATAGGAGCGCCTGTAAGATGTGGTCGTTTGAATAATTCCCACAGATGTCGGGCGCCGTATGTAAATCTTCCGATCGAGAGTGACGTAACTCTCAATCGACAGTCATTACAAACCATAAATTGTTATTTTCACCGTATAATTTAGCACCAACGCGACGTCACGAGATTCATCGATATTAAAATGTGAGCATTTTCATTGCCAGCGAAATAATTATCGAACTATTTTATTAATGCCTGTCTGTGAATCTTCAAGGGCACAATTCGTAGACTATTTAATAAAATAAAGTACATATTTATGAGTGTGCGGTACGGAATATCAGATAACGATAGTGTACAGCCTAAATTGTGAGTCGAAAAAATTATTAAATTAAAGCTATTGATACACATGCTTATTAGTGGCACGTGAGCATGCGCAGTATTGACCTTCTTTAGACCATGCTAATTAGTGGCATGTGTGTATGCACGTAGCTAGTAATGAGCATGCCACTGTCATTCACCATGAGAAGGGGTATCTTTGGAGCATGTGTGAACAGGCTTGCTTATTATGAGCATGCTTATGTCATTCGCGGGCTTCGCGGCTAGTATTATCAATGCGATCTTCTCAGTCCGCGACAGATGAAACAAATATGGCGCGTTGGGGAGATGATAAAACATTACTTTTCGTGACTTAGTATAGGAATCACGAATGTCTGGGGAACACTCGGTCACCGTTGTGTAAAAATAATATAGCGAGAAATAATGTTTATGAAACTTTATTAAAAGGCATGAATGAATCGAATCTTTCAATAAAAATTATAAAAACTAAAATCAAAAATGTGCGGATGGAAACTGTTTTGATTTATTGGTTCACTTGAATTTTCTATTTCACTTTGCAAAGTTTCCATTTTGAACAAGAGCATCTCTATTCTATGACAAGAGCATGCCACTAATAAGCATGTGTGTTTGATTGTTAGCTTTGGGCATGCTTATTTATGAGCATGCCACTAATAAGCATGATATTAATGAGCAAGTGTGTACAGTTGTTAGAGTATGCTTATTAGTGGCATGCTCATTAGCATGCCACTAAATAAGCATGTGTATCTGTACCTTATTATCTTAAAATCAATAATTGAAGGCGTCCCTATAAAAAGGGGCTATATAGTACATCAGGTCAAAAAATGATTTTATTATTTTAAAATGATGTATGTAACAGTATGCACCATGTGCGATATTTATTTTCCATGATTTCAACTAAATCTTGCCGAAATTCGACCTCAAAAGTTACAAAGCTAACGTGGAAAAAGAGTCTATATTCCTTTATATTCATCTGGTAGTAACAAATATGACGTATGCCGACAGTTCCAAGATGTCACCGGGATTGCTTAATAGCATGAAAAAACAAAAAAAACATAAAAAAAAAAAGCAAGTGAATTTTAGAAAATGGAAAAATCGGAGATTCTGGTTATTTATTTCATAAAGTGTTTTTCCTCTCTCCTGTAAAATTTTGTTTTTGCGTATAGACCCTTTTTATAGGGACGCCTTGTTAGGGGGATTATTGACTTCGAAGATTGCTTTATTTTTTAATATTTATGACATATCTTTTTAAAACACTAAACTCCAGAAACACCAAGATATTAGTGTACAAAATGCTTATTATGCCAGTGCTCACGTACGCAGCTGAGACGTGGATACCTACTAACTAAGAGGAATAAGCGAGCACTGGACGTTTTTGAAAGGAAGTTTTTGAGGCGTATCTTCGGACCGGTTCTAGAAAATGGACTTTGGCGCAGACGTCACAACAATGAGCTCTATACTCTGTTTAAGGAACTAAACGTCACAAAATTTATAAAACTGGGAAGACTTCGGTGGCTGGGTCATGTGGAGAGAATGATCGAGCATCAAGCATCAAAGTCCCTGCTGAACTCACGGCCGATAAGGCAAAGGAGCTTAGGAAGGCCAAAATTAAAATGGAGAGACAACGTCCTCAAAGACATTTCTGCCTTAGAGATTCTGAACTGGAGAGAGCTGGCACAATACCGAGATGAGTGGAGGAAGACTCTTGAGGAGGCCAAGACCCACCGGGGGTTGTAGAGCCATGAGTGATGATGATGATCTTTTTTAAAACACTGGACTACAATTAAAGTATCTTATGTCGCATTTTATAAATTCTTTAGCTTTAATGCAAGTCAAATAAAATGATATAAACCTTGGACAAATGTTAGCCAAAATTTTTCTACAAGATTAAAAATTAAAATAATTTTATTTGACTTGTACCAAAGCGAACGAATTTTTATTATTTCGATGTAAGTAATTTAAATGATACTAGTATGGTTTGTAGAAGATAAACCAGAAAAATTGAAAAAAATGCATAGTTTATTTGAAATCGCTTATTATATTGATATTAGGAAGTTGTTGTATCGTTTTCGACTCATAATTTATGCAGGAATCTACCTGTAAAGTATTGTGGACTAGATTTGCTACGTATTTTTCATACAAATCGTAGGAAAGAAGTTCCCATTAGGTAAGGAATCAGAAAAGAGTTTGAAATTGGCAATCTGCGCTATAATGCTGGCCCCTCTAAACCCGAGTCTCTTCGACCCAATATATCCCATTTCTTTTCTTCTAGTACTGTATCGGATTTGATATCATGTTGGCTATCATTACTTTATTTACTTCGGCCTGAAAAAGTGTTACATCAGACTGGCCAAAACACAAGCTCTTCAGCATTGTTTGCATTCTCCTACAATGCTTCTATAGGCCGACGCCACACAAATCCGCAACCGAATTTAGCAGCCGCATACAATCAATTAACGTATATTATAGATATCTCACAGAGACGAAACTGTATTTCTTACGGGAAAGTAGGTATAGAAGTCATTTGGGTGTACTTAGGACTTATGACCTATCTTATGGTTGGCTTAAGTGATCACTTTACACAATGTAACATTCGCCATTTCCACCCATAATAGAATATACCATGCTTATTCATTTTTTGGAAGTTGTATATATGTTCAAATTGCGTGGAAAGCTTTCAAATATGAGTTGTAACCGCCTTTCCATGCGGCCTGTACAAAGCCATTTTCATTCCCCTAAATCCCCACAGATGTCGCTAATGAGAAAATCTACAATTGATTTTACGGAATTTTGAGAGCAATATACTTTATTGTGTAATGAAATTCATCCGAATTACTTGCATTACACTAGGATACGCCAGGAAATATTATTTCCAATTTTTGTTAAATTCCTTTTAAAGTAAAGTGATCACTTAAGCCAACCATAAGATAGGTCATAAGTCCTATGTACATCCAAATGACTTCTATACCTACATTCCCATAAGAAATACAGTTTCGTCTCTGTGAGATATCTATAATATACGTTAATTGATTAATAATGTCTCTGTGACATAAATCCAGCACTGTTCTGAAAGATTTGAACAAACTCAAAATATTCTGAGTCGCATACAATATTCCGCGGCGGATTCAGTCTGCAACAAACACACGTGCGTGCGCAGTGCGGACGATCCGTCGAATGTGGCGCGTTGCATTTAAAAACATGAGACGCGACGTCGATTTCACGTTGGCTTAAGTTCCGCGGATCGACCGACAATCCGCTCAGTGTGCATAAGCGCATATTGTATGGAAAGAAATGTAGCGGCGTTCCGCGACGTCAAAGACGCGAAGGAAGATATGCCTAGTGTGGCACCGGCCTAAGATCTACATTTTATTACTTCCTTCGATTATGTGTGGTCCATATTTAAATTTTATGAAATTTTATTACAGGAAAGATATAAAAATATGCTGAAGTTTAGTTAGATCACGACTGTGATTTTTATAGTGGTTAGATAATCGTTATTCTAAATCATTATGTAGTCGGCGTTTCAAGATGCTTCTAACCATCATCGAGTTCCAATTAGTCGGAGCTTATGCTTAGACAACTTAGATTTATATACTAGGCTGGACTTAGATTAGGAACAGAGAGCGTAAATATATATTTTTATTCTATCGACATTTAAATACATATATCGCACTCTAATCTGTATTTGATTATGTCAATTAATTAACCATCATCTTGAAAGCGTACACAACGTCCTTCTTTTCAGATGAGGTTCATGGAAGGGTGGACGAAACAGTCAGGATGGCAGATCACCTCTTTTCTTTAAACCGATTAACCGGTAAGTATGGCTAAATCCATTACCAAATTACCGGTAATTTCGCTAAATTATTTTTCACTTTTTAATGTATTATATATTAATATTTTTAAGCTGTGATAATTGCAGAAAGCAGTATCTTTGAGAGTTTTCTTGTATATACAATGCGCACGCGCGATTTGGGGATCCGAGAAGAACCATTGCAAAAATCACCAGTCAATTTTACTGTAATTTATGGATTTTTCATCCCATGGTGGCTATTTTGTCTCCCTACAAATACTTTTTAGCGATATAATGTTAAGATGGAGGGTTATTGATTTAGAAATAATTTTCATATTTTATTTTATTAACTATTTGAGGATTCGAGAAGAACCATTGCAAAAATCACCAGTTAATTTTACCGAAATTTATTGATTTTTCATCCTATGGTGACAATTTAGTCTCCCGACAAATACTGTTTAGCGATATAATGTTAAGATGAAGGGTTATTGATTTAGAAATAATTTTCATATGTTATTTTTTTAAGTATTTGAGGATTCGAGAAGAACCATTGCAAAAATCACCAGTTAATTTTACCGAAATTTATTGATTTTTCATCCTATGGTGGCAATTTAGTCTCCCGACAAATACTTTTTAGCGATATAATGTTAAGATGAAGGGTTATTGATTTAGAAATAATTTTCATATGTTATTTTTTTAAGTATTTGAGGATTCGAGAAGAACCATTGCAAAAATCACCAGTTAATTTTACCGAAATTTATTGATTTTTCATCCTATGGTGACAATTTAGTCTCCCGACAAATACTTTTTAGCGATATAATGTTAAGATGAAGGGTTATTGATTTAGAAATAATTTTCATATGTTATTTTTTTAAGTATTTGAGGATTCGAGAAGAACCATTGCAAAAATCACCAGTTAATTTTACCGAAATTTATTGATTTTTCATCCTATGGTGGCAATTTTGTCTCCCGACAAATACTTTTTAGCGATATAATGTTAAGATGAAGGGTTAGTGATATTTAAATAATTTTTATATATATTTTTTTTTTAAATAGAGATGCGAACACGGAATACGTGTCACATCAATATACATCAATATATTTTATTAACTATATTATTTTAAAAGGAGAAAATGGTTCGTATTGCTTATAACAAAACAATCGAATTTATTATAACCATTAGACACTAATTAATTGTATATTAAATAGATCGACAAATCTATGATAATTAATAGCATTTAAAATAGCCGATTTTTTTAGAGAACGTTATGTATAATATAAAAATGATCGATGTTTTAAATAAATATCAATATGTAATAATTCATTTATAAAAATGTTTTTTTTTTAATTTTTATGCCATAAATACCATAATCATTTTTTTATACTTTAATGATTACCGGTGAACCGGTATTAAATTCAGAGTTTTGTCGATTATCCGGTAAATTTTCATGCTTTCCTTTAAATTATTTTCCGTCAGTTGAAGTTAAATCAAGAGATCCCGGACCATTTGAAATACCTAAAATATTTAGACTAAGCTTTTCATAAATTTGAGAATGAGATGATGAAATTCAATACTGGTAGCAAAGAATCTATAATAGCTTTTTGAGTGAACGTCAATGTACGGCATATTAGCTCATGTTTCAAATGCCAAAAAGAACATTTCTCTTGTATATTTAAATGGAGCATATTGGCCCAGTTGTCTCTCGTATTGTGTTCTAACCCTCGTCAATCTCTGCCCGATTGTACTCCTTCCGAATTGTTTTGACGTTCGGCCTTCACGGCTGGATTCGGTGCTCGCATTCGACATTTCCACTCTGCCCCGTGGCACATATATCAGTCGGTACCCTGTTCAGACTTGTGCAGATCAGTACCGGATTCGAATTCGGTAGGGTTTTTGATGTTAGTCAACCGACTCCTCACCTGCCATCATCATTCTTCTTTTTCTAGAATCGACAAAACCTTCTCGACCACGTTGTCTAAATTTTTTCCTGATCCCCCCATTTCATCTCCACTGGCACATTCAATCTCAATTATGTTTTCCCGGTGAAACATGATTTCAACACCGGTAAAAATAACCCAATCACTATAATTTGCAGTTTATATGTATATCCAGGTGTATCCTCGGGATATGGATAGGGTGGATGTGTTTAGCAGTTTTTTAAGCAAATTTATGAAAAAAGTGCGCGCCAATGGACACACAATCCATTGGCTGCTCCAAGTATATTCCGAAATATATTGACTGTAACTTGTGTTTGTGTATACCTGCCGTATGACTTTATTTTAAACGCCTCTCTTATTGTCTGTTTTGAGTGTTTAAAAAAAAAATCATACATACTGAAACGAAGTGGTTTGTTTCAAATTTTGTGTGCAAGTGACAGAGGCGTGGAAAGCTTTTTTAGAGCAATTTATTAACAGTCAATAAACACAAATGTACATACGAAACAGAAAAAAATGCACAGAAATATAAACAGTAGAAATATCAAAGTACATAAGGAATATAGAAGAAAAATAGCACAAGCAGTTAGGTGTCTGGCGTAGTCACAAAACAATATTGCAGTGGAATTCTTGATCTCATTCACAGATTCGGAGGAGGCTCTTGCTGGAAAAAATTCGACAGAAAGAGTGATGGCGGAGAGACTTCTCGGAGATGAGCACTCGAGGAGACTCGAGCTTCACCTAAGCTCGCCTTGGTGCGGACCGGCAGGAGAACTGCCACTGCAGCGGCGATATCGTTTCCTAGGTTCGCCAGGAATCCCTCCCGGATGCTTCCTAGTAAGGCGAGGACTGTTGGAGCCTCCGAACAGTATAACCTGGCTGGAAGTAGAAACGCACGGCTTTTATACTTTTTCAGCAGTGGTGGGGATGCATTAGCGGAGTCTCCGGTAGCCAAATTCATTGGAAATATGTACCTTTGGGAAGCCTGGCAATTTTACAGTGCGGCCGGGTTTCATGGCTTCTGAGAAACAGACACAGGTACGAGATTTTCGTTTACATCCCCCAGGTGCACATTTCAATACATCAAAAAGTATATTACTTAATACTCATTATTCAAACCAGAGGTATCATTACCAGCGGCGAAATCTATGTATACTATGTCATGAGAATTACTAATTTTTAACCATAGATGGCTCCAGCATTGTCCATTCAAATAACTGAATGAAAACATATTAAGAACAAATAGGTATACAACATCCAAAAATTTGATAATGCGTGGATGTTCTTACGTTGGAATTGGTGAACGTTGCATTGTGTAAAGTTATCACTTAAGCCAGTTCATGCAAGTCACAAACCCTGTGGCCACCTTAAAAAGAACTCTTTACATGTTTCCCATATGGACAGCTTAGTCTCTGTGAGGCTTTTTTAATTTATCTTCATTAATGTAAAGCCGCTGGTGCGGTGCCAGTTCGCCACTGCCCGACGAAATTAAACTGATTAATTAAGGTAGCGTTGCCGCTATCACTCGGAATAACGGTGGCGCCATACCTGACGGGGGCAGACAATGCGGAGATGCTTATCAGGCTTTTCATTTTTGTCGTGAAAACCTGCGAGGCCACACTTGTCCGATTCGTTTCTCCGATTCGATTGTCGGCCAGGACCGCTGTCCCATGCTAGTAGTGATGGGTCCGCTCTGTACTCACTACTACAATGTAGTACTACATCACATTGAAGCGCACACTTCACACTTTCTGAAGTGCAGTGCACACTGCAAACTACACACACTTCAAAGTTATTGAAAGTATATACTTCAATGCAAAGCGAACACTACAAAGTACACACACACTTTAAAGTTGTCGAAAGTACGAGCACATACTTCAAATAGTACATTTTTTATGTGAAATTTTTAAGAATTCGATGTAGATAAATGAAGAAATTCCTGGAAAACAAAACAACCCCCCCCCCCCCCAATGTCGCCAAATGTTATTTTACCGAAAATTGTAGATATTTTCATGTATTTCTTATTGCTTACTTATTATTATACATATATACCTATTATTTACTAATTATAACTAAATTGTCTATACATATAAAATAATGAATATGTACATTTTATCATTTTATTATCTGTAAATGTAAAACGTAAAGACACTCCTCTCCTACACACGAATCTATGTCACTCATGTAGAAGAGAAAAATCCAACATATGTAACTAGCTCTATCTTAAAAAAAATGTATCTGTAAATGCAGTGTACACTTTGTAGTCTTCAAACTGGTGAACGTGTGTGTTGTAGTCTTCATTTTGAAATGTAGTTTTCCCCTTCGCTACATGCTAGCCTTCCGCAGCGAGGTGTTGAAACGGCTCCCATATTGTCACTGCGTCAATGACTCAACCTCATTTGCCACTAGAGGCAATCCTGTTCTTATAATTAAGTTATTAGTACCGCGTAATAAAACTATTTAGCGGACTTCGAAATGTCAATTAGATCGCGACCAACTGTTTTATGGGACTATTGTATTGTGGACAAAAAAGTCCGGCTGCATGATTGTATGTAGAAGGTTTCGTCTTTGTAGTACCGCTGTAAAAAGGACGCTCTCCCTTGCCTTCTGTGCAACGCTATATACATGTGGACAAATTATAAAAATAGCAGCATGGAAAAACTTCGTATACAATATAACAACGCCTTCCGTATAATGTTTGGCCTTCCCAGATATTGCAGTGCTTCTGGTATGTTCACATAGGGGCGTGTTCCCAACTTTGAAGCCCTCATAAGATCCAGGGTGGCAGGAATGAGGGAAAGGATATACAGCTCCGGAAATATCCTTATCCTGGAAGCCCGCCTCACTCCAGCATCCAGCATTGATGCACACTGGAGAAAGATACTGGCCCCCTCATAATCGACATGCCATCGCTCGCTAAAGTCGCAATTATACGATATATTTCTATTTCTTTTTTCATGTAAATGTCATATTTCTCTTCTCTTTTATATGATTTTTCTCCCTTCTTTTATATTATGATAATTTAATGAATGTACCTACCTTATATGAAATAAGTGGGACTGCACAAACCTCCCTACATAAACTTAAAGATTTATTTATTTCTGTTGGCCTCCTTCCATCTGCTTGAAAAGATGGAGGTGCTGGCTTTGATAGCTATTTACAGGACATAAGTTACATTACACTTCTCCGTTACACATTATACAGTACCAAGAATATTCTAGTTTGGTCGCTTTTGCTCCCCTGAGACAGTGAAGTCGTTTGTGTGGGCTCCTCGCCTCGCCGCACGTGTGCTTTAGCTTCGCCTGCGTGGAAACCGCCTTAGCATTAAAAATGCCAACCGGGGTGGCGAAAAAGTAGTGCCAATATAGGAGCTTTTGATCACAGAACGGCCCTGAGTCATAGACTCAGGAGTCATCCACAATAGTGTGGATACCACTTCATCAGTACCAAGAGTAAGAAGAGCTAGAGGTTCCTAATGCACCACGATCATCTAATTTTCATGCCGCCTAACTGTTATTTTCTTTGCCCATCTTCATTATCTGGTACCATATACTTTCCACTGTTCTACTTGTGTATGCTACTCCAAATATAGAATGTCTTCATTACTTTTTGTTAAGCAATTGAGAAGTCAACGTTGGAGACATTTGGTTCGCAGAACCGAATCGATAGACAAATATTAGAGTTTTACATATAAGTGATTATCTGATAAACATTATTTGATTATACGTACGGTCACCAGATATGGATGCTAAACGAACGAACACGCTCTAGAGTCCAAACTGCCGAAATAAAGTACTTGAGAAGAGTGACAGGGATTACGAAATGGGATCGAATAAGAAACTCGACGATCCGAGACGTTCTAAACATTGAACCACTGCTACTCTTCATAGAAAAATCGCAACTAAGGTGACTTGGGCATGTTGGGTGAGGCAACTCCAGGAACAGAAGAAAGGATGGGACTACAATGGACGGAGACCGCACAATCATTGCAAGACAGGGACAAATGGAGGCGTCTTGTCGATGCAATGGTTCCGCGACCCGAATAGAACAAGGGGGAAAAGATGAGATGAGACATTATTTGGCATGCATACCAGATTGAATTTTTTAAAACATAATTAGGATGCAGGTATAACGCGTAGTTGAAGTTGTCAAAAGAACAACTATGAAATACTTATTTTTCTGTCTTGCTTCCTTTTGACCTCCGTGTAACCCTAAATAATATAAGATAAAACTTTGACGAGGTAACGTGGTTACCATACCATATTTTCTCAGAATCCTTCTTCATCCAACATCCTTGGCGGTGTACTTCAAGAGCATTTCTGTGTGTTCACGTTTTGGAGGCATACAATGAAAGAATATTACAGTTTTGTAAACCAACATCCTGGGATTATTTTTTTTATTTTTTTATTTTACTTTTCATTTATTGGTTTTCTTACAGCCATATAATTAATCAATCTTGAAAAAAAAACAATAATTGATATACAGAGTCTTGGGCCAATTACAAGAAAACAAATATACGATACTATTATACCAGGATCGATAAAAAAATAAGAAAAAACATGTCAAATAGTGAGTTTGTGTGAGTGTGTGTATTTGTGTGTTTTTATGTGTCCGTGTGTGTATGCGTTTTTATGTGTTCGTGTTTGTGTTCACATATGTGAGAAGAAAAATGTCATCGCGCGAGTTTATACGTAAGGGATTTTGTAAACTGCTTATACCTTAAATTTAAAATATCGAGATCTGCAAAGGCAGTGTCATGGGTATCTAGAATTCTGTTAATAATACAGTTTATACCGTAGTTTGTTCTCCAATGATTTAAGTGGAAAAGGTGTGGTGCTCTTGTTCGTTTCTGCGGGACATTAAAGTGTATCGAATTTAAAATTTCAGGAGAATCTATGCGATTATTGAGTATTTTGTAAAGGTATTTCATATCGCTTATCGTTCTCCTGTCTTCGAGAGTAGATATCTTGCGGTACTTATATGCGTCGTCATAGTTATCGAAATGGACGTGATTTTTGAAATACAGCGCTTTTGTAGACGTCTGCTGGATGCGTTCGACATGTTATTATGTAGATCATGGTTATCGAATAATATTTGTATAAAGCGTCCAAACGCAGTCAGTACATTCCTATTTATTACGATGCCACGTTGTAGATTTTATTGTTTTGATATCTTATGCATTGTTTGAAAGTGTAGAGGAGTGGCAGTCTCAATAGCATTTGTCTCACATAATTACTGTGATTGCGATGTAACCAGAGATCTTATCAGTATCAAAGAAACATCACATCTAGATAGTTTGATCTGTTTGCGAGATGTTGCGTAGCCCACCATGACATGTGCATATTGATAAACTAATTTGTGTCGAAAGTTAAGTGTGCAAATACAGTAAACGTGGTTCATTACATGATTGAAATATGCCACGGATTTCTCGAATTGGAACAAAGCCATATCCGATCATTTTCAATATTCAAACGTCCCGTTGAAGCATTGACGACATAAAATTTTAAATTAATTACTTGCATACATAATTAATCATTTTGACGTTTTTACGTTTGTCCACTGACGAGATATAGAGAAACATAAATGATATAATATGATTTAATGATAAAATGCATGCCTACAGAATTTTAATTATGCTGCGCCTATTCTTACATCAACTACCTACTTAACTTTTCATCTACCAGTATAAAAAACTTAAGACTATAATGTAGCGATACAGTAAGTGACTACCGATTGCATCAGTTACTGTAGTATATCGTTATAGACGAGACCTCGGATTAGATAAATTATTGTTAAAAGATGATTTGTGACAGTAAAACTCGGAACGAAATATCATTTTTTATTATACAAAGAATACACAGGTTTTTACACTTGTTTTCTCAATGATAGGATACAGCAAAAAAAACCCGCTCGTGCGCGCGGTTATTTTAACTTGCTCTCCCCGACAGGCGTCAATATACTTGCACAAATATGCACCGTTCGCGCATGCGCCTGTCATTTGATTTGGCTATACTCACATATATAAATAAACTCTTATCATCATCATCACCATCATTCTTGGCACTACAACCCTTGGTGGGTCTTGGCCTCCTCAATAATTTTCCTCCACTCATCTCGGTCTAGTGCCAGCTCTCTCCAGTTTCGAAGCTCTAAGGCAGAGATATCTTTGAGGACGTTGTCACTCCATCTTAGTTTTGGCCTTCCTAAGCTCCTTCGCCCTATTGGCCTTGAGTTCAGCAGGGACTTTGGTGCTTGATGCTCGGACATTCTCTCCACATGACCCAGCCACCGAAGTCTTCCCAGTTTTATAAATTTTGTGACGTTTGGCTCCTTAAATAGAGTATAGAGCTCATTGTTGTAACGTCTGCGCCAAAGTCCATTTTCTAGAACCGGTCCGAAGATACGCCTCAAAATTCCCCTTTCAAAAACGTCCAGTGCTCGCTCATTCCTCTAGCTAGTACCCACGTCTCAGCTGCGCGCGTGAGCACTGGCCTAATAAGCGTTTGTACACTAATATCTTGGTGTTTCTGGACAGCAGTCTGGATTTTATCTGCTTTTGTAGGCGGAAAAAACAGCGATTTGCGCTCACTATGCGCTTCTGGATCACCTCTGTAGTATTGTTGTTACTTGTTATCAGGGATCCTTGGTATGTAAATCTTGGTACCGTTTCAAAATTTTGACTTCCACACGAGAGAGTTGGGATTTGTTGGGTGCATCCTACGGCCATGTATTTGGTCTTCTGCTGTCTCTAATAAATATATATAAAAAAGATTCTTCGGACTCATTCAAATTACAGCATAGACAATATAGACATGTCATTAGTCCCATGTTCTTCTGAACAGTCATTCACGGTGACATTAACCTACCGCTGGGCGGGTACCTTGTCTGGGTCAAATTTTAAAAATTGTAGGCTACAAAAAAGACAGTTGTCAAAAAACGTCGTCTAGCCAAGAGTCGTGACTGCGCAGGCGCGAGTCTGAGCCGGGAAGGTCGGATCCCGCAGTGACATTTGTCACATGTCTCTAGAATGTGACATGTGCACCTTTACTTGTGTCCGCCTGTCCCGTGTCCCTGGTGAGGACACAGGGCTGGCTTCAGACTATTTGGCTAAATAAATAAAAAACGGGCGAGCCTTACAGTAGTCGCACATGATGTGTAACATTTGACATCTCACAATTAAAAAAGTAACCCATAAAAACCAAGTTTTTATTATACTCCCTTTCTTTGTAAAATATAACAACAATTAAAGACGATTTAAAACATATAACATAACACTAAACTTACAGTAATTTAATATATTTCTAAAATGTCAGATGTTTTGAGCTTTGATAAGACACTTCATGCTTTGAAGATTAAATTCTAAAAACATTTGTCAGTCAATTTAGATTTTCGAAATTCGTAGTGAAGTACCTATTATGTATACCGATGGAGTAATTCAAATTTAGAAAATATTCCGCGACGTTATCGGGCCGCCGTTGCTAGTAATCAAACTTTGGTAATGATTCTAATTTGAAAAAACCATTAAAATTTCTAAAAATCCGAAATTATACTATAATTATTAATTTTTTTAACGAAAGTTTGATAGATCTTCTTGATCGTCGCCACGAGTATACTTGCAAAGTTTCAGCTCTATTGGATGACGGGAAAAGGGTTAAAAATCGATCCAAAGTTTTTTCGTCAGATAAGCAGACAAGACGACAAGTAGACAAGCAGACGCTACGAGTTAAAAGAAAGGGAGTAAAAATATCAATTGAGCTGCAACAGAAATTAACATCAAAATTTAAATAAGCTAACACCTATATATGTATTTATTAACAAGTAAAGAAAATGTATGTGAATTTATTTATTATTGAATTTTGCCGGTCTAGATAGGTACCGTATATTTACATACGCATTTTTATTTAGAAATGCGTTTGGTCAATTATATGTTTTTATTTATTTTCATAGATGGCGGTAATGTGCCCCTATGCATATTGTATGAAAACTTTAAATAAATATTTAAAAATAATCACATAAATTACATTAAATTTGAGAATGTAAATCATTAAGGATAGTTATTGTTTACATTAATGTAAAAAAAAGTATTTATTGGATGGTTTCGAAGATATAAGTCAAAATGTATCAATGTTACAACAACCACACGCTTGACATCAGACGCGCAACACATATACAAAATTAGAAGCGTTGAATGTTGGATGAGTGGGTTTTCGCTGTGATGACACTTGCTGGACTTTGATTTGTTTATAAACGATAATTTTTTTCCATCGCGCGCGCTCAGTGGTCAAATGAAATTGCGCGCGCTTCCCCGACGTCTTATTTTCTGTTACGCATTTCCGTCACGAAATCACTGCCACAGATTGCAGGAAAGCGAGAGGAAAGATGTTAAATATCAATAAGGATTGCACGGGCGGTGACCTTTAGGCCGGCGCCACACTACTCGGATATTCCGTCGCGCCTCTTCGATCGCGGAACGCCGCTACATTTCTTTCCATACATATGCGCTTGTCAAACACACTACGTGGATGATCGGTCGATCGATTTGCTTTGCCGATTTGACGCGACGCGCTGTGTGGCGCCGGTCTTAAAGGCTTATTACACTTGGCTAAATTTAGTCGTTTAAATTAAGAAAAATTTGAAATGATTCAGTTAGTCAGAAACCATCCTTGCTTCTGAATTTAGGATCCTAGCTTGCTAAATGCGTTTACACTTGACTACATTCAGTAACGACTGAATTTAAAAAGGTAGAATAACCCTTTTAGTACTCAAAGTTCTGTGTGGCGGTCAGTCAATTATTTGATAAACTTAAAACAGTGCCCACCTTGAACTACCCATTTCACTACAAAAATAAATATTCACTAAAAATGAATATTCTGACATCTTGATTTCCGATATACACTGAATTATTACGTCCAAAACATCGAAAACAATCCGGGATGGTGTAAGAACAATTTCCAATGAAGTATTAAAGTTTTGCGGATGGATCGATATTACCGTTTGACAGGTTGACAGATAGAGCGGCCGACATTACTGGTTTGTGTCTTTAGTGTTACCTGACCAAATTCCTATTAAAGGCTCCGACACCGGTCGCCGGACATTCTGTACATTATGTATCGTGTGATAAATTTGCACCCTGGCGACTTCTGTTGCGCGACAGGGACGCCCTTCCTCGCGCGCCAATTTATACTGGTTCGTCTATAAAATAATAACGTTTCCCCGCCGACCCTGCTCTCGCGACATTGTAACGTGACAGTAGGTGGCTGGTCTCTGTGCTGCGTCTGTCATGTCCAGCGCGTCACGCGGCCGGCAAAGTGTGTCACTTGTAACTCGTAACTTGTAACCCTTGACCGGCTGCGGTGGACGATTCCACACTTTTTATTTTTGTGCCGTGCCAAGAAAAACGCAGAAGCCAAACAACCTTACGCGGGACATTTTTACTAGAGATGCACATTCAAATTCGTTTCACATTCGGTATAGCCGAGCTTCGTCTTCGGCCGAATTTCGTTTAAATCTACCGAACTTTTTCCAGCGACTTCGTTCGCGTAGACTTCGATTTCATTCTACACTGGATGGACTACTATTACTGGAATAAAAAGTATTCTTTGTGCTTTTCCAGACAATAATCTATCTCTGTGCCAAATTTCATCCAGAGACGTCCAGTCGTTCTGGCGTGATTGAGTGACAAACATCCATCCAACCATCTAAACATTCACATTTGTAAATATAAAATAAGTAGGATTCAAATGATAAATGGAAAAGTGTAAAGAAATTTAATTTAAAATGAAATCTAGACAAAATGTAGGTTTATAAGTAAAATAGGTAATGTGTGAATGGATCATGTTGTTTTTTCTCTACAAAAGAAACCACATCAAATATTAACAATATACACATATACTTTAATAAAATAAAATAATCAACTTTAATATATGATATTCTATAACAACTATCCAGAACTACGTTGTGCGCTTAATTAATTAATAAACACAGAGTTAACAATTACACGTATTTTCGTGATGGCAATCTGACCTGTTCATCGGGCAAAAGCGCCCGAAATTTAACCGAATTTCGGCCGAATTCGACATTCGGCAGAACCACATTCGGTGGAACACTATTTTTCATTCCCTTTCTTTTAACTCGTAGCGTCTGCGGTGCGTTATCTGCCGGAAAAACTTAGTATCGATTTTTAACCCTTTTTCCGTGATCCAGTCGAGCTGAAACTTTGCAGGCAGACTAGTGGCGACGATAAAAATGATCTAACAAATTTTCGTTTAAAAAAAATTAATCGTTTTAGTATACTTTTGGATTTTTCGAATTATTAATGGTTTTTTCAAATTGGAATCAATACAAATAAGTAATGACCTCGACGCATGCAGTAAGCACGAAACCTGATTCAATAAGAGAGGGAGTATAAAAAAACTTGGTTTTTACTTTTTTAACATATCGATCCAATGTGTGTTCCCTTTGTAGACACATCTCTACCAGTGGCATTCAGTTGGTATAAACATAGATCATATTGTATACACATATACATATTATATACATATATACACATATACCTACTATACATATATTATATACAGGGTGTATTTTACCTAGTAACATGACTTAAACGGAGTCTTCTACATTTAATTTTGAATAGCAAATATTTTTTACACTTCTGTGTATAGTTTTCTGGGATATTCTGCCGTGTATATTTGCCCTCTGTAAAATGTTAGACATCATGAAAGTATTTTATATCGAATAATTAAAATTCATTCGCTTTGATACAAATCAAGTAAAGTTATTAAAAAATTGCAGACATTTGAAATTTTTTTTTTGTTAGGTTATCTGTAAGAGGCCTTTATAGCGTAATTGGATAGCGCGCCTGTCCCGGATAGGAGGAGATCCGTGGTTCGATTCCCGGTAGCAGCCAAATATTTTTTCGTGGATTTGATTTTATGTAAGTCTTTCTAATTGATTAATTAATTTGATTAATTAATAAATTAATCTCAAGCTAATATCTGAGTTTACCTCTAGATCAGAATTTCAACACGTTAACATGAAACTGAGACCTATTTCAGCATGTTTCATTTCATGGACACGGGCCATTACAATTGATTTACTATTATTTCACGTTTGTAAGAAAACGAAAGTTTAATTAACATGATTAATCTTAACTAATAGGCACACTAAATATCTATCCACATATCTTAATAAATAATATACTTAAGTATCGGAAACCAATTATCTTTCATCGATTGCCTGAATTGAGAGAAATTGCTTACCAACTTTAATTGTAATTTGATATTCTTGGCTGAGAAGAAATCTTTGGATATATTAAAGTCATTTAATTTGCAGATCTAGCGGTATTTATGTTGCTATAAAAAGATGTGGATTTTTTATCACTGGCCACACTGGATAATAGAAATAAAGTGAGTTATTAGAATTATTAGATTTTGAATGAAGTATTCCTGATAGATTTATCTATTACAGTACCTTCGTTTTAGAATATATATACAACTCTAAAAAAAAGATAATTTGTAGCGGTCATTAAGACGCTTGTGTGGAAAATTTTTGGTCGATAGAGTGAGGAATGAACAAATTAGAAGTGAATGCAATGCTGGCTGTAGTGTGGTAGATAGAATAAAGAAAGGAGTGCTGAGATGGTTTGGTCATGTGGAACGTATGAACGAGGAAAGGATGGTTAAGAAAATATATGAGGCGAATGTTGAAGGCAACAGGAATAGAGGGCGTCCGCGAAAGACCTGGCACGATCAGGTACTACAAGTATTTGAGGATGGCCCTGTTAAAAGCCGCAACAACCGTAGAACGTGTATGAGAAGATGTATGAATGTGGCCGAAGCAAAAGTGGTGTGCCAGGATAGAAGAGTGTGGCGTTCAATTCTCTCTGCCTACCCCTGCAGTGAAACGGCGTGATGGTTTGTTAGTTAGTCTTATGGTGGAATTGGTGAACGTTGCATTGTGTACAGTGGTCGCTTGGGCCAGCACATATAGCCCTGGGACCCGTATAAAGAGTTTCATACATGATTCCCACATAAATTAGAGTAGCTTGTTGGTGTATTGGTCATGTCGCTCACCTGGTGATCTGATGGTCGGTAGTTCGAGCCCCATTCTAGAACACTAGCAAGTTAGTCCTATTTTCATTGCACAAGCGTTTAGCTTATTTTGAAAATAGTAATAATATTGATGCGACATGTATTCCGTGTTCGCATCTCTGTTTAAAAAAAATATCTTCGTCTCTGCGATACTAATAATTATCCTTCTGTAGAAAAAATCCAGTAATCAGAATATGTAAAAATATTTAATTTAGTTAGTTTTCAATAAAATAAATTGGATTGACTACGCTCGCATAATGCTAATATTTTATTAATAGATATGGTGTGATTTTCTGCAATCAACTACATGTAGGTGCAACCCATCTATACTCTCTTCCCACACAGTCATTCCCGGAACTTACGTTAAATCAACATCAAAGCTGGCGAAATAACACTTTAATATTGAAGGCGGAAGTGACGTCACTCTAACTATATACCTATTAAAAGACATACTTACCTTATAAAGAAGATTTTATCTCAAAATATATTTAAAAAAATATTGATTGTATTATTTGTATATATCTACATCTTTTATTTGATTAATTACACCAACATGTTTCAGAAAAACCTTTCCATCGTCAGAATGTTGTATAACTGTCAAAATATCAGAATGAAATGCCTTTTGTTTCTTGTTTTTCTAAATTATTATTTGAAAAATTAAATTTTAAATATTATTACTGAAGTTCTTGATTATTAGCAATTATTAGAAAATTTTTTAGAATTGGGATAATAAAATATGTTTACTCAGAGGATCAGCTATTAAAAAAAGAAAAATCACCTAAAAAAAATATTAATATCATTACATTTTTATATAACCTAACTTTTACCTTTTGTTTTCACCTTTTCCAAGCTTACCCTGAAAAACTCGGTTGGGTAGAGCCAAGGATAATGCCCATACTCTCTCATGTAGAGATATCTCAGAAACTTCTTTTGGACTTTCTCCACCATAAGAGAGTACTTGCTCTCATGTGGCCCCCAGATCATCGAGCAACTCTTGAGTCTACTTCGCACCAAGGAGTTGTAAAGAGTTCTCAGTACGCGGGTATTCTCGAAAACCCTGGCTCTACGCAGAAAAAATCCTAACATTCTCAAAGCATTACCATTGATTGTCTCTATGTGATCATGAAATGTTAGGTTGCTCACAAATCTAACAATCATATCTTTAATATTCGATGTTCTTATAAGAATTAGAATTAAAATATAAAATCGTAAAACATAATGTGTAACATACAGTAGCTACATAGTGGCAAAAAGGGGGCAGTCTTCTTCGTTCAATTTTCAATATAAAATATTCTTCACACTTTGCGTGAAGTGTTAACAGTTACGGAGACAAGCTACATCAAAGTTGGTAATTTTTTTTAAATATTTCTAACTTCTTTTCTGTAAAACGTTGGAATATCACTATAATATGTATTTATGTAGTTAAACGAAATATTAACAATTCATTATCTTTAATACAAGTCTAATAAAATGGTGAAAACCCTAAAGAATATTTTTCAAATTCCTGCAATATTTTTAATCATTTTATTTGACTTGTATAAAAGCGAAAGAATTTTAAATATTCGATATAATCTATTTTCATGAACGTCTGATATTTTACAAAGCTTAAGCCAGAAATATTGAAAAAAAATGGAAACTTTGATGTCACTTATCTCGTATCTACAGACATGATATGTAAAGAATATTTTCTATTCCAAATTGACTACCTATGAGACAATCTATCTATTACAAATTAAGTATGTTAAATTTTTTTATTGCTTCTGTCCCATCAAAGTTGTATAAGAACAGAACAACAATTACACTGTTTACTTTTTACACAAGTTAATATATAAAGTTTCGTCCTGCGTAACTAGAAGTCATGCAGGTTTTGCCGTGGAAACTGTAGCTACCAACTACGTCTTTAATTCCCCACTGCAAAGGTTTCCTAGACTAGCAAACAGATACGAGCAACTTGACGTCTTCGCCAACAAATTTATAATATTCAAACATATTTTAAAAGGTATATTGAAAGATTACTGGTATTTGTCAAATTACTTAAATAAAATTGTTTTGTATTTGTTTTCATTATTGGTTGAGTGAGATAACTAACGGTTATGTAACATTTTTATTCTATTATGACTTTCTAAGCTTGTGCTTATTGCTTTTCATTGTATTGTTACTTTTTATTTTTTTATTTTTTGAATTTTTATTATACCTCCTATGTTTTCCTCGTGCTTTGTTATACACTCGCTCTTTACTTTATATTATACTAATTTTTGAATGTTATTATTTTTTTCTTTAAACTATTCATAATATAAATGTACACTTTACCGTTTTGTTCGTGAAAGCCCTGTAGGACGTTTATAAATAAATAATTTAACAAAAACACTAATTATTTTGCTTGCTTGGTCTTAACACTTACCTTCTTATCACCACACTATAAAAGTAAAGCATCCGCCTCTTATTATTATTATAATTAATATGCCTTAGTATATCATAAATATTTATCATTACTGACATATTTCTGTTTGTTTAAATTTTTTATTCTTTCTTTCTGTATAATTAATATGCCTTAGTATATCATAAATATTTATCATTACTGACATATTTCTGTTTGTTTAAACTTTTTATTCTTTCTTTCTATATAATTAATATGCCTTAGTATATCATAAATATTTATCATTACTGACATATTTCTGTTTGTTTAAATTTTTTATTCTTTCTTTCTATATAATTAATATGCCTTAATATATCATAAATATTTATCATTACTGACATATTTCTGTTTGTTTAAACTTTTTATTCTTTCTTTCTATATAATTAATATGCCTTAGTATATCGTAAATGTTTATCATTACTGACATATTTCTGTTTGTTTAAATTTTTTATTCTTTCTTTCTATATAATTAATATGCCTTAGTATATCATAAATATTTATCATTACTGACATATTTCTGTTTGTTTAAATTTTTTATTCTTTCTTTCTATACAATTAATATACCTAGTATATCATAAATATTTATCATTACTGACATATTTCTGTTTATTTAAATTTTTTATTCTTTCTTTCTATATAATTAATATGCCTTAGTATATCATAAATGTTTATCATTACTGACATATTTCTGTTTGTTTAAATTTTTTATTCTTTCTTTCTATATAATTGATATGCCTTAGTATATCATAAATATTTATCATTACTGACATATTTCTGTTTGTTTAAATTTTTTATTCTTTCTTTCTATATAATTAATATGCCTTAGTATATCATAAATATTTATCATTACTGAAATATTTCTAAATGTGGAGACCTGTAATTGGCCATCTATATTGTATCAATGTTTTCTATGCTTTTTTTGTGCTGTTGGTCTTCCATAAACATTAAATAAGTAAATAAATAAATAAAATAAATAAATTAAATTATAATAATTAATTAATTATTATAATTTAATATGGTACAATATTTTCCACAATTAGCAAAAATACAGTCGACAAATTAATGTTAACATTTTTTATGATATTTCGACGCAGGCCGCATTATGTTACAAAGTGCTGGCTACAAAGGACCCATTAACTTTTTTATTATGACATCTTGATTAAGGCTCCATCGACAGGCATTGTCTCCGAAGGCAGTTTCTGGCACGACGACGCCACGAGCGGTCACACAATCCTTTATGTACATTTCAAAAGGAAGTGTTTTAGGAAGTACAACATAACAATATTAAATATATAACGGGTGGCAGTCATTTTTGATTGATCCAAATATAAAGGTTGTTTCGTAACATTTTATTGCGCGATTTATATGTAGCATATAGAATGTTACAGTTACAGAGTGTAATTCAGCTAATTTACTCAATGACTGCTATCGTTTTTTTTTCGACATTTTTATCCGAGAGCTTTAATTGTTTTCACACATCTAACTCTTCATTTGTGCATATTTAATATTCAAAAAAATATTAATGCAGTCATCGAGGATTACTAATTTGTAATGTATTGAATTTGAGATTTTATAAATTTTTCAGAAAACATGATTTTGGAAGGGATAGATACATGACATCTAGAATTCAGTACATTTTAAATAAGTAATCCTCAGTGACTGCATTCAAAACATTTTTTGAATATTGCTGCCTTTGCTTTTATACCGCACATATGATATATAAATATGAGACCTGGAAGGCATATGGATAAAATTTTAATAATACTTCGAAATAATAATATAATAAATGTATATTATAGAAGTCACAGAGACGAAACTGTATTTTTATGGGGAAGTAGGTATAGAAGTCTTTGGGTATACACAGGCCTGACGACCTATCGTACGGCTGGCTTACGTGACTTTCCCATAAAAATACAGTTTCGTCTCTGTGAGACATCTACAATATACATTGATTGATTAATGATGTTCCTGTGACAAAAATCCAGTACTGTTCTGAAAAATTTGAACATTCTTAAAATATTCTGAATAATATAATAATAATGAGGACACAAAGTCAGCTATATTTGGCTGAGTTTTAGCATTTTTGTTACTTCTATTTTGAAATTGTTAGTAGTCAATTATTTGGTCTGTTGTGGTAGACCGTTGTATAATTTTAATCCGTTACAAATTTGTCGTGATTATTGTATTTTTGTTTTGGCTTAAGTTATGTGGTAGTTTTGAGCCATTCTAGAGTAGTGTTGATGAATTTCGTGTTTTTTGTTTAGTTTAATATTGTCTTGTCTTTCATTTGCTAGCTTTTGAATGAGTCTTAGTGTTTCGATTATTATAATGTTATCGACGTTTAATTGCTGTGTTATTCGGTAAACTATTTCAGTTGATGTCAGGTATATCAAATTGTAGACCATTTTCAGTATTTTATTTTGCTGTCGATGGAATCTGTTTAGGTTCGTCATGTTTCCGGTTCCCTAGAAGGTTAACATAATATATCCTAATCTAATTCTAACGTATGCTTCGTACATCAGAATTTTTAAAGTTTTCGGAGTGATTTCGTGTAATTTGTGGAAAAGGTTAGTCAGTTTAGTCATAGAGTCAATTACTTTGTCTATATGAATGGTCCGTTTGAGGTAGTATTTGTATATTCAAGTTCAATTATTTTGTCCTAAGTATTTTGCATATCTCAGTTATTAGAAAACATACAATCCTAAGTATTTAGAAAATACACAGTCATATATATTTTGTATATCCTAGTTATTAGGAAATGTGATTTTGAAGGGGATAGATACATATAATCTAGAATTTAATTAATAATTAAATTAGTAGTCTTCGGTGACTGCATTCAAAACATTTTTTTAATTTTTTGTATATTGCTGCCTTTGCTTTTATATCCCACATTTCATCTTGTTGCACATTTGCAACAAACCTAAACATTAATTATAATCACGTTATGTTTTTAAGATTCGACCATTCATTCTGTTGTAACCTTTTATATGTGTTTAGTACACTGAATGACTAATAGTAGTGTTGCAATGCACACAATTATTGTTCTTATTTTTCAGTTGCAAGTTTGTTTTAATACGTCATTTTGTGACAGCAAAACCAAGAAAATAAGACATTTTTATTAAAAGAACACAATCTTCTTGATATCATTTGGACATTCAATGTAATAACAATTTTTTTTCAAATGTTACGCACGCAAACGGATTTTAAAAATTGACTATTATCTTATATGTGACGAATCAAATAATGTAGCATCTTGCTCATCATTGAACTCATTACTAAAGGTCATGATCTCTCATGTGAGTCTTTTTAACGACTTATTTTCATCGGGCCTCCTGTCCTCAGCATGGATGAAGGTTTTGTGCAGAGACGAAGTTTTCCTTCACTTGATCTACCCAACCCATCACAGAACGTCCTCGGCGTCTAGTTATTGAAATTCTTCAATTTTATCAAAAATTAAAATGATTTTTTTTAAGTGGACGACTTTGACCATAGACCCATTGACAATAACGAATCATTTTGACGTTTGATGTATAGGTACACTATAGAAAAATATGACAGAAAATGATCACATTGGATTGATATTTTCAATATAATATTAATTCAAAATGCGCTCGGTTTTGATAAATATATTTCTTATGACAGAAATTTATAAATTACAATTTGAATTTATTTATTTATATGCGACTGAATCTGATATAGATACTATGCAAGTTTAGATTTTATATTGATTATATATTTTTAAAATTAATATGTTTTCTATGGAAAACCAAAAATTCAGATAATAAACATGCACATACAGAAGTCGTATTGTATCCCCCTGTTCACGATACTGTCACGGAATTGTGGATTTGGGAGGCAAATTAAAGACTTGAAATCGATTATCGTTTTATTAATTTTATTTATTCGCGGAACACGAATTTCATCTAAGCACCGTTCTTTAATTCACACTAAATTTTACAATACTCACTGAAAATCTTCAACTCATATCTAGAAATTCTGATTCTCTGGTATGTATCAATATGGAACACTTCTAACATGTCGGTAAGTACTTTATCGCTGGTTGGAATCCACACTCAAATCAGCCGTTAAATTTATTATCGATTGGTCACACTGAATCACTGTTTTATCTGTGTATCGCATTTGCGCTAATTTCTACAATTTGCATTATGTCACCACAGCGCAATCGGCCCGATTCTGAAAATAAAAATGTCTGGATCTTTAAGATCTTTATCCCATCACTTAATATACGATAATAAAAATTAAAAAAGTCCAGAGCAGATTTCGTAATTCTACGGCTCTGTATATATTATTGTATGTATATTATATTACTTTTAATACAGTGTATTTAATATAATACAGTGTATTATATTAAATACACTGTATTAAAAGATGATATAAGAAAGATTGTTTCTTACAAACGTATTAATTTCTTCATCCACAGCGTCCAGATGAAATATCATGGCTAAACTTGTCATGACCGCGTTCGGCGTTACCGCGTATTCAAATCTTCCCATCCTGACATTTTTGACAGATATCTCTACATGAGAGAGTACGGGCATTATCCTTGGCTCTACCTAACTGAATTCCTCCAGGATATGCTTGGCTGCAATAATTTAGAGACTAGAAGAAATCTGTATTTGATTACGCATTTTTATCGATTGTTGCGCGGTATAATCCATAATCCTGAAATTATGCGGAGCGTTGGTTTGTATGTTCCTGATAATCACCGTAGACATCGTCAGCATAGATTGTTTCACATTCCAATATACAGGACCGACCTGCCGATGGTTAGGTCTGTTGGAAGAGCTGCCGCTATGCTGAACAATATCGGGTATTGATATATTAATGCGTCTGAAGGATTTTTCCGAAGCTTGATTCTCCTACACCTTTGACCAGATTTTATGTTATTTTTAATTAATTTAATATCATTCTTCTCTCAAAATATGTATGCCTTGAATACTATGATTGTAACGTACATATTATTAAATAAATTGAATTCAATTCAATTGATATAATGTGAAGTAACACGTTTCGAACTTTCATGATAACACAAACTTAAGTGTATATGCTTTGAATTACCATACATAACTCTCAGCAGTTGCTTCATTGTGCATTAATTAACATCGCATTAATCTTGATTGACGGACGTTTCTTGCGTATTTTCATAACAGCCTTGAAAATTTTCTATAGAAAAGTATGAAATACACAGGCTGTTTCAGAGACAGCAGTCGATTTCGGTTAAGAAGTTCGATTTTGAAGATTAGTGATTTTCGAAAAATTAATTCTGCGCCGTAAATACTCAACCATGCGTCATGAAATTTGGCACACGTATGCTGTGATGAAAGAGTGAAACAAGGGGTATTAAGTGCCACACTCTTCCATCCCTCATCCACGCAGGACCATCTTTCAGTATCTTGCGTGGTAGCCCTTTCTTACCATTCTTTCCACGTTCATTCGCTCAACATGCCCAAACCACCTAAGCAACCCTTATTTGATTAATTAGTTTTAACTTTAAAATAATGAATAGATTTTTTTCTGAATCTTTCACTCTTTAACTTTCATAAATGGATTTGCCACATGTACCCCTAATTGATTTTATTTCCATTCATTCTACTTTCTTTTAATTTATTGTAAAAGTTTGAAATTAAATATTGCTATTAAAATTAGACGTCTACTACAATTTTATATTTTGCGTTAGCAATTTGAAATCACAGGCATATTTATATGTTTGAGTAGCTTGTTGGTCTTGTGGTTAGGACGCTCGCCTCCTGATCCAAAGGTCGCGGGTTCGAACCTCACTCCAGACTAGCAAGTTATCCTATTTTAATAGCACAAGCGTTTAGCTTAGTTTGAAAATAGTAAGAATATTGATGTGACACGTATTCCGTGTTCGCATCTCTATTTAAAAAAAATGTTATTATGGAAAGTGATATATGTGCGTGTATCAAGATATTGATATATCTATTTAAATTTAAAAGGTTTTATATAACATTACTGCACAAAAAAAGAAAAGTGGTATTGCAAAATCGTATATGTAGACATTATAACACAAGATGCAATTCTGCTTCCTGTCTTGGGTTTTTAATGACAAATATTTATGAATCCCTTATACTCCAATTCACGGCTGCTTTCGAAAGGGCTCATCTAAAATTCCAAAACTTGTAAATGTAAATTAATTAATTACATGGGCATAAATCAATACTTCCCATCAATTTTTGAGTATTGGGGTACCACCGAAATAGCTACTTATCATGTTATAACAGTGTTAGTTAAATTAGTATAAACCACTACTAGATTTTAGGGAGAGAGAGTGAGTAACTCTCTCTCCCTCGTAGATTCCTGATCGTTCCCTAGTAGATTTCTGATCGTTCTCTAGGCTAGTTAGTGCATGCTTATCCTTGACAAGATTAAGCGCTTGTTCAGACACAGCGGGAACCGTTCAGTTTCAGAATCGCGTTTCAAAACACGCGATTTGTGTCATCTGTTCACACAGCCGCGGTTAATTAGCGATTTGTGCGCGCGGAAATGAACGTCAGTTTGACAGTTCTGGTGCCGTTCTCCATCTTTGAATATCAGAGATATATTCGCTTATTACTTTGTTAACGTCGGCCGTGTTCCATGGCAAGACACATAAATATCATTCTGTCAGTTCATTTTTGGTGAATAAATACCTACTTCTCTAAAACATTCTTTTTTTCCACCATTTCCAAATATCTCCACCAACTCCTGCCAAGCTTGGTTCTTGGCATATTTGAGTAATCCTCACACTATTACAGGTCTTTTCTCCACTTCATCAATAAAAAAGTGCGGGCGCCGTGCGGGTCTATTTTCTAGCGGTTGGGTTGCGGGCACCGCAGCGGTTGACTAACCGCACGGTTGTGTCTGAACGATCACATACAAACCTAGGTTAATGAGACCCGCACAGGTCTCATGCGATTCTGAAACGGCACGGTTCCCGCTGTGTCTGAACAAGCGCTAACACGCACGAGATAAATATTTGAAAAAAATTAACAATACTATGGTTGTGGTGTATGGTGTTGTGAACATAGTAGTGTATTGTTGGTCCTGACGAAGATACGAGTACGTCTCGAAACCGGTAGACCTAAAATCTGGTAGTGGTTTATACTAATTTAACTAACACTCTGTTATGTCTAACCACAAAGTTAATGCATTAAATATTAATAATACTAATCATGTTATTTTCAGAATACGCTTATATACGTGGTATACACGTTCAAACAACATTTTTCCAATGTGAGATTATCCAAAATTAGAGCCTGGGCCCGCGCAGCCTCGGCCGCGCTGTAATTATCAAAATATGTCGGCTGCGCGCGCATGTCCGTTCTTAATAACATTTCTTTACAAATATAACGAGAATGTTTCTCAATGTTGCCGTATTCACACATAATTGTAACGGCATAAACAACAAAGAGAGGTTATGTTAGTCTAGTTTCAAATACAACTCCAATATCTGACCCACATTCGCAATTTTTTTCTCGATTCGCGACCGATTATTTGAAACTTGATTTGCGGCTTTGATCCGTCGATCGGCTGACCGCTCGATGGAGACAATCGCACAGATCTGCATATTGTGACCCTGTCATCCGCGCACTTATCAGATGTGTGTAAGTGACGTGTGTCTTAATTGGTAAATTTATCTTAATTTAATTAAATTGGCGACATGTTCAAATCGTATAAACCGGCTGCAGACCGCTAATCTAATCGTAAATTACGAATCTGAATTATATAAATGCAAATCGTCTAATAACTAACTAATTTAGAATGTAACGAATTTCTTAAATAGATCTATTGCTTGGAAAACCATATTTCCAAATCACCATTAAAAGCAAAGGCAGTAATATCCAATTCAACCACTCGACCTCCAAGAATGTATCACGACAAAATGACCGCTTCTACTAAAGTGAGAGTTGATGTCGATTTTAAATTGAAAATCGTTGCAAATTTGGCAGTAAACACAGTAATATCCATCTCCTTCTTCTAAATCAGCCTTCGTCTCTCCGCTGCTGGATATGGGCCTCTTCCTTCCCTTCCTTGTTTTTTGCTAATTGTAGGCATTTCTTTCCTCCCACAGCGGCTATATCATCGGCCCATCTCTTTTGAGGTCTTCCGATGCCTTTTTTATTCTCTCAAGGTCTCCGTTTCAGAACTCTGGGAGGCCATCTTGTAGCATCCTGCCTTGCAACATGTCCTGCCCATAGCCATTTTAGCTTCGCTACACGATCCATGATATCTAAACAGGTGATGGGGTGAAAGGGAACATATTCAAGATAGTACTGTACGACTGTACTGTAAATGTTACACTGAGGTATGATTGTCCATTATTTCTAAAGTTTATTTAGTATTGAGTATACCCTGATGAAAGAACGTTGTTTCTGAAACCGGTTGGTTTTACCAAAAATAAATTGGTGATAATCTAAGTTAATTTGTTTAATTATATTTATAATGAATAACCAAAAATAATAGCAAAATACAATAGCATAATTATGGGGGGTAAAAGCAAAGGAAGCAATATCCAAAATTTGAAAGGTGTTGTTAATGCAGTCACCGAGGATTACTAATTTACAATGTACTGAATTCTTAATTTTATATATCTATCCCCTCCAACATCATGTTTTCTATATATTTATAGGCCGTGTTTTCCATAAAATCTCGAATTCAGTACATTACAAATTAGAAATCCTCGATGACTACATTAATTTTTTTTTGATATTGCGTTGCCTTTGCTTCTATATCCCACAATTAATAAAACTTTAATTATTTTCAAAGTTTCATTTGCCACTCATGGCCACGAATCTATGACAATGTGTACGAACAATTTGTAAAATGCCTAACAATGTTAACTGTCTTGTATCTGTCTACTACTAGAATCTTACACGTTCCATCGCTGCGCTGGTTGCAATTTTAATTGGTCCATTTGGAGAGCATTATTTTATCTTAACGATGTCTGTCAACTGCTTATTATGTCTATTGTTTATTATTATGTTTATGACTTTATCTTACTGGGCCATTAGAAAATTAACTGTCGCACGACACAACCGAATGTACATACGTTCGTGCCGATTTTTTGATTCACATGTCGTACAATAAGAACTTACCTCATTTATGATTAAATATTTTACATAAGAAGTCTAACCTACCTAATCTAATACATGATCTGTAAAGACACACTTAGAGCTTAGTGTTTTTCTGAAACTGTTAATATTACACAAATTAACAATGCTAATCAACTAACTAATTAACCATCAGGTCATTTCGCCAGAGAGGACAGGAATGTTTCACATTCTAATATACAGGACCAACCTGCCAATGGTTTTGCCTGTTGGGAGAGCTACTGCTATGCTGAACAATATTACTCTGGACATTGATCTGTTCCATGTCCCTGAAAGAGTTTTCCGAAGCAGGATTCTCCTACACCTTTGATATAAATGAATTTATATGCGTTTGATATTTTGTTGTTTGTATATTTTCTCACTTGTTAATAATATTTACGAATTAAACATATGGTTGTAATGTAAATTTTATATTAAAAATAAATAAATTGAATTGAATTGAAAATGCTACACTCTTCTATCCTGGTACACCACTTTGCGATTTATTGAAACGAAGTTGCCATTAATTGGAACAATTTACAGGTCGTTTTCACGAAAAAGAATATCGCTATCGAATAATAATAATGTTACCACAAAGTATTTTTTTTTAAATTTAATTTAATATAAGGTACAAATACAAATCTTACATATTTACATATTTAATTGATATTTTTTACTTTGTAGTCATGTAAACCTCATCAGTGAAGAGAAGCTCTTTAGTCTGATGATGGAGCCTCAGTTCTTAATCTGTATATAGGTACATATGAGAGTCATTTAATAATACGGTAATAAAAGCTAATTTGATAATGAAATGTATAGTATTTTGAAAAAAGGGATAGGTTTAAATGATTTATGAGTTTAAGTTGTATTTTAGGAAGGTTTTAATTTTTTAATTTGTTCTGAAAGGTTATTGATGCAGCGTATTTCGATAGGTAGATTATTGTAGTAGTTAATGGCTTTATAAATATAAAGGTTCTGCATTTGGGTTGTTTTAAATTTAGGCGTTATGATTTGGTTTCCATTTCTCATAAGCTTAAAGTATTCCTGGTTTTCTGTAAGCAATTTTGCTATTATTGAAGAAACTCTAAAACACCCAAAATATGTACCTTGATCGTAAAGAACAAACCCATAGAACAGATCGGCACCTTCCGATGACAAAGTACTGATTGGAGGAGCTGATCTGTGTGAAGAAATACAAGCCCAAGTTAACAAGGCAGCGGCAATCTCTGGTACTCTAAATCCACAATTTGGAAAAATAAAGATAAATCCAGATCCTCCTCCACTACATACAAAAAAATCCACAATATGGAAAAATAAAGATAGATGGAAAGACGTCAAGAGCAAGATGAGAATCTATAAAGCATGTGTAAGACTAATAATGGCATACAGCGTTGAAACAAGGGTAAACACAATCAGGACTAAATAAACATTGAAGACATCCGAGACGAAAACACTGAGGATGACAGCAGGCAAGACTCTGGGGGATAAGAGAGATATGAGGGGCTAAAGACATTGGACGATGGAGTAGACAGCAAAGGAAAGACTGGTATCGTCATATCCAGAGAATGAACAGCACCAGACTCCCTTATATCGCACTGCATAGTCAGCCTTATGGAACCCGCCCTCGCGGAAGATCTCCCAAAAGACGGAAGGCCAGCTTGGAGTCCACCCCACAGGAGGCGCTATCCTCCGGAGAACAGACCACACAGTTCTACCCAAAGGAAGAAGAAGAGGAAGTTTTCAAGTTATTTCGTTACACACATGACCGGGCCAGGCCGAAAGCTCTCGGGTAGGTGGCCAGGTAGGTACCTCGACTAATTAGCGAATGATTCATGGTGACCTTTGGACCCCACAGGCGGAACCGACCACCGAGTGGGCCAAGGTCGGCCGTTTCATTAGAGGACATTCTCAACAATGGACAGGGAAGGAATTCCAACTGTTGCATTGTTGGGCAACGCTGGTCGTGTCCGTGTGTGTCAGTGTGTGGAGATTTACATGTGTAAAGGCTGCCGACATGTTCAGTTCTTGGACGGATCATAATACGAGGAAGCCATCGAGTGGCTTCATTATGAATGATAAAGAGAAAATCATTTAAATTAGCATGACAATATTAAGTTACACAGAGTAAGAAACAAAAACAAAGAAACAAAGAAAGAAACTTAATCTAAAAACGTGGCAATTAGTTTTTCATTTCATTGTGATTCCGCATATTAATTACTGTTCAACAATATTACTTTTGGAAAATGAAATTGAGAAGGAAATTTAAACTATCTTAAGATGTACCTAACAAATATACAAAAATTAACGATATGTTAAAGCAACTGAAGGTAATATCAATTAACCAACAAATAACACAAAATGTCTTAGCGCTTGTTCAGACACAGCGGGAACCGTTCAGTTTCAGAATCGCGTTTCAAAACACGCGATTTGTGTCATCTGTTCACACAGCCGCGGTTAATAAGCGATTTGTGCGCGCGAAAATAAACGTCAGTTTGTCAGTTCTGGTGCCGTTCTCCATCTTTGAATATCAGAGATATATTCGCTCATTACTTTGTTAACGACGGCCGTCTTCCATGGCAAGACACATAAATATCAGTCTGTCAGTTCATTTTTGGTGAATAAATACCTACTTCTCTAAAATACTCTTTTTTTCCACCATTTCCAAATATCTCCACCAACTCCTGCCAAGCTTGGTTCTTGGCATATTTGAGTAATCCTCACACTATTACAGGTCTTTTCTACCATATTACAGGTCTTTTCTCCACTTCATCAATAAAAAATTCAGTGTCAAAGCGATCCATAACCATAGAAAAGAGAATATAATCCACGCGTGCTCCTGTTGTGACATGGAACCGTGCGGTGCCCGCAACGCGACTGAACGCACTCGTAAGGCTCCATAGTAATAGGATCGTGCGGGCGCCGTGCGGGTCTATTTTCTAGCGGTTGGGTTGCGGGCACCGCAGCGGTTGACTAACCACACGGTTGTGTCTGAACGATCACATACAAACCTAGGTAAATGAGACCCGCACGGATCTCGTGCGATTCTGAAACGGCACGGTTCCCGCCGTGTCTGAACAAGCGCTTATTCTTTAGGACACAGCGGGTAACATAGGTGATATTTCCCCCCTCTGCCTTTACCACTCTCCATCCCCCTGATATATTTTGTGTTATACATATATGTGTATACTGATATATTTTCTGTACAAATCTACGCCGTTTGACCGATCGGACCCAAATTTTGCTTATTCTTTAGGATTCGGCGGCTAACATAAGTCACCCTTCCCGATCCCCCTTTACCCCAACCCTTCCCCACAATATATTTTCTATTCAAATCTATACCGTTCGACCGACCTGACTCAAATTTTGCATATTTATTCCCTAGAACCCGGCGGGTATCAAAGGTGACATTTCCCCCTCCCCTGATATATTTTCCATGTCAATCTGTGTCGTTCAACCAATCTAATCCAAATTTTGTATACTTATTCTTTAGACCCGGCAGGTAACAAAGATGACATTTCTCCCTCTCCCTGATAAGTATTGTATACAAATCTACACCTTTTGACCGATCTGACCTAAATTTTGGATACCTATTCTTTGGGACCCGGTGGGAGACTTATGTGACTTTTCCCCCTCCCCCTCCCCTGATATATTTTTCTTGCTTTGCAACAAAAATATATCAGATTTTCTGTACTGCTCGATCGATCTGATCCAAATTTTGTATGCTTATTCTTTAAGACCCCGCCGGATGACGTAGGTGACACTTCCACCCTCCCCCTATACCCCTTATCCTCACCTGATATATTTTCAGTGCAAATCTGTACTGTTCTACGAATTTTGCATGTATATTCTTTAGGACCAGGTGGTAAACAAACAAAAAAAGAACATTTCCCCCCTGGATAACCCATTCATCCCAGCCTAGATTAAATGAAAACATTTTTTTAGAGGCTTTGCAAAACAATGGAACCTTTGTTTCTCTTCACAAACTTATTTTTAACTTATTTAATCCTTGTCCCGTGCAATGCTGGATTTGAACAGCTAGTTAGTTTATAATTTAAAAAAAAGTTAAAAGTGTATTTACAATTTATTTTTCACATAAAGGCACAAAGAGCAATAAAAAAATTAGAGGAGCATGCGCTTTTGTACGCACGGTAGAAGTTACTTATACTTCTTTGGCGTGATTGTGATAATTGATATTTACATGTTGGTTAAAAATGTATATTCATAAAATAATACGATGTCTAGGGGATGATAAATATAATTGATAACACTTTAATATAGTAAATTTATAATATTTGTTTTTGAAGTGGTACAAATGTAACTTTTGGTTTGTGATAGCTAGAATTAGAGATTTACCGCCGAGCATCGCAGATATATGATGCAACAAATCAAAAACGTGTGCATTTTCAAAAAGTGTCTGCCCACTTTCATGTTTTATCGATTTTCGGCCCAAAACGGTTCCGCATTCAAAAATTTCGAAACTGTACAACTTTGACAGCCGCATTGAATATCGAATGAATGATATATTTTTTATTTTGAAAATTTATATCTGACAATTACGTATTTGCAATAAATAATTTCTCGAATATCACTTTTAATCATTTTTGGCATGCTGACAAACAAAAACATTGTCAATAATATGAAATACAGAAATCTGTACTAGAAGCCCCTTTTTGGCATTGTGATTACACACCTAAAATTGTAATTCAATAAACAGTTCTAATTATGAATTCAATAACCGATCATTCTTACTTCAATTTTTACTCTGAAGCAGACTGATATATATCACAGCCATATATGTAATAGCTGTGTAATAGCTATTAAAGATCCATATAATAGCGCATGCTAACTTATTACTAGACTTTTTTCTGGTATTTGAAGAAACTCGCCCAATGATCTTATAGTTAGTTTTGGTTGGTTACCAATTTAGTACTATTTTTCATAACACATTTAAATAACATTTGAAATCTTATTGGTACAAATTATTAATTATTTAAAAAAAAAAATTCCATCTTTCTTACAGGAGCTGTTGTAGCAAGGGAATATGGTCTTCCATGTATAGTGGGTGCCCAAGGTGCTACAAGTGTTTTTAAAACCGGCGACACGGTTTTATTATCGGCTATTTCAGGAATATTAGAAAAGCTTGAAAATTCACCGATAGATTGTAAAATTGAAGATTAATTATATATACAAAGTAACTCATGTAATTTTATATGTATGATTGAATTATGATTCCGTTATCAAATTCCTATACCTTTTGAAAAGTACCAAAACCCCAAATTCTTATAACCTCATAAGTAAATAAATATGAAATTTCACCCACAAAACTTCCATAGAATATTTGTTTCTATATCAATAAATCTGGCACCAATTTTTAACTGATATATTAACTCCTTGTCATCCACATGGCAACACCATAAATCAGTCATAGATAAATCTATTCTATTACGTTATCTATGGATAAATCGTACTAATCTGACAAAATATATATTACCGAAATGAAAAGACAATGTTACCAAACTGGAAATAATGTGTTATGTCACCAAGAACTCACATATGACTCAAAATTTCTCACTCATTTACGTAACAATGTGAGCTAATATTGTGATGTATCTTTTACGTTACTTTTATGTAACAGTAATTTAATAGTGATGTAACAACAATGACGTGTTATAGCTAGTAGCTAGTAGTTAGTATCTCATAGCTAGTAGCAAAAACTTTGCAGGTGGATTCCTGCCTTGATAGTGAGTCGAAAATGTTCAAGCAACCATGCAATATCAAAGTATGCATTTTTTCAATACTTCTGACTTATTTCCTGCAAAAAGTGTGTAACTATTAGCATAAAACAGTAACTCTTATTGATTATGTTGGGAATATTCGTAGGTCGATGGAATAAAAGAGTGGTATGTTGTTTACTGTTTATTTCTTCCCGGAGATAGGCCCCGGAAGCAAGTTAAAGTGTACAAGTAATATTTTATGTAATGACGAACAAAGAAACAGATGACGCGCGGAAGTCTGCCCGATCTTACGGCAGAAGCCCGACTAGTGTGGTGTCGCCAAGTCCCTAGCTCGGCCCTTTTGTTTATATCGCGGAGATTTTTATTATGTTAATATAAACAAAACTCTGGGTCAGGCGATAGGTACGTGGCACAGGGTTGAACAGGTATCGCTACAGCACTCCCCTTCCAGCAGCTTCCTCGATGGGTGGAGTGGGTGCGAGGAATGCTGCGATGCTGGTTGTTCGGTGCTCCGCGATGTTCTAGTTTATTGTTGGCTGTTGCTTGTTGCGAGCGCCGTCCGGTGAGTCGTGGACGCATGGTATGCCGATGCTCGCAGGTGAGAGCGCGCGGTGAGTCGGCGCTGGTTGAGTTGGCAACGCTCAGTGAGTCGGCGTTGCTGGTGGTGGTGATGGTTGAGTGCAGGTGGAGAAGCGTGGGCGACTTGTATCCCCCTGGGCCCCCTGCGTTGATGGTTGGTACGCTGTGAATCGGCGCGGGTTGTTGTTGCATGGTGGATCAGCACTGGTTGCTGCGAACGCGCAGTGAGTCGGCGTTGGAGAATGGAATGCACAGTGAGTCGGCGTTGTTGGCGCACGGTGAGTCGGCGCTGGTCGCTGGTTACGAGCACCCGACAACCGCCGTCCGGTGAGTCGAGGACGCATGGTATGCCGGTGCTCGCAAGTGTGAGCGCGCGGTGAGTCGGCGCTTGTTGACTTGCCAACGCTCAGTGAGTCGGCGTTGCTGGTGTTGTTGGTGACGAATGTCCGACATCCGCAGTCTTGTAGTTGAAGATGCTGGAGATGCCAGTGCTCGCCATTGTGAGCGCACAGTGAGTCGGCACTGGATGAGTCGGTTGATGAACGGCCAGGCATAACATTTGGTAATGCAATTGGCCCCTGTTTTGTTGCTTCCGCCCGTGTCTTTTGTCACATCACTGTTCACTTGAGATTGCGTCTTTCATCCGTCGGCTTCTCAAATCGAAAATAAACTGTATCACGTCGGGGTCACCACTGTTGGGAATATTCGTATGTCGATGGAATGAAAGAGCGATATGCTGTTAGTGTTTATTTCTTACCGGAGATAAGCCCCGGAAGCAAATTAAAGTGTACAAGTAATATTTTATGTAATGACGAACAAAGAAACAGATGACGCGCGGAAGTCTGCCCGATCTTACGGCAGAAGCCCGACTAGTGTGGTGTCGCCAAGTCCCTAGCTCGGCCCTTTTGTTTATATCGCGGAGATTTTTATTATGTTAATATAAACAAAACTCTGGGTCAGGCGATAGGTACATGGCACAGGGTTGAACAGGTATCGCTACAATTATGACAAAAATTCATTATCTTTAATACAAATCAAATAAAATGGTAAAAACCTTGCAAAAATTCAAATAGACTTTTCATAATTAATATTATAAATAAGCTACTGTTATGATAGCTTACTTTTTTTGCAGGAAATAAGGTAGAAGTACTGAAAAAAATGCAAACTTCCATATTGCATATCTCCATAACTATTAATATTAGGTCATGGTTGCTTGAACATTTTCGACTCATTATCAAGGCAGGAATTCACCTGTAAAGTTTTTGTTACTAGCTATGAGATACCCTGTATAGAGGTTTTTTTTTTGCTTAAAAAAGCACATAAAAAATAAAAACTCTTCTTTATTTTAATGAACATATTTTATTTAATAAGAATGTAAACAAACTAATATAACCATTTTTTTGTACATAACTTGAATAAATTAAACAAATAATAAATTCGTCTTAAAGCTTAGTATTAGTCGTTCATAATTGAGCTCCAGTACGATATTTCAAGATTGTTTCTTTGATTTATTGTACTGTGAACTTGTGAATACTCTAAATAAATAAATAAATAAATTAGTAACATTACTAATAGATTTCGGAACAAAGACATTATAAATAATACACTGCAAAACAATTTTCAATTCAATTTCAATTTCAATTTTTCAATTTCAATTTTTATTTATTACATAATATGTACATTACAAACATTATGTTCAACAAACAAGGAAGTGCGGAAGATCTAAGAGAAATGGAATTGAATGCATTAAATGACAAAAGGTAGTGGAGAGTATACACACTTTTATAAAGAAAATGCCTTTTCGAAGTGAAAAAATAAATGAAAAGTTATATCAAATGAAACAATTAAATTAATTGAACAAAGAAAGACTTTGAACAGATATTTAGATAAGATACAATACACTTAAGAAAAGATATAAGAAGGCTTAATACAGATTTGAAACAGCGAACCATAGAAGAAAACAAAAAAAATTCTTCTTTTAAAAAACTAAACTCAAAGGGAAAATCTATTATTTCAAATGTAAAAAATGCAAATGGCAAAACTATATGAAACAAGGAAGAAAACATAAAAACAATTGAAAAATTCTATGATCCGCTCTATACTACAAATAAAGATCGGGACTTGCGTGAAGAAATATTATATGTTCAAAATGTAGGATCAGAAGAGCTACCTAAAATAGAAAAAAGCGAAATAGAAAGGGATTTAAAACATTAATTTTTCTTCTTTCCTTCTCGGCTGAACTTTGGTTTCCCAATCGAAACCATTATTTTCCTTCATATTCAAAATTGTGTTCGCGGAATCGAGCCCGTTCACTTAATATCTTATGTGAAATAATATAAATCAAAGTCCAATTAAAATCACTTCTCTAAGAACGGTAGCAATAGTGAATTTTTTTTAATAAACAATTTTACTGCTACCTTTTATAATTTTGATCATTTTCAGATCAGAAATAGCAAATCCATCTTTTCTTCCAGCCCATGTATGGTTTTTCGCAAACTCATTTGAGAAGACTGCTAAAAATATTTCTAACATTGTCTTCAAAAGTATTCCCACCAATTTTATCAATATAAGCGATCTGAAAAATAATAGATAATTTTGCATTTAAAAATAAATTTATTAAATAATTAAAATCATGAAATTAAATAATATATATAGGAATATCAATAAAAAAAATATGAATACAATTGAAATGTAAATTATTCATATTACGTTGCAAGATTTATTTTATTTCATTCAATATTCTAATATTTTATGCATACTTAAGAATTCATTCGTAACAGTAGTATTTTCCAATTGTTTTTCAAAACTGTCTACTGCCTCTCAGTTATCAAGAGGTAATATTTTTTGAATATTTTCAGTAGTGCCAATCAACTTAGGCGAAAGGTCCATTCTATCCATTCTTCGACTTACTTAAGTCATCAATTTTGAGATCCATTTTTACAATCATTCTTTGAATGGAAGAAAGTTGATCTGAAAAAAGTATTTAAAAAAAGGTTAATAATGACCGTAAAAAAAATCATCTTAAAAATAATAATTTTGTATGTCCCTCAAAATTAAATTTTATTAAAACGACAAAGATTTGTCATTTATCAGAAAACACAAGATTTAGTAATTTTACCTTTTATTTCTTGTAAATTTATTAATCCTTGCTGATAATTGTTACGGTCGAGGGATTGAACATTGTCTTCACTAGTCACTTCAGTGGCGGCTTTTTACGCGTTCGTGTTTCTTCGTAAATAATCTGTAGTTCATCATTAATGTGCAGTTCTACAAACAAAATCGAAATATAATCAACAATGATACAGTAGCCGGCAAACATCTTGAAATTTTACGGCGTAGTGGGGGAAAGTTTGCGCATGTACCATTCCACCAACAAGACTCAAAATTTGTCTTCTGCGCATTCCCCCACTACGCCAAAAAATTTCTAGAAGTTTGCCGGCAACTGTACCTAAGGTTATTTACTTACCATCACGTCATTATTCGTAGAGTATAGGTAAAGTGGTAAACAGAACTTGTATTCCTGATGAGTGAGTCTTGCTTCAAGAAGTTTGCCGGCAACTGTACAAATTAAAAATCTAAAAAAAATTTAAAAATTAGTAAAAATTAAACAATTTAATTACACAATTAATGCGCGGTTCGAAGACGACATTTGGAATGACTTTTTGTCCGGTTTGCGTGGCAAATGAGGTTACTTGACAAATAGAACTCGTTCATTCATTCAAAAACTTAAGATACAACCAATGATAAGCTTTAAAAACCCACAAACGCAGGTAAAACAGGCCGAATTTGCAAAGTGTCTAGGGAGCGCAGATCTGCGCCCAGCCCACTGCCATTTTAGCTTTGCAATACGGTCCATAATATCGGAAACTTTTGTTCGGCGTCTTATTTCTTCATTTCTAACTTTATCTCGAAGGCTTACGCCGAGCATCTGCCTTTCCATGGCCCTCTGTGTACATTTTAATTTTTGTATGCTTTTTTCTGTTAGTATTGCTGTTTCTAGTCCATATGTCAACATCGGTAGGATACATGTATCGAACATTTTTCTTTTCAGGCAAATTGGGATTTCTTTATTTTCAAACAAGTGTTTCAATTTACCAAATGCTGCCCAGCCCAGACCTATTCTTCTTGGTAGTTCTGCTGTTTGGTTTTCTTTCCCCAGCTTTATCTTATGACCAAGGTACACATATTCGTCAACTATTTCTATTTCCCAATTCTTTATTGTGAATTTGTGTTTGGATTTGGTTAAAAATTTTGTTTTTTGTTTGTTCATTTCCAAACCTGTTTCTTTCAATGCCTCTTGCAATTCTCTGGTCATAGATTCCAGTTCTCTTACATCATTGCTAACAATCAATATATTGTCCGCAAACCTGAGGTGGCCCAGATAGGTACCGTTTATCTTTACTCCTTTATTTTCCCAATTTATGTTTTTGAAAATGTTTTCCAAGGCAAGTGTAAAGAGCTTTGGTGAGATAGTATCACCTTGTCGCACACCTTTTCCGATTTTGAAGCTTTCTGTCTTCGTGTCTTCATCTATTGTCACGCTCATGGTTGCATTTTCATATATGTATTTTATCAGTCTCATATATCTTGAGTCGATTCGTGCATTTTCGAGCGCTTTTATGATCACCCACGTCTCAATTGAATCGAATGCCTTCTTATAATCAATAAAGGCCATATGGAGAGTGATATTATATTCTGTTGCCTTTTCAATAAGTAACCGAATTGTTTGTATGTGATTCCTTGTCCCAAAGCCTCTTCGAAACCCAGCTTGTTTTATTGGTTGGTACTGG